>VZTE01002242.1:0-105977 GCA_013397775.1 Eulacestoma nigropectus
CTGTCTTTCAAACCAGGACAGCATGGCAATTTAATTTCCTTCCATGGACTGGGCTGGGTGCATTTTGGCAGTCTCTGAGGAAAACAGCATCTGTGCAATTGCAGACAGATGTAAGCAGATAGAAGTGGGTGGTTCTAGTAAATAAAACTAAATAGTGGGACTTGGGTCTACAGCAGTAGGTCCAAGTATCATCTTGATTTTGTCCACCTCCAGCAAATGAGTTTGGAAACAGACTTTCGAGTAAGTTTTTAGAGATGTGAAGCTGCAGGGGGATCCATTCACCATCCTATGTATGCTCACAGTAAGAAAAATAGTTTACGTTTAATACAGACCTTGAAATTTGTCAAAGAGTCTCATTTCCCAGCTCTGTTCACCATGCAGCCGTGTTGCCCTGGGCTGCTCCTATTGCCTGTTATGACAGATCCTGATTATGCCAGCTGGAAACCAAACATCTGTTGCAACTTACAGAAAGAGTGATTGTCTTGTAACCTACTACCTAAAACAGTGAAAAATGAACAAACCTTGCTGCACTGGGCTCTGTTTTTTGTGGCTGTTTTTGTGGCTGTTTTGTTGTTGTTTGTTGTTTTCCTTCTTGAAAAGAATGCCATGGGGAATACATACAGTGCTTGGTCACCGATCAAAGTTTACCCTTCTACCCCACTTATTTTTTCTTTTCACTCACCCATCATTTATATCTGCCCTCCCCACAGTCCTCCACCCCTCCTAACCCAATGCTGCTTACTGAAGTGTGATTTTTGATTCCTTATTTCCACCTTTGGAAATGTTTTTCTCCTTCATAAAAGTGAAACGAAATGCTGCACAATGCCCCCCTATCAATGCGTTAACTCTACTGCTTAATGCATATACCATACATGAGATTATTTTTACTGTTCCAGAAGGTGGAATTCTAACAAGCGGAAAGATCTGTGGAGTGCCAAAATGTCCATTAACATCAACCACTTGGAAACAGTACTCTTTTCCAAGGCATATGGTTCTTTGAAAGTTTTACTGATAGTGTAAATATGGTTTCCTAAGAAAAATTGTTTCAGAATAGCCATTTCCCTAGAGCTGCCACATTTCAAGAAAGCTGAGGACTTCAAAATTGATTTCAAGTAGTACTCATTTTCCTCCTTGAGGCAATGTTTTAAGAACTGGCCTTGCACAACAGCAGCCAACCTTACACATGGGATGAGGGATCAGAGTGAGCGACAGCAGGTGCAAAAGACAAATTCAGGCTCCTGTGTGGTGCATGAGGGCTCCTCACACCACTGCTTTGTCAACAGGAGTCATTAACCTGGAGCTTCCCACCAGGAAAGACACAAATTTGATATGTGTTTTGCCTAGCGGATTATTTCAAATAAATTGAGTCCTACAAAAGCTGATGTAATGGTGAGAGATTTAAAAAACTGGAAGCCAACAACCCCTTCCTGGCACTGAAGGCACAGTATGGGTGAAACAAAGCAGTCCTGGGAAACAGGGATATGCCCAGGACTCTGACATGCAGAACATTGGTAGAAGACGTGCACTCTTGGAATGCTGGCATCAATATATATAGCTTTCTTACTGCTTAGCACTATGAGGAAATGTGACATGTATCCATCGTGGGTGTCTCATTGTTTGATGCTGAGACAGCTCCCACCCTCAGTCACTTGCTGGACTAACAAAGCTTACCATGATCCTTATAAATACCAACATCTTCTTGACCTGTTGGAAAATCAGAGTAAGCTTGCTTGCTGTGGAAAAAAAATGTACTTCTGCATTCAGTGTTACCTACCAGATCTCTAGCCCTGCTTTGTGCCTGTCATGGCATACCAGAAGTGTCTTATATAGCAACCCAAGTACAAAAGTGATGTTCACTTCACTTGAAAGAACTGATAAACCAATCATAACACTGTACTTTTATTTTCTGCTAATAGGCTCTGTTACCTTGTATGTAAAAACACCCTCAACAAAACATAAACTTGTCTGTAGACAATGAATGCCAAAAGCAGCTCACACAAATGCTTAAATAGCTACAAATAAATGCACCTTTTGCACAACAACTTAGTTATTCATAAATGGGGTTATACCATTCTGCATCATATTTAATTAAGCAAGTTTGGTATTCAACAATTTATTGCCAACTCAACCAGCCCTTTGAGTTTTCCATGCTCAATAGAAAATTTGCTTGAAATCTGAACTTATAATTTCTCTTGGCTTGTGTGAAGGTAGAAAATTATTTCTTGTGCAGTGCTGATAGGTGGAATTATCACTGATAGCAGAAAGAAACCATAGTGCATGAGGATGGCTGACTCCTGGTGATGATGCGGTTGATCTTTCGGCAACATGTTCAACATACTCTGCGCCCCCAAACCAAACAGAATAATCTGCACAAAGCTGGTGAGCACAGCACATGGAAAACGAGCTCCCAAAATGCGGAGTTAGTCTTTGCAGTAGATGTATTCACAGCTGCAAAGGCCGAATGTTCTGTTTTGGGTGGGTTTTCCTTTTGGTTTTGTTTGTGGTTTTTTGGTGGGTTTTTTTAAATTATTTTTTGTTTGTTTGTTTGATGTTGTTTCTTGTGTTTATATGGTTGTTGTTTTGGGTGGTTTTTTTAAAATTCAGAAAGCTTGATGCTTTTCCATAGCCAGGTTAAGCTATCAGGGTTCCCCATGACAGAGTATCTCTGATCCCATGACACTCATTCCCCATGCTTACTCTGCGTAAGCATTAATGAACTGATCCAGGTTGAAAATAACAAATTTGGTCAGAAACCCCCAACCTTTACTATACGTCGGTATCCAATAGTCAGCTTAGCAGCCAAATCAGTGTCACTGCTAGCGTGAACTGTAAGGGTATATAGATAGGACCAGTCCAAATCAGCTCCACTGGTATGCCTTTGAAGTAGTCCTACTAATCACTGGCAGAACCAGCACATAATTTTTAATAAGCTTTACTGTCAGTCATGTACTTACAGTGGAACATCTGGTCTTCAAGACATACCTTTGTAGACAGTTTTAAGTTTCTACAACTTCAGCATTTAAAAAAAGAACCCTTTAGTTGATTAGTATCTCATGGATTTATCTCCATCTTTATTCTCCTTTAGAACCTTATTTCTCTCTAGCCGCCTTTTTTCCTCAGCTGGCAATTTAATGGACTCGGCATGAGCTAAAGAATTCATTATCAGTCTTTAGAAGAATTTGGCATGAAATTTAATGTAGTAAATTAGTGCTTAAGGAACAAACTTTGAGAGTGTCAAATATAAAAATTAATTGAGCCAAATACAGAGTAGGCAATATTGTGCCTTGCAGGTACTTTTAATGCAGACGAGCCTAGTATGGTGGTAAGTCTTCTATTGATCCCCACAGCAAATCTGCATCACAATCAGGAAAAGTTACACACATATGAGTTGCAGTCAAAAGGAAAGATTTCCGAAGTATTTTTTAAGAAACACTCCCTTCCTTGCAGAATCCCCTGGCATATACGTTAAATCAATGCAACAATAATACTGATAAAATTATGCTTTAATCCATCTGGCAACAAAAGGGTCAAGTGACATGAAAAAAACTCAAGCCTGCAAATTATTTATTGACACTAATCAGTTACTCTTTTCACCACAAATTTGTCTGTAAGATGCTGTTTTTCTAATGCAAATACAATTTACTGAAAAAGAAAAAGGGTAGGCCACCAACTGAAAGAAAACATTTATTGAATCAAAGTCAATACTTTCCTTTTAATATCTACAAGCCAACACTGAACTGACTTTATTCAAGAATGAACACAATGTACAAAAAAAGTACGTCTGTTATAAAAATATGTCAATTTTTTTTCCTGGCTATTGAGCTGAAAACATTTTGGCAAGTGCAAGATAGGTTTGGCAAGCAAATTTAAGCTGCTATTACCAATAACAAAGATCAAATAATTTTGTAGTATACTTAAGAGTCATTGTTAAAGTGGCATTGGAAATGCTATCCCCTAAAAACGCTATCACTGCACCGCCATGTGTTTATGCATCCAGACAACTGAACATCTCATCAGTAATCAGTATCTTTATCAGTGAATACTATCCAACCTAATCTGAACTATTCAACCAGGTAAGTGATATCTACCACTAAAATACAACCTAGGGAAGGTGAACTACCTCCATGGCTGTGTATTTTATGTGTTGTTTACAAACAGAGAGAGAAGATTAGGTAGGTTCATACATATTTAAATCAACCAGACAGCTGTTGCAATGTGGAATCAGGGAAAGGACAGAAATAGAATAAAGAATAATTTATGACAACAGTCTACAGGTGTCTTTGCATATAAAAATGGATTTGATTAGGCTCAGTTATGCCTTATTTGTATGGATGGTTTGGGGTTTTTTACCACATAAAAATTTAATGTAACCAGGCCTCAAATAATTGACTTCTCTAAAACCACCAGCAAGGAGCAAAAAAAGGGACCATTTACAGAGATAATCTGAAAACGGTGCAATATTAAAATGCAGTTTCACAACATGTGAAAGAAACATGCTTTGGAACCTGAGCAAAAGGCATTTTACTGACTTAGTAAAAAGTCACCCTGTATGTTGTTTTCATTGGCACCTGTTCTGCCAGATTAGTATGTTGCTCTTAGCAACTTCCATGGCCCCTAAATATTTAGTACACAGAAACTGCCAACTACTTAGAAAGGTCTACTAAACTTTTCAGCCAATACTGCAGGCAGTCTGACATGCTGCTACTGGAAATGGCCATACAGGTTAAAATTAAGAAAAATTGTAGAAAGAAAAACAAGCAGCCAAACATGTTGCTCTTCTGTTTAAATAGACTAAAGCGATTCCACAACACTTAGATACGGTACTACACTGGTTTACAGTCTCAAGGTCAGCTCTTTCAAAATAAATATACTGAACATTTACAACAAATGCCTCATGAATGCAAGCTCTCTCTTTATTATTTCAAGACCAATTGCATAAAAACTAAAATAAAGACATAACTCTGAAGCAGCTAAGTTACAAGTCCTTTTTCAGAAACAGGCATGACTTGGTGCCACAGCAAAATTTTTCACATCTGCAGTAAGCAATTTTTTTTTTCTTTTAGCACCAAGCAGGCCACCATACAAAGCAACCTCACAAAGCATGCGGTCATCTACTCTGTTGATTTTGTATGAAATAATTATTTGTGCTTGCAGGTCTCAGACCTCTCAAAAATGGGTGAACGTTAGGTGATTGAAGACATTAGTGAAAACTCACTCATTTCTAAACTACGTGAGTGGAGAAAAGATTAAAAGACTAAAAAGCAACAGAATGTTGTGCATTAGTATTTCTAAGGAATGAGGAAAGCTAAGGTTGGTGCTTTAATTTGCCTTAACACAACTAAAAAGTGACAACCAATCCTAAACAGCTCTATGTCCATGATACTGGTAGAGGCCAATGCGTGCATGCCACTGAAAGGCACAGTCGGACCGATCTGATAAATGGCATCATCAGAGCAGAACAGCAACTTTTCACTGGACTAATCACAAAGGGTGAACAATGAGCCATCACTTCTCTTGTCATGAGCACAGAAAGCAGTCACCAAGGCAAAAGGGAGGACACAGGAAAGAAGATACAGGAACTCACATAAACCTAAAAGACAGAAAGCAGGCATTAAACCAAGTTTTCAGCATTCTGAGTGACCATTTTCCAACTGTAATACCTGCTATACACTGACTTAACACCATACATCTTACAGAAGCACTGCAAAAATGGTATTACAATCACATCACAGAATTCTTCTGAGATTTGTTTTACAACTAACTTCACCTGAAAAGATCAATCTACAATATCATCCTTGGTTAAAACATGCTTAAGGACAGATTGATACAGTCAGAATAATCTCCTGTCCATTCTGTGAAAAATTAACATAATTACAAGAGATCTAATTTTTTACTCAGAAATGGATTTTAAAATTGGTCATCATAAAGACACAGGTTTTTATAGGGAGCTAATTATGAAGCAGTATGATTGTTCTTCCTACTGCTCTAAGAATGCCTAAAAAGTATAGCGCAATACTTACAGGAAAGGTATCCCCAAGGTTATCCTGCCTTTGTATCTACGAGCTGCATTTGAACATTTGCAGACATGCCACCACCATAACCTCCCTTGGATTGCATCTGATTCTGAATTGAGCTGACCTGGAGACAGAAAGAAAAAGGAGGGGAGAGAAAAGAAGAAAGAGTGAGCTACGGCATCTTCTTGCTTCTAATTTTATTTCTTCTCTAGGTTTAGTTTTCAAGTGCTCCTTTATTACCAGTAAAGCTACATTACTTTTGCATGAGGACACATGCACTCAAGGCCTGCCGAAATCTAACTTTGGCACGTAGCTCAGCGGAAGAGATGGAAGAACTGGTGCTGAGGCATAAGTTTTTCCTCTCTCCCAAAGAAAACTGGCTGATTCAGGGCTTCACTGACCCACTTGATTAATCAAAAACTAAAAAAAATCAAATCTCTTACTGGCATGGACTCCATCTTGTTATATGGAAGATGTTCTTTGGCAGGTATGATGAAGCAGAGAAGTTAACATCATTATGTTGGAAGTATAATAGACAACTTACAAATGTCTGTATGGCTAATTTCAGATCATTAAAACAGGGCTAAACTAGGATTTTCTAAATCAACGAGAACCTTTTGGTTTGTGGAATATTTTTGATTTATCTATTTACGTAACGACATACAATGCTTTCCTTAATTGACACTGTTCCTTTAAATTGAGTGCATTTGTTGTTTAAATCACAGTCAATCTGAACTTCCCTGAACATAGCTGATTTGAAGGTATTTTTAGCCTGATGCAAATAGATACATAAAGACACACCCTTTGTACTCCGTTTCCAAGACATGCACATCCCACTACTACTTTCACTGCCTCTATCACCAAAAAGAAAAGGAACTCATAGTTCTTTCCTGCTTATGTTGCATGAGTCAAAATAATCATGTCCAAGTGCCTGTAGGAAGACAACTTGAATCTTAAAGGTTTAGCCCTTTTTTCTCTGCATCCCAGAGCATACATAACAACTACACAATGAGCAGAAAATAACATTCATTCAAGGCTATGCCTGCAGGGCACCACTTGCAATTATTTCATCTACGCTCCTCCTTCACTGAGACCTAAAAACACCACTGGAAAGCTGTACTAAAACAGCACAGAAGAAGTCTTTCCAAGCAGCTTGCACGGTATTTTCCCTGTCTACAAAGACAAAAGAAGTATATTTTTTTTCCACAGCAGGCAAAACACATGCACACGTACAAAATGAATCAGCAAACTCATTCTTCCACAGTTTTTCAAACCTATGTAACAAAAGAGCCTGTTTTTTTGATCTTTATCTTCAACAACATGGCATATTGCAAGGCTATGCAAAAGATTGTGTTTTTACTTGTTTAAGCAGTGCAATGCAAAACCATTTTATACTTCGGCCTTTTCACTAAAATAAGTGATACAGCCGCAGCAAAGCAATATTACCATCTCATTTTTCTCTGGGGAAAAGTGTTCAGAGCCAATTTTGTAGTGCATCTGACATCAAAGACTACAAGCTCAGTAAAAGAGTGTGCAGAAGTGCATGGGGACGTATTTAAGAACTTTCACATTTTACCAAGCTGCTCATCTTCTTCATCAAGCATCTTTTGTTGCCCATGGAAAAAAAAAAGTTTGGATTTAATACTTTTTTCCTCAGAAAATAATTAATCTACATGTAAATGTATCCACAAGAGTGACTATTGGATGCTGTTAATTTTATCTGAATGAACTCTGACTCCATAGAAAAATAACTACAAAAACCTCCAGGAAACGTCACCTTTCAGCCTGACAATTTGCTCACTAGACTTGATAATTTTGGAGAGCAGCAAATCAACACAAATTACAAGGTTAAAGTGTACATTTTTATGAGTATTTTTAAAGGTTAGAATAATTTCTCTGGTTCATGAGTCACACACATAAGTGTTTGTGCTACTGGATAAGGAAGTATCAAGCTCAAATGCAGACATTGTTGCCCTTAAAACAGAGAATGCAACAAATGAAACTGGTCTGCATTAACAGTTTAGTGGCTATTTTGTATCTGAAAACTTTTGTAGGAGACATAAAATGTTAAAATCGCTGAGCAAAAAAGGTCTAACATTTGTAGGCTTCTTTCTGAAGCACCCTCCTTTTGAGGCCGTTTCAGTAACAAGAACAAGCACTATGAAATGCATTTTTATTCCTTCTTTCCCGAAGACACCATTGCCTTTCTTTGATGATATGTAACAGCAAGGTTCTTCTCTCTTATGTCTAATTTAGATGGGACTTAAAGATTTTAAAGATTTTGGAAGGGAAAGAGGATTGTACCCATTAAGAAGCATGCAAACTGTTGTGCTGCTTATTTATCTCATCAAATTTCCTTTCCTTTTCTTTCCCTCCTTTTCAGAATTAGGAAATAGCACAGACAGACCTTGAGAAAGAAAACAATGGGAAACTACATGAAATACACTAAATCAAAGACTAAACTGAAGAATATGAAGAAGCAGAAGAAAGAGATTTCACCATGGATTATGAAAGCTACATAGGGAAAAAAGGGATGGGAATGAAAAAGAAACAGTGCACACAGGGCTCCTACTGTTTAAGTACACCTTTGACAAAGGAGCAAGGCCTTCTCTACAGAGAAGGCAAACAAAAAAGCAGAATATTTCAGAAATATTCTGAATAGTCAGAAAACTATTCAGTCAGAATCATAACGATGTATAACAAAGAATAATGCTGAAGAAAGAAGGCACAGGGCAGACACAAAGTGAATAAAGAAACAAATTTAAATGGGAAAAGTAATTAAACTGCAGGTATTCACCTAAGCTATTTAGAAAAAGAAGGCACTAAGAGGGAGGTTCCTGAAGGAATATAATGTCCGTACTATAAAGGAAATTATGCAGCAGAAAAACATATGAAGGTTAATACTGTAATCCTGGAATTTACACCGCAAAACATGAATGAGGAGACCACCACAGAAGAGGCAGAAAATATGCAGTGTGAAAAAGCAGAGATTTGAGCTTCTGAAGCAGGGGGAGTGGGAATGATTATTTTTTACACACAGATACTTTCTCTCTAGGATCAGAAAAATCTCTCTGGTCACTGATGAGGCATGTTACCCAGATGAAAAAAAAAAGACAGAAAGAGCTACTCACAAGCATTCAAAATGAAGAAGTTTATGCAGAGAGACAGTAATGATTACCTACTATCTGGAGATAAATTGGGTATTATGCAAGACAAAAGTGGGGGCAAACAGGTGGAAAATGAAAAAATAAAGCTTCAGGCCATCTACACAAACCACACATGAGGCAGCTCAGCTGTGAGAATGAGGAAGGTTCCCACAAGAGAAACAACAAATATTTAAAAAGCAAAAGCTGTGCTTAAAAAAAAAAAAAATCAAACAAGCTGCTCATATCATTATCAGTTTATTATTTCAATTTATACTGGCTTTAAATATTAATGTAATATATCACATTAAATAAGTAACTGGCTTTAACTAGATTTTATCAAGTTGAATCTGTGTCTGGCCATTGAACTTGCTTACAGAGGTTTCAGTACAAATCATTTCCAGACTACTATGTTGTTTCTGGGAAAATGTAGTGTATTTTTTGATGTCAAATTTTCTAGCTTTGCCCTTCCCCATTACATGCTGAGTTACAAAAGCTTTTGTCTGATCTCAGTAAGACCAACTTAAACTAGTTGAAACTACAGATGACCTCCCTTGCCTACATTAAAACTGTCTTTTTTAGCTCTGCTTTCTATTCTGATACCTCTAGCAGAGATTTTTGTCCTTTGTCAACAAGTATTTGTAATCTCCAAATATGTTTTCCTTTAAAGATGATTATTAAAGTCAAGAAGCGTTTTTTATCTACATACAATCATTTTCTATATTTTGTATTACTGACCTTAGAAACAGACTGACATTTCACAGAAATTTGAAGCTGTACTTGAAGCTCTATTTCCATAAGCTCTTTTTCATTATCTCTCCTAGCCTCTGTTTTTCACTTTCAGAGAGATAAAAATATTTATTGTTCCTATCTTCTACAGGAAGCCACAAAACCTTACCTGTGACTCTGCTTGCTCTGGAAATAACTCACACTGCAAACAGGGCTACAGAATATAGAGAAAGCTCAGAAACAACACCCAAAAGTAAATTTGTGTGCACCATAAACTGAGGTAAGTTAGAGTTTCACATGAACTATATTTATAACAGCTTGAGGCATTTAAGGTAAGAAATCTACTCAACTATAAAGCACTTGGAATTTTCTATATAATACCTGAGTATATTTTCAAGTATACGTCTATTTTGGTTCATACATGTAATCAGAGTGAATTTTTAATCTAACAAGTATTCTGTATATTTTATACAGAATCTAAAATGCATTATCAGTAAATACAGGAATTTAAAAAAATTATATTCCATATTCTTGAATGCAAGTGTTTAGGACTTGGAATTAAAATGCTATCAGGTCATTTCTCAGATTCATTCTTATACTTGAAAGACTCATTGCTTCAGCTACAACATATACATACAGTGTTCCTGTATTCTGTCTAATACAAAATTATGTTCATCCACTCATGCTTACTGAATTCATTCCACTGAACAGGTCTCCTGATCCTACATGAGCTGTGTGAACGAAGTTTGTCGGCTCCCCAATCATGCTTCGATCAATCCGCCGTCGTCTTTTCTGAAAGGAAGGCAAAGAAAACATCTGAGATTCATTGAAAAGGCAAGACCAGTATGTGTCACAAATGTAGAACTTAACCATCTATAGGAAGGATATTGCATACACTATATGAAAGATATTTCAACAGGGTCAAAAAACAGAGACCAAATTCTGAGGTTAACCAAAACACTAGTATTACTGTCCTTTTTACTTAAGAGGATGTGTAGCAGACAAGCATGGATAGCACTCCTAACATTTATGCCAACAAAACACTTGTAAATAACCTTACTAAATTCCACATTTATTAACCGGTATTTGCAATATTTCATACAGTAACTTCTGCCTGTATTTGTATTCAAATCATGGAGAGACAGATCAAATTCGAGGCTTAGTCATTCAAAACAAGAATTAAGGATCAAAGCATGTTAGAATAGTCTATGAAACCACTAACTTACAAAATTTCTGATTTGCATGCCCTGATGTCACTATTTGTAATATATTTCATGGTCATGTTCAGAACAGTGCCTTAAGTTTGATCAGCGTTAGTCACAGACCTATCTTTACCAAACTCTGAACCCATATACTCAAGGTAACTTCCAGTCTGCATGACTCTCGACTGTGAGTTGAAGGGGTGCAGTGGAGCAGTAAGGCAAAATGCCAGCTTAAGGGCTCCTCTAATTCCCATACCATGCAACAGAAGGCAAGAATTGCTTAACCTCTGCTTCCCAATTTGCACAGTCACAGCTTCAGTTTTTAGTAATCTAATAACATGCAAACAAAAAAATTAGAGTCAGTGAAGACTTTCTCTAATTAAAGCTGCTTTGGTTGCCTGCCTCCAGCTGAGTGTTGCATCTAAAGGATAAAAAAAAGAAAACCCCCTCCTCATTTCTAAGGCCAGAGCCAGGGAGCTTACACAGAGCAATTCATGCAGTGTGTAGCCACTGTATGCCCATACTCCGCAAAATGCCTGTACTTGGGCGGGGGGAAGCCACAAAACACAGTATCACTATCTCAGTTTAAGGTATATTGTACAAAGTAGAGTTTAACAGCTAAGAAACTACTTGAACTCAAGTGAAACCTTCCCATTACCATAAAGTCCATTCAGTCTAATTTTTAATGATCTTTTATTTCTAATTGGCTATGAGACTGTAAGACCACACAGACCCAAGACACGAAAGTACATGCCTGGAGTGGGCTAGCTACTATTTCAATAGCTACAGATGAAATCTTTATGAATCAGAGCCCACAACTATGAGGATACATCATAAGGTTTAGCCAGCAAGTAGAAAACACATTTAATCCTGTCTTGCACCTTTTCCCTATTACAAAAACCATATTTCAGTAGGTTTCAGTACCTTCTTGCATGCCATGAATGGCTGGGATGAGAAGGAACACATAAAATTCTGTAGAAACAGCTAAATACAATTATCTGTTCTATGCTAAAACTACTAGTCAATTCTCTAATTCCAATGAACTTGACGAAATCAATCAAATAAAATAGTCCAGCTGTAAAAAAAGTTGTATTTACAACATCTAGTACTGTAATATGCTGTGATGTTGACACAGAAAGATGATCTAGACAGCTGTATGGAAACACACTGCTCCAATTAAAACACTTAAAATTGTTTCATGTCTGCAGCAGTTGCCCCTCTTCCCCTTTTAAAAAAATAGCAGCTGAATTTATATACCTAAACAATACATCCATGATTTCTTCATTTTAGTAGAGTTTTCATGCAGAGAAGATGTAGGCAAACCCAAAGATTTAAGATTTTTCTTTTCTTGTTTATGAGTTTTGCAGACAATTAAACTTTTTTTTTGGTGCAACTTATTTTACTCCTTAACTTGTTGCTAAGATCACTGGCATGCCAGTTACAGAGTGCTGGATCTTGTGAATGACTGTAAATGATTCTCCACTAATCATCAGCTAGTCAACCAGTAACCACTAGTTAAACTGCACTGCCATCAGACTATGTCTCTTATCTTAAGTAAGTTCCTTATCAGAGGCCATCAGCCTGTTACCCCCTGACATGTGCCCAGTGATGTGAGCTCCATGAAGCTATGGAACAGTATATAAATGCTGTGCTATATTAAGACCACAAAACAGTTCACTGTGAAAGCAAATCAAAAACTGATTTGCTTTTTTTTTTTTCTGCAGGAGTACCCAGCTTGCATTTACATCAGTTTTAGCTTGGATCCTGAGAATGCTTTTGAAGCAACTTTACCAGTTCCCACTTGCCATGATTCAATTTTAATTTCAGACTAACCTTGGAGTGTACAAATTAGACCTTTTTTCAGATGAAGCTGAACTGGAAGACTAACTGATGCCCTCCCACTGCTAACAGGCATCAAGACCAATGAAAAGGGTGAGCCAGTCTGGAGCAGATCACAAGACATCTAATGCACATAATGGCTCCCCAACAGCAACTGTTCTACACAGCTGCTCCTACTAGAATGTGCTGTTCCTGTAGACAAGGCCTCAGCCAGAACCAAAATGACCCATTAGTGTGTAAAGAGACAATGGGGAGCACTGTAAAAAATCACCTCTTTAAGAGGAACAGAACAGATGAGAAAGGAGTAGGGGAAAACGCCTGGAAAGATTACAAAGCTTTTACAGAGGACACCCTAAGTATCAGCTTTGCCAGTTTTGAAGTTGTTTTTTCTGAGGCCTTGTAAGAATACACGCAATACCACTGTTTTATAAACAGTAAGAATTAACACACAAGATTGATTCTTCAGTAAATTTAATATGAAAGAAGCTGAGAAGCAGCACATTCATCTCTTATTTTGGAAGAAATTAGATGTACACTTATACTCATTTCCTTCTATCATCTTTGGCTTTCCATGCTCTCTCCTAGTGCAACTCACAAGCCTTATTGCGTGACTGATTTGTTGTGGTGGAGGACTGATATTAGTTGTGTTCTGGGAGTTAAAAGTATTGTGCTTGGGAAGTGGCCCCTGTCTTCTCCAGGGCCACACAAGCTGTGGCTGATCAGCTGAGATAATCACCATGGCTTTCAGGAGGGGAAGATATATAAAACACTTCATGTTAAAAAGAAATAAAAAATGCTGACAGGGATCAGCAAAATTTAATCCCACTAGGCTTCACCCATACCTCAAACTGCTTGATATCATATCATAAATAACTACCCTTAAAATATATTTACACACCACTAACCTAGTAATGAGTAGTAATGCGATGTGACTATAAAGGTCTCATCTATAAAACAAGTGAATGTTTACGATGCTAGTGCAAAGAACTTCAACAGACACACACACCTGAGTATTTGTACCATCTAAAGCTTTGTTTTCAAGATGTTTCTGACAGAACAAAAAGCCCCAACTCAGTAACCCTAACTACAATGAGTCCTGTGTCCTGTATCTGCATTCCTTGTGGATTTTTATCCTAGCAGGAGGGAAATAGAAGAAGGTTCATATTATGATTAGCTAACTTGACTGTTACCTTTCTTGATAGTTTAGGTCAAGTTACTAAAACATTTGATATCAATGGACAAAAAAAGTTTAAAATCTGTATTGAAGTATTTTTTTCCCCTCTGCCTTGTCCTATAGCATTTCCTCTTTTACTAAGAGAGCAAGGGGTGACAAGGAGCACGACAAAGATGAGATGAGAGGAAGGTTCCTGGAAGTGGAATATTAACTGCCATCATTTAATGGCTTTACTTAGTTTGTTCCCTTAACAAAAAGCTGCAGAATTTGGATTGCAAAGTACATACCAGGCAATATTTACACCATGAAAAGCAAAACTGGTCTTGAAACCGAAGCAGAAGAGTTGCAGGTTTGTGTGTTAAATGTCTGAGAGGAATGGAAGTAGTCTGAAGACTCATCTCAGAAGCCTTGCTTTGAATGTGCACTAGATGCAATGAAACTGGATCACATTTGAGTTACCATAGAAATGAAGTAAAAACTGTTCTTTTCTATTCTTAACCTGTGAGTGATGCTTTGCACCCACACTGGGTAGCATTTCCTTTAAAATACCAGATCAGAAATCGGAAAGCCTCCAACAGTTGCATCACACAAAATATTTTAACCCTGCAAGTTTCTCGAAACTTTAAACCATTTTAAACTTTTGCCTAAAAAGTTACACTCATTATATCATGTATTCAACCTACCCTTCAGCAAAGCCACAAACATTTCACTGAAACACTCTTTTTCATAGTTCCAAAAACTATTTATTGCAAGAATTTAAAACAGTAATTGGTTTCTTTAAACACACAATTGCCACTGATGAGTCCAGAGGTATGCAAAATTTCCTTTTTACTCCCCTCTATTTTTGGCTTTCAGGGAAGAAGTGATCTTTTTTCATTATCTCCAGATTTTATCCAGAGGTCGGGCTGCGCTTCTTTAGCTCAAGCCATTTCCTAAGTGATGGCAACACTTCTGAATTAGGCAAGCTCTCTGCCTGCATGCAAAAGACAAGTTTTGGAATTTTTTTCTCCTTTGCACAGTTGTGCATCCCTCTCTGCTCTTTATGAGAGGTCTTCTCAAAGAAAAAAGCAGATAAGACATGCAGAGTAACACCAAGGTCTCAAACATATAAAAAAATTTAGATCTTAGGAGGCTGAAAATTATTTTCCTGCTAAAAGCTGAAGTTTCAAGTGAAGTCAACCAGAATCTCATACAAAGATATTCCAAAGTCAAGTGCCAAGCTACATTTGCTGGGTATCAAAAGCAAAGGAATCTGTTAAACTCCAGAAGAGCATGTTCTGCTAATTCTACACTAGATTTTTTGAGACAGATGCTACAAAGATATCAGAAATCCAAGTCTGTGCGAAATTTAAGTGAGACACAGCATTGCAAAGGACCCTACAACACACAAGTCTGCGTGGATTTTACCCGCAGCAGGCAAACCTCAAATGAAAGTGGTATTGCAGGTGCAGATGAGGAATGTTTTTCACAGTTCCACTCTAAGCATAAAGCAATACATGGTGGAAACCAAAGAAATTCAGAGGATATGATACGTTATTGCCATACTGTGAACACAAGATTTCTGAAAACAATGCTTCTTTATTAGAATTCACACATATGGCACTTTTCTCCTATTGCCTACCCATTTAATTTGTCTCCACTTTACAAAACAAGAAAAAGCATTTTTCCGCACAGAAACGTTCTTTATCCAGCTGTATGTTGTCCTGGCCTTTTATATCTTAAGATCTCAGTAAAGTAAGCTGTAAGAAACCAAGCAACAGAATACCCACTGACTTCAATGTCTACATGATCAACAAATCAGTGGCAGAGTTGGATCTTTGCACCTCACATTCAGAATAACAAAACTTGGTATTTAAGTCACAAGTAGTAAATCCTTGTTTTAAACACTCTTGTCTAAAACTAACAAGGACACAGTTATGCTTCTATTGATAAGAACTTTCTTTAAATTATTACTCGTTAATATCATCAAGCTATCACAAGGCAAGGATAACTTTCCTACTGCCAGCTTTTAGCAGTTACCCAAACATTATGAGGGTAATTTTTAATGACTGTTTTATACATACAGTTTTGTCTTATTCCATACAGAATAAAAATACACTGCACACACCATACTGTGGTATTACTTAAGTTATATTAATATATAATGCATTTCAAGGCATTTTTTCTGTCATTCCATATTTATCTGTGTTCCAAAAAGTGTAGGGCACAGTACAACATATTAGAAAGGAAGTAACATGTTGATCTGATCTATCCAGTCTGATTTCATGCAATGTGTTTCCAACCAGATCCAGATCACTGTGGGGTGTTCCATACATAAAATGCCAAGCGACACATCTTACTTTTTAAAGTCCTCTCTTTCATTTTAACTATCTGTAGAAGAGGAACTTTTGTTCAAATTTGCCATAATTTCCCCTTATTCTTCAAGACACTATTCTTTTTCATGACATATTATTTTGGCTTGATACATAATCAGGAAAAAACAAAACTATGTACCATGCTTTGGCATCTCAACTGATACAGACTAAAAGCATCAGCTTCCAAGATTAATCTTCCAATCTTGCTCCGGTCTTCTCTAATTTCAGACTATTAAAAAAAAAATTAAAAGGAGTTCAGATTGTGCAGATGAAGGTTTTACCACATCTGAGTGGGTTATGGCAGGAACATCTGAGGCTTCACTGGGCCCCATTCACCTGCTAGGACTGCCTTCATGGAGTCAGCAATGCTTACTGTTGGCTGGCAGGCTCAGCAACCTTGCTAAGCCAAAAAATAAGCTTTCCCCTTTTCTTAAATGAATACTATCATAAAACAGGCTTATCCATGTAGGCAAATGCTAACTAAAGAACATTTAATTCCTCTCTGAAGCCTTATTCAAGACTTAATAAATTTACTAGCTAACTCCCTACAGGGAAACCCTCCCCGGTGAGCAGAGAACTGAATGATCCATCTGTACGCTATGAAGAGCTGGTTTCTATAAAGAATGGGTTTCTGTGGTCAGAGAATAATTACTTAACATTTATTGCCTCCAAAAAGTTTTCTTTTTTAAAAGCATAAAGATGACTGTACATTCATTAACAGTAGAAAGTTACACAGCTTTTATACTTGTCTCCACAACATGAGGGTCAATTTTGACTGCTAGCTCAGCCATTACATTCAAATACAGTAAGAAACAACTCATTCTCTGACACTTCTTCGCAAGTTTGACTTTTAAGTAACAGTATGGTAATTAGAACACAATGAAATATAATAACTTTTAACCACATCGTCTAACCCTTTGTAACATGAGGAGATCTAGTGCTAATACATCTTTCCATTCTAAACCAATCCAAATCCCAAACTCTCCTAAAACAAAATAAATCCCAGTAGAGCCACTACAACTGCCATTCTTATGACAGGGCAAATGCAAACAAGGAATATGCTCCTGGTTTTCCTCTGTATCTACCTGCTAAATTTGTTTTCATTGTATTTTGTTTTTGTACTATATGGGTGCACTATGAAGACAAGTGATAATATGGATATGATACGGATTTTTTTTTTTAAATTAAATAGGAACTATCAGACTTATATAGGGTCTCATGCCTATTGTGTTTGATGTTTCAGAAATAACCCTCAAACAGCAAGCCTTTTTTGTAGAACTTCTGTTACCACCTGTTCTAGTGCTAATTTCAGGATTACCCAATGAAAAAAGCGAACTCTTAATCTGCAAATTCACTCTCTGGGTTCTTTATCATCCATCAAGATAGGTGTTTTCTATCTCTTCCTTCAGAACAAAGTGACATTTCAATGACAGAACTGTTGAAACAGAGCCATTTGCTAGCTTTGTATTCAAAAACTCAGCTGAAACTTCAAAAGAAGTGCAGGCCGAAGATAAAAAAATCCCAAGACAGCAGTCTAAGGAAATGATTTAATCAAAGTCAAGATAGCCAACCATTTCAAGATGAAGGATTTGGATGGTTAGAGGAGAAACTGAAATCCTTCCCTTTATTTTCCTTCTTTGACCTTTCATACTTTTTATATCTGCTCTGAAAAAATACCAGCAGCAAGAGTCCCTCTGCTGTAGCACCCATCTGATCCTCCAGACACTAACACACAGGAAGGGCTAGGTACTTGCTCAGAATAGGAAGTATCAGATCACCCTGTAGAGGTAGTTTTCCATCCTCCCACACACATGATGCACAGAACGTCTGCATGTCTCTCAAGCTGTGGTCTGAGTGATACATCTGAGTTCTCAACACTGACCCATCAAAATTGCTTAGAAATGTTGTAGTGTCTTTCATCAAACCCTACATAAAGGGGCTGTAGGGGCAACGGTATCCCTTGCATTTGTTTTTGTGCATTGTGTGTTTAAGATACATTTCTCCACACTTTCCACCCTAATTAAGAACCTATAAAGTCACGTTAAAAACAACAAAAAGCATGTATGCATGTAAAGGTGGAAAGCTAACAGCCATCTCTACCAACTACATCATTAGGTAGCAAACTAACACTGTGAAACCAACAGCTGGATGTATAGGATCATCATCAAGCTAGTGTAATGTTTTTGAAGAAGAAAGGTTGAACATTCCCTAAACGTTTCCCTGAATATTGTGGTATTCTCATTTCTTCAGCTGTTTTAAGTCTGTTAGTTTACACCACAGAGGCCATCATTTATACAATCTGTAAGTACTACATAAAAGTTGATGAAAGAGACACCATACAGAGTAATGTTAAAATTCCAGTCAGCACTAGCATATGTTTAACATTTTAGTGCTTAATTCAATTTTTGAACCGTAAAGTGGCAATGGCCATTTGAAGTGTAGGAGCCCCCATACTCTCTGAATAAGCAAGAGTAGACCTATGAGTTTCAAATGCCTCACATCAAAACATCTCCCACACAGAAGGAACATAAAGAAGAACAACTAAGGTAAAGCAAGACAAACTGAAATGCTAGACACTGCCTCCAAACCACTGAATTTCAGTGACAGATTTATTCTAAAGCAGTAACGTGATACCTAAGCCCAGCATAATGATGTTCTGACCAATGCTGTGATCTCCATCAACTGCAAGATATCACCGAAACACATTTTTCTCAGTCTCCTACATGGGTAGTCTTTAGCAGATTGTTTGAAGACTCCTGACTGATTAAAGATCTTGCAAACTACGGCTTCATCAGAACAGAAGCAGGAGGAGACCGGCACAGGCTTTCATGCCAGCTCTTAAGCAACAGAGGTAAGTAGCAGGTCTCCAGCACACTCAGCTTTCACTAAGTTTCCAAAAGTTCAAGATGCCTCATGATTTCTCTAGCTAAAGCAGCTAGGAAATTGAGACCAAGGACTGAAAAGAGCTAAGTTTTTTAATAACGTGAGCTGTTACAACTAGCATCTAATAACCTGATTATCAAGTGTACACTGGATTTAGTTTTTACAGCAAAATCACTTGGCATGTACTGACTGACTCAAGTGGAAAAAAAAAAAAAAAAGAATGATGAAATCTGATTGTCTGAGCTCCTCAGCAAAACAACTAGCAGTTCCATTCATGTATAGAAAAAAGCAAAAATAAAGGGAAGATAGAAGAATCTAAAATGTCAGCAAAGCTGACATCATCAAATCTTCCGGATTAATTTTAAGTTCAACTTCTCATCAAATCAATCTATTTTGTAACTTTTTACATCAAACTGGATTGCATATTATCTCAAACAGCTCATTTGTTTTTAGCAAATTCACCACCTTCTTGCATCTTTTGAAGTATAGGCTTTTTGATTTGTTTACACAATATTCCATTATATAATGATGATGTTAGTCATCATATGACAAAACTGGCAATTGTAGCCTATGTTTTCTAAATAAACAGGAAAAAATTGCCAGATGAGGTCAAATGACTCTGAAATACAATAGGTCTTTCAAGAAACGTGTTTAGCTCACACATCAAAGGGAACTTGTTCCATTCCAGATGCTTAAACCAACTTTAAGTTACACAGTAAATCTGAATCTTCTCCTTGGTATTAGCTAGTAAGTACTGTCCTTTTCAAAATACACATTCGTACAATTTTAAGGTGACATTTGCAACTTTCAACTTGGCTGTCACTTTGTCCACAAACTTACTTAGCTTTCGAATATTTTATTTTAATTACTTAGGGTGGTTTAATGTCTCTTTAACATAATGTTTTTAAAAAGTAATTAAAAAACCCCATTCATCTAAAAGAATCATACTGGTTTTCTACGACAGTAACCATACTACTTTAATGTCTTTAGACGGTTAAGTCTGACTGTAGATTAATAGGTAATTAATCAATTAAAGGACAGTAGAGCATGGTGAAAGCAACAAGTCATAGACTCACAGAATGGTCTGGATCGGATGAGACCTTAAAGGCCATTCCCTACCTGCCAAGTTCCAACCCCGCTCCCAACACCGTCCACTAGACCACGTTGCTCAGAGTCCCTTCCAGGCATGTGGCAGCAAGAACTTCCCCGGGCAACTTGTTCCAGTGCCTCACTATCCTCACAGTAAAGGATTTCTTCCTCATATCCAGTCTAATTCTACTCTCTTTCAATTAAAAGCCATTCCTCTATGTCCCATCACTACCAGCCCTTGCAAAAAGTCCCTTTCCAGCCTTTGCAGGCACCCTTGTCTGTGATACCAGCTGTAGTATTTCAGCAAAAATCAAAACTTAACATTAACATATTAACTCTCTCCTTACAGTTACCTAGCTGAGTAACTTCCAACAGGTTAGCTGTTGCTTGGATCAAATGCTTATTACCAGCCTGCACAGATGAAAACAAAGTTAATCACTGAACCTTCAGAGTCAATCCAGATCTATGACAGGGACAAGGGACAAAAACTCTGTTGTACAGGACATACGATGAGAGACTGAAACTGTGTGTTTGTTTACCCTTAAGAAAAGAGGCATCTGCTTGTGGCCTTAACAGTCTTCCACTACCTATACAGGAGGGTACAAAAGACAGACTTGAAGGCGCACAGTGACAGTTTGAGAAGCCACAGCCTGAAGTTACCACACAGAAAACACTGATTAAACAAATAAATACAATAAACAGTTACGTAGGTGGTCAAACACTAGACCAAAAACCCAGTTAATTTCAATGTCCATCCTTTGAGATCGCCAGGACACAACTGGTCCTGACCCTGCAAAAGTCAAGTCTACCTGGTTCTGCTTTGATCAGGTGCATTGCACTAGAGGGCATGCAGACATGTCTTGTCATCTAGACTGCTTTACAAATCTTTAGCTTCAGATGGTGATGAAGAGTATGCTGCAATTGACTTTCCTGTATATTCTCCCCAGTAACCAAAAATCATAATAACATAAAACAAAGGTTCAACAAATGATATAAGGACTCACCACAGTACAAACTTTCTGGAAACCTCTAATGGCTTCATACAAAAATCAAATCCCAAAGTCTTAATAAGAACACGCCATGGACTGTATCATGTTGAGCTTTCTTTCCATTCACTTACTGACCCTCCCCAGAAAGAACACAGGAAATACTTGAAAGATCATCTGGCACGATGAGAGCCGTAGTTCTCCAGAGGACGTGCCAGGATTACAAGTAGCCCCTCCTGCTCAGCCAAATGAATGTCTCTTTACCCCCAGATACAACACAAACAAAAACTTCAGGTGTGCTTAAGAACACTGAGTATTGAAACAGTTTTGTTAAGAAATTATCTTTCATGAGATCTTCCAATATCTTTCATAAGACTTCCTAGAGCTAGCTGACTAATATAAATAGGTTTGTTATGTCCTGTGTGTGCAGGTGTCTGAACACATTTGCATCTCAATGGAAGCATACATGTTGCATAAGGCACACTACATGCAAGCCTTCTGTACTCCTCTGTACACTCTGTATAATCCTCTACATCAGAATGATATGCACATACCAAACTGCACCGCAGAAAAGTAAGAGAACAAAAAATACTGAAATATTACCTCCAAACAGGTAATAGCCACTGTCAGACACAGGACTGTCACACTTACCATACAAAACCAATCACTTAGTAAGTCTAACACTTTCTCTGGACCAGCTAGTTAAAGCATCCACTTCACTGAAGGTAATACCCCTAAAGGTGCTGTATGTTCTCACAAGCCTGCACATTGTGATTCACCTCTAACTATGACAATAAATCAGGGCCCATGTGGTATTTTCAGAAAATCTCTTTATGCAACTCACTGTAATTCCCTTACTGGGATACAATGGATTTTCATGAGTTATGGCACTGTTTATTTTTTAGCAGTAGGATTAATGAGTGGAAGTGCTAGTACTTCTGCTGCAGGCAAAAACAAAGCCACAATATTTAATTCCAATATCCTCAGGTATCAACAAACACACACATAGTGAATTAATGAGTTTTTAAACACCTCTGTGAGTATCATCTTAGAAACTTGGCATTAGTTTGCCCAGACAGCAGCAGCAGCTTCTTGTTTGTTTATATACATATATATGCAACAAAATACCTAAGTATTTTCCTGGTTTTCTAATGGTGTACTGTATTACTTACTTCTCAGTGAAGTTTTATCATAATGAACTTGCTCTAAATGTACATACTTTCTCTTTTTTTTTTGGTACAAATCCCTTTTTAAGGGAAGTAATCCCATTACAGCTTTGTGTGTCTCAATCTGTGAGACACACTCCTGACTGCTGACCTTTCTGGTGATCTTCCCCATTGGCATTTCCTTGCCAAGTTATTTGTCACCTGAGTGGCCTTAGCATTGTCTGGGGGTTGTCCTTGCTGCTCCAAAGGCATGATGATCAGTACGGAACCAAAAATTTCCTTCAGTGGCCATCCCAATTCTTGCTCCTGTGAAGAATTCTGCAAAGGTCCCAAATTTGACTGTCATCCAGTTCATTTTAGGCACGTCATCTTGTAAAAAATGCATCCCAAAACACATTATAATGTGAAAATCTGTTTTTGCTTGCTCTTGAGGCATCAAAGCAAAAAAGGAGTTAGAACGTACACAAGAGAAGCAGGAACAGCCTCTCATGTTCTTCCCATAGTATGAAAAATAGTCATGCATTTGAAAGGTGATCTCTCTAGTGGACATAGAAATGGTGACACTATACACAAAATTAAAAAAAGACAATACAACAAGCAGCCAAGACAATTTAGCAAGGGATGGCCCAGTAGGTATTTTAGAGATGCTTACATATCAAGCCCACACACAGCATGGCTAGAAGCATCTCTGGAAGCGCAGTCTACCAGTAAGTCTTAAGGAATGTTCAAATCAGCAGCTATGCTTAGACTTAAATTAGCTTTCTGCTCAGCTTTTGACATATTCAGAATAGTAACTGACATGGAGCAGCAACACAAAAGCCTATGCCTGAAGCGTGGCAAATATCCCTAAACGACAGAAGGGAAGTTGTTCAGGAACTAATTAACAAGTTCCAACAGAAGCATGGCAGCAAAGGAGGAGCAACACAGTGTGCCATTGAAAATCTGTAGGTTCAAAAGACAGACAATAAAGAAAAAAGGCCATTGGGCAGGAAAACTAGCCAAGCACTGTAAGCCTACATATTTTATTATAACAAGGAACATAAAAAGGAAGCCCTTTAAAGAAGTGTCCTGCTTTCCTTGGCAAAACAAAGGAATCTCTACAGCCTCGTCCAGTGTCCCATCAAAAGGAAAACACCAGTTCCAAACATGTACAGGCCCTTTTGTGTAGTCTTGCTGAGGCATGCCACAATTCCACGTCTTGATATTATTATTTCAATTTCATCAAGTCAGAAAGTACCCCATATTCCTGACTTATTTGTCACATTCGACTCCTCTAAATTCAGTGTTTTTAAAAAGAAGTATTCAGGAGCAGTAGCAGAAGTAGCTTCTTACTGTTCCACTAGCTGCACTACAAAGACACAGAAATTTTGTAAAGTCAGGTACATTCACTACTCATAATCTACTGCTAGACTCATTAGTTTCAACAAAATATCACGCAATCATTTGTAGAGGTAGTGTTGGATGTTCATACTGCCCAGGAGAGCCTTTCTACATACTAATTCATTTCTGTGGCAAGCCTATCCTTCCTTATTTTGCAGGTTTTCTGCACTAAGTTATCCATGACAAATTTATTCCTGCAAAAGCAGATTTTCTATTACTGTCTTATTGTGTCTCCCACTTACATAATTTTTGATACCATTTCATACAATTCCTTCAGCCTAATACTGGCAATTCTGAAGCTGGATTCACTGTGGAAATCCAGGACATAACGTGGTTTTCTCAGTATGTCAGATCTAGTGATCTTGCCAGAATAAAACCAAATGTGGGAGCTTCTTATGACAGGAATAATAGGAAAGCACAGTTCTTAGACAGCTGAACAGGAAGCTTTGGCATTGCAACACTGAACACTGTGGAGATACCCAAGATTCCTCCAGGTTCATGGATTATTGGCAACTTCAGGGCAACAGCTTCCCAATTCCACAAGTGTAGTCAGCTTCTACCAAAACCAAGATACACCCAACATCAGCATTTGGCTACCAATTTACAGTGACTGGCAGTTGAAGTCAGAAAGAAGAGTACAAAGAAAAACAAACATATAGAGCAAAATCAGGTTTTCTGAAGAGCTGCAGGCTGGGAATTTCTGAACTGGATGCATAATAATAAGTGTAGATTATTTATAGTAAGTGTTTTTCCTTTTACTCTTCAGCAAATGGAACCATGTGATATCTAAAAAGACAAGACATAACTCCATCTTCCTAGCAACTAGAGCTATGAATACAAAATTGACTAGATACTTTTGCTAGGAAGATGTACATATTGTTCTTAAATTAAACACCAACAACTAAGCTAAAGTATTACCACCACCACTCTGTGTTTCATAACCTGAAACAGGTCAGGTACCCTCTACTAACACAGAGGCTTTCAGTGGACTATGGCACCTATGCTGATTTAAAAAAAGTTTTGAACCCCTGGCTTGGCAGCGTGACAACTGCCAAATTTCCATCATATCCAATTACTTTAAGAGTTCCCTATGCCACACTGTCATCAGGCTATACCATGCAGAAACATGCTTCCACAACCAAGGCATAGAATTTGCAAGAATTAAATTTTCTTCCCAGATTTCCTGCATCGTTTCTACGCCTTAACCTTGCTTCATTATTTCACCAGTTTTCCCTGGTGTTCTGTCAATATCCACAGACAGACACATTGTCTACAACTGCTGTCCTGAACAGACATTGACATGTACTTCTCATTTGTGGTAAAGTTTTATACTATAGAGAGATGTATATGACATCAAAATAATTTAGGACAGGAAGTGACTCTGATTTTTTCTGTAACATCATTACAGACAAATTTAAACATAATTTCTTAAGCTTAAAGTTCATTTTAACACATACTGAAAATGCAAATACATTCTGAGTACCATTTATGATTCCAGTATTTGTCAAAACTCAAGGGAAAACATTCTCCATTAAGCACAGCACTAAAGTATTTATTTTCCAGCTGCAAAACTAAAAAAAAAAAAATTCACGATTCAGCATTATCATGACACTCAACACTCCCTCTTAGGGATTTCTACACAAAAATATTGAAAAACTCAAACCTTTCTGCCCTTCCCAATTGTTTCCCAGCAAGGTTTACTTTCAGACCACTCTTCTGTGTTCAGAGATTGTATAGTTACAGTTAATTTTCTTCTTAAGAAACTAAACCACATAAACTTGCATAAAACCACAATACAAAACTTAGATGTGGCTGTTTATCTGGGATAATAGTAGAAGCATAAACCACAGTCAGTGCATCCTACAGCATTTCTTGTCTCAGGCATTATAAAAATAAGTGTCTGCTATGTTTGGTCATAAAAAACAATTTGTCAGTAATAGTCACCCCTGCAATGCCTGCAGAGCCTAAGATGAATTCTATTCCTTCTTGGGCATGACCAAATTATTTACTAAATTCCAGTGAGCTGAAGCAGAGGGATTGTTAATGGAAAGCTCACTGTACCAGTGTGGGAAAAAGATTCAGCTTGACTCTCTGAACACAAAGGGAGCTTGTAGAGCTGGCAACTGGGACTTCAAAAGTGATTCCTTTTAAGAGTCAACCACTTGATGTACATTTTAGTGATCAATAAACAACTCGACTGTAAAACAGGTTCCTGAGTCGTGTTTTAGAGCATCCTTCAAAGGGAAAGCTTTGCTGGTCTGTTTAGATGAAAGTTACAAACACACCAACACCAAATAAAATCCTCTCACTCCCTTCATCCTTTTTCTTTCCTTTTCACTGGGGAATAATGTGAGCTGACTAATTCTGGAACGCTAAATTACGTAAATTGTTATGTAATGTAAAGTACTGTAGAGTACCTGGTCACTCTTTCTATCACATAAGACTGGTGTAAGCTCTTCTGCTTTCTTTGACTAAACAGTGAACATTACACTGGTGTCTAGTTCAGAGGCACTGAGAAACAAAGATATTGCAAAACATAATTCTGGTGATATGAAACATGCTACTAGTATACATGGAGAATAATTTTACTGTCTTCAGTGGATGATCAAGATACCCTCATGTTTGTAAGGAGTTACAGCATATGTTTTGCAGCACTTATGTCATGTGAATACTGGTCCCTTCAGAAACCCTTCTTGTTTTATAATCTCATTAGATACAAAAAAGCCGTTTAGAATGAACATCAAGTAAGTAAAAAAAAAAAAAAACAAAAACAAAACCAAAAAAAACCCCATGTAATCCCGAACTAGCATCAGCCATTTTAAAATCTAGCTAGAATAAATTTTTGCCTTAACAGCCAAGATGAGCTGCCTCCAAAGAAAATCACAAAGCTTATACATATGCTTCATAGAAACTACTAATAAGCATCCAAGAGTATCTCGGCAGTCAGCAGGACCCCAGGCAAGCACCAAGGAAAATATTCTGGAAGTTGGGTTTTGCTGTAATTCAACAGATTATCCCAAAACACACATAAAAAGAACCCAAAACAAAAAAACCCGCACCAACCAACCAACAACAAAAACCCCCAAAAATGACCACCAACAAAAAAAAGCAGCCAAAGCCCCCCCAAAAATGAACAAAAAACCCCCAACCAACGAAAACAGACAACAAAAAAAAATCAACTAAACACTAAAATCTGACCCACCATGCAACAAATATTTTCACAAATCAGAAAAAATGTCCCTGCTATGTAGAAGAACCTGAAGTTTACAGCTTGCATAAATCCCCAGAGCATTCAGTTTTTTAACCACTAAATCAGCTAACACATATCTATCTTCATGCCTCAGTCAGTTTTTTGTCAGGTTTTAATCTAGGTGTGTCTGTATGAAAAGCTATAAATGTCCTCTTCATTGTCTTCTCTGTGTAGGAACATTAATGTCCTTTAATAATGGAAATGTTGGCATTTTATTCCTGAATTTAAAAGAGCAGCTGAGTCTCACTGATGTGACATGCATGGCATATGTTTTACTTCTTTAGGGGTAGGACCATACAAAGAGGCCTCAATTGCATCGTTTCTAGTTTTCCAGCAGTCAGTTTAATCCACATTGCTTTCATCATGACCACATCTTTCACAAGTTTTAAAATAGTTTTTAAAAGCAGTAATTAAATTTCATGGTTCTCTCTCACACACACATCTTGTTTCTTTATTCCCCGAAGTACACGCACTGCAGCTTTTTTCTTTCCTCCTCCAAACTTCCCTCTCTTCGCATTATGAACCCAAAAGTAATTTCATTTTCAAAGTTTAGTTCTGATGTTAAAAAGAGAAAACACGCATTTGATATTCTTCCATGGAGAATATAAGGCCTGTAAGCTCTTTTGCCTGCTGTTCTGTGGATCAGCATGCCTATTCTTGTGCAGGCATTTCTTCCGCTCTTTACAAGTTCAGCAATGCCGAGCTGCTGCCACAAACACAAGCAATCCAGTACGTTCCACACATGCACGTGCACGTATGTGCATGTGTGTTTACATATCCTAGCACATTTCTCTGGAATATGTGCCTGGCAGGATTTATTCTCCCATTTTAACAGTAATCCATTATCTGACCACTGCCCTAGAGCCCAGGAATTAAATGGGTTTTTAGTAACTGCAGTAAAACAAGTTTATATTTAAATTGTTTACATAATAGTAAGTTTATATTTAAAATAATATTTGTTCCAAATAGAGTTAAGGAGGACATGTCCTAGATAGACTTTAGTCTTTCAAGAAATCTACTGGAAGTGGAGCTTGTAAGCCACCTACATCTAGAATATATATCATAAGAGGAATTTTCTTCTGTAAGTAATACACTCCCTTGATACACAGCTTCAATTCCCAGTTGAACATAGCCACGTGTGCTTTCTTTAGGTAATTTAATCCCTGAAAGCATCAGTTTTTCAGTTTACAAAACTGATAAGGCACCCCAAAAGACAAGTTTTATGCAAATATACATCATGAGGTAAAGATTAATAACTACATTTTATGCTACTGTCTTTTTAAAAACTGATTGTGACATCACCTCTAAAATTCTATCATTCTGGTGTAATCTCCAATTAACACCTATTCATAAATCCTGTTGGAAGTATTTTCCTCTATTTTATTCAAATTAGATTCATCTTTCACTACGTCATCCTATATGTCTCAATTTTTCTATTCTTTCCTAATTTAAGGTCATAGGTTCTGAAGCCACTGATGGACCACCATACAGCTCTCCAAATAACCTGCCTGACATCTTCCAGATGTAAAATAAGAATTGCAATGTTGACCCTTCAAATGAGTCAAGCCTGAACTGCAAGAAAACAGAAGTCAGCATCAGTGACAAAACTGAAGGGTTTCAGTGAAGGCAAGACTTGAACCTACTTGGAGGCATCTGAGGCCAGAATAAAAGAATGCTAAATTTCCAGAGCATCTACCTGCACTCAGCAGTCATGACACACTGCCCATGGGAAACGTTTTTACTTTTCAAGTAAGTACAATACTTTCAAAGGTCACAATTTCTTTTAACAAACCTATAGTACAAAGCTCTGTGTTACTTAGTATCCCGCTCAGAGGGATGGACGTAAACCAGAGGGAATGCAGACACTGATAAGCAACAAGCAATAAGTTTTTCCCTCTTATTCACCATGATGGGATGAGCTCTGTACCCTCTGCTCCAGAGATGGAAAGGCTGGTCTGGGCAAACTTAAAAAGACAAATCACTATTTGGTCCCAATTAATTTCTCAATCTCTGGAGATAAGGCAGCCACATACCAACTTGCAACCATCTTGTGCAGGTCAGAAACACATAAATCATAATGCAGTCCTGCCAAAGATAAGGCAAAATTAGAACAGTCTGATTTAAGAGCATCCCAGTACCAAAACTTACGAACTATGAACTAGGTAGTCCTTTACGATACACTATCAAGCAGAACATAAAGCGTGGTTATGTTCATTCTAAAAAGGTTATACCACAAGGAAGAGAAAAACAATTAAGACCCTGTGCCTGAGAAAGACAATACATTATAAACCCAGACTATTTTCTAAGCCTGAATGAGCTAAATTTACAGGTGCAATAAGAGAGATAATGTAGTTTAAACTATTTTTAAAAATTCCATGTAAGCCTCATCCCTTTTGACGTTAAGTCACTTTCAGAGCATGACATACTAACAAATCAGTCAGTGTTACACATTTATTTGAGGGAGTAAACACGAAGAGAGATGGTATCTTTCCTTGCCTACAGCTCTTTTGAGGGTACACCCAAGTAACTAAAAACACTATCTAAAATTATCCAAAAAACAAAAAATACCCCATGGGTTCAGAGTCATCACTTCCCTGAATCTGCATCAGACTGCAGTTCACAGCTTCAGCTTTTCTGCCCAGCCTCCACTTTTCTATTCTCCTCACTCTGTGGCAGGATATTAACCCAGAATTACAGAAGTCAGCATTTTAGAGTGATCAGCTAAGACACTTCGAAGACAAAGGCAAGAAAATAATTGCAAGTGATTACCTATTGAAGTCTATGATTTAGTGGATACCTTATAAATTCCGGATCTTTGAGATTGGTGAAGAATAGCATTATTGTAAGTAAATGGGAACTTTGGTATCACGAATAGCTCATGCAAAAGTAAGTGTCATGACACGAACTGCAGAACCAGAGGTCTGAGGAACACTCTGAAAAAGGAAAACTTTCAGCATTGTGAAATGTTAATGTCGGGAATTGAAAATGTAAGTGCAGACAAAGATCTTTAAAACAGCAATTTAAAAATACATATTTTTTGAGTTGCATATTGGTCTTTAAGAATTATCACCAACAGAATATCTGAGATCCATTCCAGAAAAGTTACAATAAAAATACAGTAAGATCTGAGCAGAGGAAGCTTCTAGTCTCAATATTCCCTTTCATATCACAAGCAGTTAAAGCCAAAAGGCTGAACACTTAGCTTCAGGGCAATGACGGACTTCTCTATTCACTAATACAAAGCATACTTCCAGACAGTGTCAGTGAAAGTGCACATCTCTCAGGCTATGTCCAGATTACCCCCGCCTCTAGCTGTTGGCAAGTAGAAAATGCCCCTAAATCTTCATGCTTCCGCATCTCCCCTGCTCTGACATGAAAAGCAGAATGGGAAAAAACAGCTGAACTGCCAAACATTACAACTAAGGAACACCAAAAATACCAGGACGGCTTTGTAGCTTCAAATTCCATTTAAAAAATCACAAACAAATTACCAAAATTGCATTGGAAATGCTTCAGCACAGTCTCCAAGGGTGCCTGCAAAACTATCAACTTTTGCTAAGCAGTATCAGCTAGTTCTTGTGGAAGCTCCTTTTGTCAGTGACTTATACCAGGGTTTTCCTCTTGAAAATCTCTTCTCACTGAAAAATTTGGAGATTTAAGAGAAACAAGAAACTCAAGGGCTCTAGCACTTGTGTCCAGATCAACAAATAGCACAGTCTATTTCCTCCCCATGTTTAAGAGGAAAGCATGACCTCTGTGGAGCCTGAAGATATTAAAAGCATATTACATCCTTTTTCAAGTATGTTGATAATAGCAAGACACATTCTCATCAACAGAAAGCTGGTATAATTCTTGTTTCCAACCTCCCCCAAAGAGCTATTTTCCATGTCATCAACTAGTATTATATTAAGTAAACAGCATCAGTGCAGCTAATGAAGAGCTAAAAATTTCACAGCCATAATAAAAGATCATAAAATATTCAGTTAATTTTCATTCAGGCATTTATACATAAACACAAAATGCTTCCTTTGTTTTCTTTGTAAACACTTTAATACTTGAACATCACAAAAATATTTTAAGATGTGTGGCGGCTAATTCAAAGGTGAAAGAAAAACCTAAAGCAGCTCTATCAGGCTGAAAGCCATACAAGCAGATCAGGTTTTATAAATAAAAGCCAAGCATTTTGCTGCTTATTTGATTCTGCCCCCTTTGATAAGGTATTCCCCCAAGCTACTTCTAACAACAGCACTGAATAGGAAAAAGAAAGAATCTGAACCATCTGAACTGGCAGCTCAACATGTAACTCAGTAGGACAGCTCTGAAATCTGAGGGCTCTCTAAGGTTGTCATCTTTTACATGAGTCTTTCATAGGCTTACTGAATGCGGTAGGCTGATTAAATTTAATGAAAAAGAGCGCCTGAGTTTTGGATATTTTAAGCCTGAAGCTGCACTTGCATAGCACTGATGTACTGAACAGGGAGCCTGAACCAGTACTTCTTCAGTAGCAAGCTGGTATGGGTGCCTGCTGGGGTGACCTATTCTGCAGCTCTAAGGCACACTCAATGCTTCATTCTCTTCATTGTGTTCAAGTTTTTAAAAGCTGCACAAACTGCAGTGTTAGATGTATCCTCAAAGGAATCTATGACTCCTTCTCCAGAAAGAAAGCTAGGGCTGACAATATCCATCAGTGGATAATTTCCTTAAGTAACCAGGATTAAGATCACTTGTGTCTTCTGAAGCACCCAGTGTTCAGTTCAGTTGATAAATACAGCAGTATGTGCAGGGCTTTTCCTGCCTCTCTTTTAAAAAGAGTGGGCCTCCCCACTCTAAATACCTATCTGTCGATCCTCTTTCATACATCAAAAGAGACACTAAACAAACTTCACTTTCCAAGCCACTTTAAACATTTATGGCATAGCATGCAACAAAACTGTTAATAGCCCCTTTACAAAACACAAAATGGAAATCATCTAAACAAGAGACAAGCAACAAAACACCAACTGATTAACTAGGGAAGGAAGCCTGGAGCCAGAAGTACGAGAGCATAGTTTATTCTTTTGTAGCAGAGCAGTAATTTTACCGCAAGGTCAAAGCAAACTGAAAAGCTTGGCTGTACTGAGCTTTGGCCCAAACCAGGTGGGAGTGCACAAGATCATGACCAAAGACTTCTCAGACCAAAAATTAACTTTGCAAGTTAAAAATGGACAGACCAGGAAGAAAGCAGTATAGGACAGGAACAGATTCCTGGTGTAGGCGACAAGCTTAACCTTAGAAAGAAGCCACAGACACCTTCTCTGAAAACCTGCAAGATTTCTAAACTTCTGTTATCAAGCAATGCATCTGGTAGCGGGAATTTGGCAGAGTTTACTAAAACATAGCAGTGGATGAGATGATAGCACAGAGGAAGCATGTGAAAAATGACTGATCTTGCACCGAGAAACGCAAAATCAGCTTAAAAAACCTATAAAGGATATCAGTGGGAGGTGTAAGAAAACTCATGCAATCACAGAAAGTGCCACTTTTCCCAAAATAAAGGTTTGGGTCAGATCATAAGAGACTGAATTCAGGCTACTTAAACCACAAAGAAAATCTGAACATAGTTACTAATAGATTAGTATCTCCTCCTTGGTATCATGAAAACAGATACAAAAACAACTAGTTGTCTGAAGTCTTCATTGTGGTAAAATATATTATAAATCCAAAGAAACCCAAAGGGTGATACAGGAACAACTTCCCTTGGCTTTTGTTTGGATTCTACTGTAGTAAGAACCTCAGGCTATTAAGAAGTCACCATCAGGAACATGCTTTCTTCAGCTGCATCCCTAATTAGTTTTGTTTCTTCAAATGTTTTTTTCATTTTATAACTCTGTTTCAGAGAAGGTTAGAGACCTAGCTTCCAACATGTGCCTTCTGTGATCATGAGTAGGGCAGTTTTGGATACACCAAGTGAAATATTTAGCAACCAAAGTAACATTTAGGAGAGAGATTAGAACACTGCTTTCTAAGACACCTATGTTTTATTTCACAGCAGTAGGGTGCATCCAGTTAGCACTGATGAAAGACTAAAAGCTGTGCCGAGATACCTTTCACTAAAAGATGATGGTAATACTTGAACATTGTCTTTAAGGAACCACAAAGAACACTAGTATGTAACTGCAACATTGTTACTGTTCTGCTCTGGGGTATGCTATTAGAGAAGTCATGGCAGTGAAATTCGCAAAGTTCTTGCGAATGCATTCTTACTGTTCTGTAAAACTGACTAAAAGGACCCATGCATGTACAGCTCTCATGTTAAGTGCACTATAGCTGAAAAGAATAGAGATGCTGTATTTGACCATTTCAAATATAGTATGCTAGAATTTTGCCAGCAGAAAGCAGAGACAATTCTGGCATCCTGCATTTCAAGAGAGAAGGAAACTCCTCAGCTCAATGGATGCTATAACTATCACAGAAACATGCAACTACTAAAACTTCCATTTTTTTTTTTCCTCCTCCAGCAAAGATTAACATTTATGTCACTATCCATGACATTAAAGATGCCTCAGATACCAGCATCTACCAACGAAAATGAGAAAAAAAATAATTTCAGAGAATGCCACCTGGCAGAAGGAGGAGACCTAGGAGACAAGAGAAAATGGAAGGAGGTTACTACTGCTTGTGGTGACAGGCAAGTTCTTTCCAGGCTGCCTCACATTCCCAAGTGCCTTCATACAACAGGCATGAGGCTCTGGAACAGCATGGACAGACAGCTGATGATGTGGACCAGGTTCTCCTGCTGTGCTGATTCTCCTTTCTCTAGTGAACAGTGACAGGACCCAAGGAACACATGAAGATGTGTCAGGAAAGTGTGGGCTGGATGTAGGAAAAGATTCTTCACCTAAAGGGTGGTTCGACACTGGAACAGGCTCCCCAGAAAACTGGTCACAGCACCAGCCTAAAGAAGCATTTGGACAATGCTCTCAGGCACATAGAGTGAATTTTGGGGCTGTCCTGCACAGGGCCAGAAGTTGGACTCCATGATTCTTTTGGGCCACTTCCAACTTAGGATATTCTATGATAAATGTAAGTTTAAAAAGAGAAGGAACATTTTAAACACTGATCAGAACAATTAGCAAATTAACTTCCTGCTTTCAAGGTCTATTTTGAGAGGCTGGTGGTTGCTGGTGTTGCTACAAGACCGTATTAGTCCTTCCACAGAAGAAGGCCTCTTAACATGTAATGGCTGGGACACTGTTAGGCAGGCCATGAAAAAGTTGAGATGCAGGAGTTAAAATGAAAGAAGGCACATGAAAGGAATGAAATTGGGCAGATTAGGCATTTCTCCTTAGAAAGCAGACTCAACTGACAGGTTGACTGCACAGCAGGGGACTGACACGTAACTTTTATCCAAGTTCCCATGTTTCACTTAGTTTATGATACAATGGGCAAATACGTAACAGTATCTTGGGACTAAAAACCAGCACGTTTTTCAGCATGTAAGTCTCTCAAACATGCAACCATACAACACTTGCAGAAACAGGGAAAAGCTGCTTCTGTATCCCTTGTCTCATTTATCAGTTTGCCTCAGACTTACAGTACATGCTTTGCTATCTGTCAGAGATGGAAAACATTCCTGTACTTACTCAGAGGTATAAGTGTCTGATTAAACACTCCACTTAGTGCAACCGAGCATGGCAGAACAATGGCTGTACAATACAACACAGCAAAATGAGATGAGGAACTGCAGGGAAAGGACAACTAAGTGCCTTTCGTCAAGCATGCCAAGAAGGGCACACATTTCTTTTTTTTCCTGAGATGTATCCTGAAGAATTTTGGCACTTTGTAAAAAGCAAGTCTCCTATAACATTTGAAAGGCACATTTCAGAAACTAGGTCAGTCCTCAACAATGTGCTATTAGTATCTTAAACACAAGGATGGTTTTAATTATCAAGCAAATGCACACCATCATATTAGCAGAAACACAGAAGGTTGCTTCCCTTTCCTCCACTTTCCAAGTACAATCTCCACCTGCTTCATGAGTCATTACCCACAGACTGCTCTATCAACATAAATTGATTTCTTGGGCAGTAATTCAAACATATCATAGAACTCGAGTCAGGATTTTGTAAAGACTGAGCCTTGGGATTCTCAAAACCAAACAGAATATGCCATTTTTCTATCCGAAATATTTTGAAGTATCAGATCTTATTCAAATCTATGCTCAAAAACCAAGACAAGTAACTTTGGCTATATATGGATACAGCTAGCTTGCAGGGTATTCGAGCAAGAGAGGAGGATCACAGCTTCCCACATTGGTATCTCAGAGTTCATCTCCCACAACTCTGCTTGACTAAGATTGAGATAAAGCTATTAGTTCAAAATGTTAATGGTCACACTTCAATATTCACATGCTATCCGAGGATCAGTCTGGCATTCAGGCTTTGTGCAACGACAATACCTAATGTGAGGCTTTTTTTTTCCCAATCCTTTGGCTTCCCAAAAGCCAAATATTAGCAACTGAGCACATTAATGCAAGGTTTCTTTATTTGCTCTGAGTTTCTCTTGGTTACTGTAATAATACCAGTAGTAACTGGGGTTTCTTTTACATATTTGTACAACCATTGTATGACCACTGTCATTTCTACACATTAATTTAGCTTGATCTCGATGTCACACTTATACAATGATCTTTCTCAGAGTCCTAACCATACTCCTGGCTAATTCCACCTTCATGCAGGCAGAATTTCCTCCAACAGCACTGGACTCAGAAACATACTCTAAAGTAAACGTACTCTAAAGGTACTTAGAAATACATGAAAACAAAGAATATTTCTGTATTTTCTGTTTTCCTAACAAATGATTTGAAATGTTTTTTTATCTGTTTGCTATGTACTTTTTCACAAAACAGCCAATTCAAATTGTATTAAAAATTTACAATACGAGTGCATCTCTTCTAAGATTTAATCTCAAAACTAACCAAACAATTAAAGATGAAATCCTGTATTAAATTAAGGTGTCGGAAGACTGGATTTCACTTTGGACTTTTTAATATCATCATTTTGTTCTACCATGAGTGTCTAGTCACTCTCAAAGGCAGGCCTTAAGTCATATAGAAGTGAGGAGGACATCTACACATCTCCACCAAAAAGTTATTTACTCTAGAATGACAGTTTACATTCTCATCACCCTTATCCCTTCCTCTCTTTTCAAATTCCAACAAATACAGGCTCTTTCCAAAGACTTTGGATAGATTTGATCTCAAGGACAGCAAAATGACAGCAGTTCAGAACAGGATATTTCTGATCCCCATCAAGGCAGGAGCATATCAGTTAATTGCTTAATTCTCATCCAGCTTGGCCCAACAGCCCTAATTAAAAAAAAAAAGAAACATAAGAAAACTAAAAAATGTGAAAATTTTAGTTAATTATATAAAAACAAAGCAGTGCCAATATTCATACTTACAGGCTGAGGCTGTTCTGCAATACAGCAGTTGAAACACAACCAAAACTCACTCATTGTTTACAGTCTGAAGTGGGAACACGGATGAAAAGCAGGACTCAACCTTCGTAAGTCTGTCTGCAGGTAGTAAGTTCTTTGAACAGATTTATTTTTAATGGCTCCAATGTGAAAATCTTTTTTCTGTTGAGCTCTTCTCCAAAGACAAGTCAGTCTCAGGACAAAGATCTTGAAGGCAAAAAGTTATTTTAGAGTCTTCTTCCAGAAGATTGATTCCAGCACCAGAGAAATATTACGTATGCTTCTTTGGTCCCTAGCGTTACGTGAACCTGAAAACAGAAGTACACCAATCAAAAAGAGAGAATATAAAGACTCTCAATCTCCCAGCCAGCCACCCACACCACTGATTTCTTGGTAATACCTGGAATCACAGACTAAAGAGACATGAGCAAACAAGTCATGTGCTTATTTCTATAGTTACTACCAAAAGCAGCATATACCGCAAATTCATACGAGACTTACATTCCAGCTTTGGTTAGATGAATTGATATCAAGAACTGGTGTCCAATCTCTTGGCAGTCATCTTGGTCTGTTTCTAACTTTCAAATGTCATTTCACAAAGTGATAATTGCCCATACACCCCTTTACACTTCTTAGGGAATCGCGCCTATTAACACATCATATTTCTCAATGGAAAAGTTACGCAGTCCATTCACAGCATGAGGTTTAAATGGTATTTAACTCAAACCCTTTTACACCATTGTCAGTCAAAGGCATGCTCTCCTAAATGTTCAGGAAACAAATACATTTCTGTAAATGGAAAATTTGCAAAATGACTGGACCTGGTCAACACAATGTATTTTCCTTCCACCCTCTTCTGCCCTATGTTTCATTTACAGTTGACTTCAAAATAGGACATTACTTGTAGAGCTTGAAACTGTTTCCTTAAACCTCTAAAACTCCTCAACTAGAACAAATGAGGCTCCAGATTCCAACCATTCCTTTGCTTAAATAATGTTTGTTGGTAAACCTCCATTTGGGTTTTTTTCAGTAGGAGCGCAATAAAAATTCCTGTGAGATTTCTCTTATCTTGCCATAAATCATAAACTTTACCTGCAGAGAAAGTGAGATAATGAGTATTCAGAAGTTTTTACAGGCATACTCCTTAATCATTCTTTATATGACTGCACCTTCACTCACACAGATGTTTGCACAACTATCATTTCTATGCAATTCCTCACAGCATGAAGTGGTTTGGAGACTCCATGCAATGCATAAAACTACACATCTATATGTATATATGTTCTGTGGCAGAGCAGCTCCACTTTGCTACCACCTCCATTAGTTCTCTACATGCCAAGCATATGAGCAAAGATGTCTCTTTATTTACTACGCACATGTCAAGTCACTGCACTGTGTGGCCACGACCAGCCAGGTACTATCCAGGATTATCGTCTACAACACACACAAAAGGAATACAGCAGAACCTTCCCCATACTGTACCCAAAGCCTTTGGGAAGCTTTCACACTTCTTAGCTTTAAGACACTGACTGAAGCTCTTTGAGAAATAAATGCATGCTGCAGTAACACCATCTAAACAGCAAAACCCCAGCCAAAGTACTCGCACCTCCTAGCTTTGAAAAATCAGCTGACAGGGTCTAAATTAGGTTTAGATGCCTGTTTCTGGCATACCTTGCCTAAAGATCAGAATAGGAAGGAGGGAAATGCTTTGCTAGGTTATCCTATTGCTAACACCATAGAAAACAAAGCAATTTTATTAAACAGGATACCTTGAGGGTAAGAAAAAAACCTAAACAAGCAAACTAACCCCGCTCTGACAAAAATACTTCTACACAACCTTTTGCTTGTCAGACACTTAAAAAACCAGAGGTCTTAGAACAGTGCTATCATGACATATTTTCACTACTTAGAAGACATTTTTCCCGCTTTAAAGAGCAACATCTAAATCCCATGAATGAATCAAGAAACTGCAATCAATCATGGAATTCAACAAACAGTAGTGTGAAATCCAAGAATGAAAAAAAAAGTCTCTAAGGAAGTTCTCACTCCATAATTAGGTGGCTTCACACCATTTTCTCAATTATTCTGGTGACTAAAAACTTCATGAACTTTAAATAGCAAGACTAACAAAGAAAATCTTGACAGGAAAATACTCTGCGGTTCTCTGCAGGCTCAGAATTTGCATGCTACACAATTCTTTTCTAAATTTGATTCAGTATGTTACAAAATCAGAAGTAAAACACAGTTAACTCCTGTTAAACATGTAACATTTAACAATTCTAGTCCGGTGTCTGTACTTATGCCTCTTTAAAAGTTGGTTGATTTACTTCTGAGAAGTTGGGCTTGAAGTTGTTCTGAAACACAGCAATGCACCCCCAAGGCTAGCTGCTCAGATTATGAGAAACTGAGAAATCAAGTAATCAAAGTTTGCATTTTGAAGTTTGATATACTGTAAGGTGCTGGAGCAATAAATGGATATCGTGCAGTGAGTTTTTCTTGCTCTGCAAGTGCCCCAATATTCTGATTTGTGACTCCTGAACTTATGACACTTGTTGCTTCCTTACAATATCTTTTCGACAAAGTCCAGAACTGACATATCAAATTCTTGTTCTCACGGAAGGTTAACTCTGATCTGGCTGTTACACCCACGTGCAGAAGACATACACTGAAAGGGCAGGGACATTCCTTTTGTTGATCTGTCTCTGTGTTTGTTCACTGATAGCTGGCACACTCCTCCAGCTCACTGCAGCCTCAAGTGCTGTGCTGAGCTGAAGCCCCGGAAAAAAACCTTGAAGGGCTTGTGTGTGCACCTGTGAGCCTGGAAAGCTCCTCCTGGTTACAGAACACCCAAGGGTGCAAAACTCTTGCTCTACACAGCCACCCTCTGCATGCAGGACTTGTGACCTCCAGGACAGTCAAAACTGACTCTCTGCCTTAGATCTAAAGCTTTTGAATGACAAAGCCAAGTTAAAAATTGTAAATAATAATCCCCAATAACATGTTTATTTTTAAAAACGAATTTTTAGGTCTGTAAAGTGCTACACTTGCCTTTAGTTTGGTGGTTCTGCAATCACTAACAACACTTCTTCAATCTGCTGGTTTTTGATTAAAACACATAGTTGACATACCAGTAGGTCTGGAGAAACTGACATTAACTGCACCTCTTAGAAGGCAAACAAATGCTTAGCAGTATTTGTTAGAGCTCTGGAATTTCATACGCCTTCCCAGTCTGCTGAGTCAGTGATTTTTACAGGAACCAAGTTAATAAAAATATCAGGTATAAATCTGCTATACCAAAATGGAAAGAAAAAGCAATTAAGCTGAAAGCAAAAAGGTGTATTGGTGCTGTGATGTTAATGACAACACACTAGAATTTCTCTTACGCTGTCAGTTACTTGTTTAAAGAATAAGTTGAAACAGGAAAATTCTGCTGTTCTTTTCCAAAAAGAAAGGAAGAAAAAAGCATCATAGCTACCTACAGGTACTAGTCAGGCAATTATGTAATATCAGTGCACTAGCAATCTCATGGGAAATTGTTCCTGCAAAGCTCAAACTGCACCCCAAGCCTAGGTGCAATCAAGGAGGTCTCAAAACATATGCAGTTTTTCACAGCTAGTTCTCTGCTTTTTCATAGGATTAAGACTTGAATCACAGAACCATAGAATGGTCTAGGTTGAAAAGGAACTGAAGAGATCATCTTGTTCCAGCCTCCCTTCCACAGGAACACCTTCCACCAGACCAGGTTACGCAGGGCCCCATCCAACCTGGCCTTGCACACTGTCAGGGATGGGGCATGCATAGGTTGTCTACGCAGCCTGTGGCAGTGTCTCACCACCCTAACATGGCATCATTTGCAGCATTGCTGCTTTTGTCTGTGCAGACTTGCCAGATGAAGAGCACAACAGAAGCTGAAGAACACACTTCATGGTAACAGTTCTGCCACCCTATGGTTTTGCTCTCCACCCAGTTGATGGTGCTCAGAGTGGCAGAACAGAGTAGAGCTCACATTGAAAAGACAAGACAATTACTTTGTCTGAACCATAAATTTATCAGAGTGATGAGTGGTGAAACACCGATTTGCTTTTCCCATGTAAACTTTCTGAACTCTGAATGCAACTTATTTTAGAGTGCACGATTCACATTACAAAAATGCACAGGACTATCACGCTGAACAACTTTGTCACATTTTAAGGCTTTTATACTTAAGTTATGATATCAATTCCGTAACATTTACAGAAATTCTTAAGTATGAAGAAATCAAGATTTTAAAAATAATACATTTTTTAGAATTTAAAGTGAAAAGCAGTAAGGTAATTTTCATTACTCTAAGGTTTATTCCACAGTGGCTGGTCTAACGCAAAAACCAAAACTACTTCTTAATTACTGTTAAATACCAGTCACAAAGGCAGTAAGTGCAAGCACTACACTAATGAATAGTGGGCAAAGCACATCCTGTTACAGTATCGTCCATTTTTCTTACTAAAGCAAGTATTAGCTATTCTGTGAGAAATATATTAGCTGTTCTGTGAGAAATACATAGAGAAGGAAAGGAGGAAAGGTAAACTAAGAAATCAATTTTCCCTCTGAGCTCTTCGCATTTATTGACAAAGAGCAAGTTAGACAGAATTTACCTTCACTATGCCGTGGAGAGTCAGTTAGCATAAAACTACTTAATTAATTATACAGCTAGAGAACAGCCTGCTCTTTTTAAAAAAGCATCTATAGTTCCTTTTTAAGGGTGAACTTTCTATATTCTTTCACTGCATACTGTTCACTGTGGCTTCAAACAGAAAGTGTGGTAACAACACTCTTCAACCATTACTTGAGGCAAATAAAACCACAAGAAGAGAAAAAAAAGATTATGGGTGTTAGTATCTGAATTTAACTAGATTTGCTCCAAAGCTCAGACTACTATTTGAGGAGAATGGGGGAAAAAGAGTAAAAAAAAAAGCAAATAATGAACAAAAACTCGTAAGTATGCCATCTCATGGTATGTCATGACACAACATGATGCACCATAATATGCATACGTAGGCACAAAGTCACGACCAAGCCTACTACTAGTATTTTAGTCTCAAGTACTTCAAAAGAAAACACTTTACAGTTATTCTTACTATACTAGATCCATTCCATGAAATACACAGGTATTTTGATTTGGTTTTTTTTTTGCCTTAAAGGCTTTGAAAAGCTATCATTTCTTTCAATACTGCAAGCTGTAAGTAGAAAATTATCATTTCTGAGTGTATTTTTAAGACTTCATGTTTTTCACTTTAAATCTCTATTGTAGCCACACTATTTCCTCTTAATGATGACTAAATAAAGTCATGTGGCAACCAAAAATATGGAGGGGAGAGGACTAAGGTGTGTTCAAACCAAGAGAGAGATTGTGCTGGTGCACAATTCCATACACTTAGAGCTGTAGCAACTGGAGGACACTCGCCAGCTCTCCAAGGAAGTGAGAGGTGTTTATGCATTTGCCAGCCTCATTTTTTGAAAAAAACAATCTACAAGAAGCAGGAGGTTTTAAACAAAGACAACCTACAGAGAAAGTTGCCGTCATTTATGAATTTTGTATCAAAAGCTTTATCTCATCGGGGCACTGCACTTACAGAAGCACTCTTCCTCCACTCTCCGTTACCAGAACGGATACTTCTGGGGACTCTGACACTGATTTTAATGCAGCAATTATTTTTTGCACTTTCAAATCCTGAGAATCTTGAGCTGCAAGTAACTCCTGCCACACAAAAGACAACATTCACCATCAGCATAGCCCAAATAAGGCTGAAATCCTTTTTTCATTTCCTCAATCCTCCCATATCGATTCTGCCTCAAACCCCTCCCAAGTGCTTCAGGGTTTAGTTTCAAGACATTTAACATTCTTCTTCAAAGTCTGAGTTACACTTTCTCACACATTTTCAAACCCTGAATGTGTATGTCCTGACTCTGTAAAAATGTTACCTTATTCAAGTCTTTATGATACAGTTTTGCACATTATTTGCTGAAGTGATAAGACCTTAGGGTTTTATTTTGGGATTATTGGTCATTTGGAGTCAGTTCTTAGTTTTTGCCCCCATTTATACCGAAATGGTTTTCATTAGTATATTTCCTTAAGCAACTTAGAAATAGGTTGTACTTCAAATCAAGTTCAACACTAACTAACAGCCATAAACAATTACTATTATAAGAGCAATATGCTTTTGAGTTAGAAGTTTCAAAGACAGATAAAAACAAGGGAATAGGATAAAGGTACTATTTACAACTTACTTAAAGGAGATAGATGACGTGATTTTTTAAATTGTTGTTGTTGCTAATGGAACACAGTTTAGCTTTAGGAACAATCACATCTACCACTGGAACACCTCCAGTGCTTGTGTTTTCAGTTTGTAAGAAGCCATCACAAGCTCCCCTACAATAGATATACCCACCTGGAATAATACATGGGAGGGCAGCAAAAGATACAGGAAGGAAACCACAGCAGTTTGTAAGGAGAAATACTAGGTTTTTCTTATCAGGTCGCTGATGGCATGAGAGGGAGTTGTAAAGAAGGGGATGGCAGGAAAACACACAATTCTGTCAAGAACAGCTCACCAAGTGTGACAGTAAACACATTTGCAAGTGCCAGCAGTGACCTTAAAGCAGAAAGCCTTTAAGCATCTTTACAATTTTTTTTACACTCCCATCTGCAATTGCCTGAGTTTTACTCTGTAGCCCTTCAGTTACATTTATTTATTTCACCTGAGAATATGATCCAGCCCTTGAAAGGTCCTTATTATTTTTGTGCACAGAACCAATAAATGAGACAGTATCACACTAGTCACATTAAAATTCTTCATGTCCAGTTCCATTTCAAACCTTTCTCCTGTCTTTAATGAATAATTACTTTTGACATATATGGGCTCAACGCAGCTTTCTGAAACAGCCAATTCATAGCTCATACTATTCCCCACATTAACACGCCAACAAGAACCTACTTCTCTTGAAACCATAGCATTGAATATCTAATAGTTAGGCACTACAAAAATATAGAAATATTAATAGAGAACTAATCATCCAAAATTATTTACTAAATAACAGGAAGGAAAACAAAAGACTAAATAAATACGTTCTGTCCTACCTAAGACATAGTCCAGGCATATTTTGCCCTACCTACAAAAACAGTCAGTTAAGAACAAGTGAGAAGCCTTTAAGAATTCACTCCTATGGTTTAGAAACTCTGATTTCATACTGACTTCCTATTTGCATTAAAAATATATATATTCTGTTAGACAAAGTTTTAATTGGTCAGTAACATTTTCTTCTTAAGTGGCAAGTCCTGTTGAAGGAACAGCTGGCCTCCTTGTTACTTCTAACAGGTAATACCAGTCAGGGAGGAAAAAAATAAACAGGGCAAAGTAATGGTTCAAGACAAACTGTCAACAACGTACCATTTCTGTAAAGAATGGAAAGAAAAGAAACCTTCCTGAAGAATGCCCAGTTATTACTTCTAAAGTAATGATGGGGAATCCTCAACACTGGCATCCAGGGAGACCATCATGTTAAAAATAGTGCAGCATTAGAGAGAATGGAATGGTCTATGCTCATGACGTACTGCATGACAGACCATACAAGATACTGAAGGGATCCTCACCTGTTTTTAGTATGATAATAAATAAAAAGCACTACTCACAGCATTTATAATGTTGGTTTTTTCCACAGGAAACTAAAACATCAAAGCAATTCCCAAGAAAAGTTCGGGAAGGAGGAAAGGAGTAAGTGTGAACAAGAGAAGAAAATGTCATAAAAACTGCAAGGAGTTCACAGAGGCAAACTCTTACCAGTAAGTGTATAATGTCAAAAAATGTATCACCACAGCACACCACTACTGCAGATTTTAACCAGCTATTGTAAAACAGCCCTGCACCACAAGTCTGATGTCATATATAAAGACATTTTGATGCACTTCAGTAAATTATTGCTGACACTGCTGTTGTCCAAAATGCCTGGTATGCAGGGCCAATTTACACACTGAGAAAAGGGATCTCTGTTTTTTTTATTCTAGTCTGTGCAAAGTAGGGAGCTAGGTGGCAACCCACAAAAGGCTGGCTCCACAGTCATCAAAACTTTACACCATTTACACATTTTAGCAAAGAAATCACAGTTCATTGGCTAGAAGTTACATGGTTCTCTTTAATTAGTATTACATCTTCTACAGGTTAAATGATTCGCATGCTAATTAGTCCACATGCTTGGACTTTCTCCTGAGTCAGTGTGTTTCTTTAGTTGGTGGGCTGTGAGTCAGTGGGCCCAGTCTCCCTCTGCCACAATTAAGTTTTACCCAGCTGGAGCTGGTCTCAGCACAGTTGCTGTGTTTGCTTTATTAGTTCCTTCCTTATCTTAGGAGTTCTGCCAAAAGTCCTTGTGGTACATAAATTCTGCATTGTTTTTGTCTACTATCAGCAGTACATCCTTCTCCCCAAGCTTTATCAACCTCCCCATGGGTGTGAGATCACTGAAGCATGTTAAACCCTAAATCTTAACAAGGCAATTGTACCTACAAGTAATTTATCTAATACCTGGACATCACTTCTTCACCTCCCACTCATGTACAAAACAATTACGAGACCAAGTGCAGTAAGCATAAGCATTGTCACATTTTGTGGGACTGGGTAAGCCAATTTCACTCAGTTATCCCACCACACTACCCAGGATTCACATGTGCCCGTTCGTAAAGCCAGATTAATCATCTCTGTTCAAGTCCTCCTTGGCATGTGACAATGAACACTCTTCAAATAGGAAGAGTGCACCAGCAGGATGTCTCTGCTTTAACTTTCAGTTCCACAGCTTGCAAGCAACAAAACAGAAGTAGGTTTTTGTTCGAAGTGTGACAGAACTGCCTATTTTTAATCTGCTAGCATTTAAGGCCTTACCGGTTATTAATATTTGTTCTCTAGACCTTTTATAATTTCTCTATTATTAGCTCGATAAGATGACTTGAACTGTGTATGCACCCACATGCAGGCACATGGAAGACTGCTTAAAGAAACTTAAAAGACAAATCACTTTTTCAAAGGTACTTTGGGTCACTCTAGAGTAGAAGCGGAATTTAAGACTTTAGGAGTGTGTACTCACAGAAGCTGTAGGCAGAGGTCTGTGAGTTCATGCTGTCCATTTTCTCAAGTGTACCAATTCACAGGAAGCAGTACATTCTCTTGTCACTGCCCAGTGTACTGTACTTTCAGAACACACTTAAATGACCACTCTGCAGCTTAATACAGGTGACATCTCTTGGCTTCAACTTCTACCACCTTTACTTTTTTGGTTTGCTCATTTGAAGAGCACACACACAAGAACCACACATACACAAGTCTAAATAAGGCTTTGACTGGTCTGAAATGGTATCAGTTCTTCCTGACCAGACACTTGAGAACAGTATACTAAACATTTGGTTCATTTTACATTAAGTCCATCTTCTGACTGAAAATGGGGCAGAAATACCACCCAAATCAGATAGAAAAAGCAGGATGTTACAGGGGCATATGGCAGAGCCAGAAAGCAAAGAAATTTTACAACTAGTGGGAGGTGGCAAATGTTTACTGGGCCTGTATAGATTTCCCCTAAAGATAAGCATGGGGAGTGGCACCAGTAGACTCACAAAGCAAGTCTCATAAAGAATGCTCTCGTCAGAAACCTGCATACATGTAAAAATCCTTGCCATAGCATTATGTGTGGTTTCAGACCAGACCATGTGGAAAAAAAAGAAAATTGGTAAAATGATTGGCTCTTTCTTATTCTCCATCAACAGCTAGAGATCAGCTAGCACATAATTGTGTAACACACACAGCACAAAGTGATGCCTAAACAGGAGGGTCAGGCTTCATCTTTTTCTAGCAGTGTACAGCAAGAAATGTTTTTTTCCCCTGCCTCCAGACATTTCTTAAGTCACTTAAGGGAAAGGAAAATCTAGACATAACTATAGCAACAAAAAAATCTGGTCTAAGAGACATAATTTAAGTATGCCATAATGCAATTAAGAGTGTTGTAATTCTGTAACACTTAAACAAGTACAAAGAAAACAATGAACTGAAATACAGCTACTAAGAAGTACACACAGAGAGCTTCTACACTTCCACAGCACAGATAACCCCTTTTAGCCACTTCTACACACAAGAAACCCACTAAATACTAAGACTGCATGTGCATGCTCATGTCCATATGAAGCCATACACACAACCTATAATTAGTAACTGCAGCAATCATAAAGTATTTCATTCCTATGGCTAAGCCTATCATGCTATTTCCAGCCAGTATGAAAACCACAAACGAGAAAGCTAACAAGCTTTTACCTCTACAAACTTCAGTCAGACAGCCTGTATTAAGGAGAACAACTACAAACTGAAAAAAGTTTCTAGGGCCACCTGAAAAAAAAAATCATATACTAGAGTTGCAGCCAGTATGAATAACATTTTTCAGGTCAACAGCCCTTTTTGTTTTGTGGTTTGTTTTTTGTTTTTTTTTTTTTTTTTTTTTGCTGGAAGGTCCACTCATTTTTCAAAACAGAATGAAATTTAGAAAAAGGAGAAAAATCAAACTCTTCAGATTGTTTTATTCCTACAATTGCTCATACTAAGCCATTTACACATGCATGGAGTCATATCTTATTAGCAGCAATAACACCAGTACCTATACAGGGCTGTTTATCATAGAGGAAATACTGTAATTCCCAAAATACTTTCTTTTCTGACTATCTTCAAACTTCAGCTTGATTCAGATAATGCACATTAATAACGTGCATTAATTAAAAGGAATTACTGCTCTTTGCTCCTCCCCTTCCCAAGTAGAAATTCATTGCAAATGATCCTTAATATTGAGTTGAATTTGAGTATTTAATTTACTCTTTAAAATAAGTCCTTGACCACAGAAAGCTCTTGCTGCTCATACTGATAAAATGTTTATCTCCACAGAGTATGAAAAAAATGTAACAACAAACAAAATCTTGAAAATCCTCACTGGCTTTCATTTTGTGATAGATAGATGCTTACTAATTTTTTGGTTGGAGATCAAGTTTGTTTGGCAAGTCCATGATGGATGCACCCATTCTGAGTGAAGAGTTCTTTGATTCAGACATCACCAACAAGAAGATTTGACTGAAGTCTGTCCTGCTGTGCAAGACTCTGCTAGGCCGTATCTTCAGAAGAGCTAAGGAATCTAGGCCATGTCCTACCAGGAGCTAACAGAACCAGCCTGAGCTGACTATGATGGTGTAACTCCCTCAGCCTTCTCTTCTCCAAGCTGAACAAACCAAGTGACCTTAACCACTCTTCAGAAGTCTTGCCCTTGAGACCTTCCACCACCTTGGTCACCCTTCCCTCCCTAATATGTCCTTCTTAAATTGTGTAACCCAAAACTGCGCCCAGCACTCGAGGTGAGGCTCCCCCAGTGCAGAGCAGAGCAGGACAATCCCCTCCCTTGCCTGGCTGGCGATGCTGTGCCTGATGCACTCCAGGACACGGCTGGCCCTCCAGGCTGCCAGGGCATGCTGTTAAATAACGTTCAGCTTGCCATAAAACCAAGCCCCAGATCTCTTTCCAACTCTCTTTCTGGACAGCTGCTTTTCAGACTCTTGCTCCCCAGTTTGTATATTCAAGCAGCATTACTTTGGACCAGATGCAGAATCCGGCATCTGCTCTTGTTTCATATTAAGTTTCATACGTCTGGTGATTGCCCAGCTCTCTAGTCCATCCAGATCTCTCTGCAAGGCCTCTCCACCCTCAAGAGAGTCCACAGACTTCTAATTTAGTATAATTGGTAAGGTTACTTCATGTAATGCAATTTACTCAATACCTGTGTTCAGACCATTTTAAAACACATTAGAGAGCACTGGCCCTAAGATGGAGCCCCATGGAACCCCACTAGTGACAGGTCACCAGTCTCATGTCACCCCATTCACTGTTACCCTTTGTGCCTGACCCATGAGCCAGCTGCTCCCACATCACATGATGTGTTTATCCAGCTGTGGGCTGGACATCCTGTCCAGAAGGATACTGTGAGGCAGTGTCAAAAGCTTTACAGAAATCCAAAAAGATTACAACAACTGGCTTCCCTTGGTCAGCTGGGTGGGTTACCTTGTAAAAGAAAATTAAGTTTGCCACACAAATCTTTCCCCTCATGAACTCATGCCAGCTGTGACCAACGACTGTGTTGTCTTTAAGATGTTTTTCAATAACTCCCATACCAAGTACTGAAGTGAGACTGACAGCCTATAGTTACCAGTCCTTCCCACCTTCCTTGAAAACTGGGTTAAATCACTGCTTAGTTGGCATTCAATTACTGCTTAATTGATTACCATTTAATTTCCATTCAATCACTGATTAATAGTAATTTGATCACCATTTAATCACTAATAAAAGCCTTTTAGTTAACATTATAACCATGACTTCTCTTAGTTCGCCTGCCACATGGCATTTTATACACCGGATAATATGAACAACTTTACCAAATATAGTTCAATTGCAAATTATTAAAATTTAGAAAAATAAAATAGGAAATTAGGTAGAGATGTCCAGTGTCAAACTCGAAAGACACTATGCCATCTTTCCTGCATAAGAAGAAAAATAACGACGCATACATAGTCAGCTTAAAATAAAAATACATGGTGCACAAATTTTCAACACTGAAATGCAAGTTCATTGAAGATACCAGAATTACTGACCTAGTTAAGAAACAAAGTGCTATACAGAAAAGGGAGTTTCAGAATGTTCCAGAAACATTTTAACAAAGTACATATTCTCAGCAGAACAGTTACTGCTGTTCTGCAATCTGAACCCACAGGAAACTAGATTGTCTCCTCAGAAATGAGCTGCCTATCTTGCCAAGGAACACTGACTTGTGTTCCCTGTGTACCCACAAAAAGGCCATTACTGTTAAAAATGTCCATCTGGGAAATGTCCTGTGGGTAATATCTCAGTGGCAGAGTAAAACTCACCTGGAATTCCACAGCCAGTGTAAAACCACTGTAAATCTCAAATGGTTCGGCTTTTACAGGAAACCACCACATACACAGAGGTGCATGGCTTACCTACATTGAGAGGTATCCAGCGACTGGAAAATCGAGACCAAAGGTGTCAAGGCTAAAAGTCTTTCTTCCTACGAGCTTTAAACTAACTTGTTCATATCAGTAAATCTTAAACAGGTTAATTTCAGCTCCCGAAACTGAAAGCTGCTGACAAAACCATAAACAACTTGCAGTACTTGTCCACTAAATGTGAAAGAAATCTTAGGTATCTGAATTCCTAGCCTCTCACTATAAGGAAGTAAATAGGTAATGTGAAAAGTGTACTCTGACACCAAGTAACCATGGGATGACACTCTTTGAACTCTGCAATGAACTCCTAGTTATATTAACAACTTCAAAATTGTATTGTCATATGGTAGACAGAAAATACAAGTATAGAATGTAGTTAGAAACATCCTCGTAAAAAACTGGCATAATCACAGATAGGATATAATTTGATAGATGCAAATTCAGTCTGCCAACAATTCACTAATAAATTGCAGATTATCCTATGTCACAAACTGTCCAATCTTATCCAAGAGCCTAATAACAGAATGTGTTTAAACATGCTTAAAACATGCTTCATAACGTAAAAAACCTGCTCTTCCACATTCTGAGTTTTCGGGATTTTTTATAAAAACAAAAAATCAACTAAACCTCAATTTCTTAATCTGTCAAAAACACATTCCTATGAAATAAATTGTGAAAAATATCATTTATAAAACCGAAGAACCCTCTGTTCTCTGTGATGCAAAGTATTTTCCACATATTACATTAATAAGCATGAGAAGACTGAGACACTTGGATACTTTCTGTTTTGCTCCTCAGAACACAGCCAGAGAAACTTTCCAGGATACATCTGGATTCAGCAGGTGGTCTCTTGCCTGCCCTCAAGATAATGACTTTCTTGGTTGTGTCTATTTCACCATTAAGTCAAAAGTTTTCTGTGAAATAGAAGCATTTGGTTTGTTTAAGATTTGGGCTGTGTGACAGCAGGGGACAATAACCAGATCAAAAGGTAGACTGGCAATATCTGGAGCAGGTTCTTGGCCAAGGGTGCAAGAGGGTGGGTGTGTGCAGCCACTGGGCATCCAGTTTGCTCCAGACGTCACCCCAGGAGGCAAGCCCTGGGTCAGGGACCTCACACAGCTTTCCAACCTCCATGTACAGCCTCGTGGATGTTATGTACCTCTGCAAGCACTCTCAGTGCAGGTAGCTGATGTTTTTAAAAGCTGGAGGAGAAAACAGATGGATATGTAGATTACCAAGGTTTTATTTTTCTTCCCACAAACAAAATCTGAGTCACCTGTGCTACATTTGCTCATTCACTCTGACTGCAGAAGTACTTCAGCCAGCTGGCTTTGATGCACTCATGCATCTGCTGTTCTCTTCCTTAAAAATGTTTTTTTTTTGCTCTTAAGTATATTTTGTACTAGAAACACCCTTTCTATTCTTTTTTTCCCAATGCAATCTAGATTAAGCTCACGTCACACAATAAAAATTATATTCACTGGAGGCAGAACATGACATTTGCAAAGCTGAGTCATGCCAGCTACTAAATACAACCTCTTTTGAAGAGGATTTAAATAACAGAAAATTTTTTTATCAATTAATCCAGGGACTGTGAAGGTAAGCTGTTAACCTTATTGCTGGTAGAAGATGTTCTCTATACGGTAAAACTCAACTCACAACAAAGTTATATGCTTCTCAATTAAGTGCAGTTCGAAAAACTCTGCTGTATATGCTGCTACCCGGTGTTCAGAAACAGATGTTGTGAATGCGGAGTCAAACACGGTGCTTCTGCTCTCTGGAGTCTTAATTACACCCTAGTTTCATTAAACAAAAATTAAAAAGGTGCCCAGCTCTTCTTATCAAGTTCATTCTCTTGGACTGAGCAAAGAGTTCTGTTCTGAATTAGTAAGTAGCTACCACAACAACATAAGACATTCCCAATAAGTCTTAACCACCCAAAAAGGCCCCCAAAGAACCACATCACAATCCTTCCTTCTCTCAAATAAGGGTATTCAATTATTTAGCTCAAGGCCAGACAGCATTTGCTGCCTAATTCCTATTAGCTTTCAGTTAGTCAAGTTTCTACCCAACAACTTCTGCCTTTGAAAGTCTGTTCTTAACATAATTCTCAAATTAGAGACCAATTTAACTAAGAAATCAGAAAATATATTCTGGAAAGGAGGAAAAAAGAAGGCAATAAAGAACACACTGGATATGAGACTAGATTAGCCCTTTGTTACATACACTATGCCTATAGAAGAGGTAGGTGTTTAGCTGAGGTGTGATTTCATGCATAACCATTGTGCTACACTTCATCCACATCCCACGATGGCACCTCTGGAGATGCCAAGTGTGGCTGTATGTGAGGGAGCTGACTTTCACAAGCAGAGCACTGTTACCTACACCAGACGGAATTCTGGAGAAGGCTACAGAAAGCGAGTCTGGACCAGCTGCTCCAACTCCCACATATGGACAGGACCCAGACCGCCCAGCCTCAGAGCATGGCCCCTCCCCAAATATCTCCCCGCCCTTCACACATTCTTGTAGCTCAACCCCTTCATGGCCATAAATAACACCTAATAATCTGTAGGGTTGACAGTTGGGCATCCAGAGCTAGATCTAACTTTGTTCTTAGATGCGACAATTGCAAAGCAGGGTCATGCCATAGGACCTAGCTACAAGTTAGTCCGACAAATGCTTTTCCTCCTGAAAAATGCAGTTTATTGCTATCCAGCACAAAGAAATCAGAGCTACCTCATGCCAAAACCAAAATAACTATTTCCATATAATTGTAACAACAACAACAAAAAACAGAGACTTAAAGAGATTTTGTGTTTGGCCTGAGTAAATGCTTTATAATAGCACTGTGCTCACAAATGTCTTCTATTGTAAAATATTGACTAACTTGTCAACAGCTACTACATAGCACAGACAACCTCAGAGCATGTTGCCAAGTCAGACACCTTGTATGACACTTGTCTGTCAATTTCAGAGAGACACTGTTGCTCTGAAGGGAAACAGAGGTGCCTAAGCTGAGCACAGATGTGGATTTCTTATTTAGTTGATGTTAGCTACAAAGTCCTCTGTTAACTGAACATTTGTAGTCACTGAGAGCAATTAAGAGGCCAGTACAGTGTTTCCACCAATAAATAAAAGATCTAAGTTAAATTACAAAGGATAAACATCAGACCAAGGTATCTAGCTTATTTATCAAACATAGAAGGTTTTTATTTGCATGGTCATGCTTTCAGATGAAAGATGGAAGCATAAAACACAACTTTAATTAGAAAAATTATTATTATGTCCAAAACACAAATGACATTTTTGATATAACTGCATTATTACTTTCTAAGGCAGGTTTGCAAAACAGCACTTTTGTACTCTGACACCCAGACTCCAGGCCCCCCTTAATAATCTAATACAGATTTAATCAATTTACCCAAGTTAAATGGCATAGGGGAAAAAACGGAAAGCTATTATCAAAAAAACACTTCCTGGGGGGTTTTTTTTCTAAATTTTACAACGGCCTCAGTAGGCAAGTAATGGAAGTTTCAGCACATTGTTCGGTGGGGGAAGAAATTAAAAGGTCCTTAACATATGTTAAAAAGCTACATTACCAAAAAAATAAAATTGATTCCACAATGATTCAAAGACTTGGCCAAAACTTTGAGAAATAGTACCAAGCAGGTAGGCAAACTACAGTTTTTTCCCCAAGTATATACTTATCAAGTTTTATGTACTCTTAGTAGTTTCATTCCCTTTATGTCAATCTTGTGTATTTATAAAAGCTCTGCAGTATCCTCAGCAGCTCTTTGACAAAACTCATTGTACAACAGTCTAAAAAAACCCCTAATGGATACAGCAAGTCTGTTCTTTAGGTAACATTAATAAAACACATACGCAGTTGTTATAGTTATCAACGCTTATTTGCCAGGTACACACCAAGCAAAACATAAAAGAAGATTCGTTGTCTTTGCTACAGATATGAAACAATACAGGACTATAACTGTGCCACATAACACTTCATTTCTCACAGTTTATTAATACAAGTGTTTGTGCAAGTCACTAGAATTTTGCATTCTATTTTGAAAGGATTCTCATATGACATAACAGGATTTTAAAATGCCCGATCTTTTTCTCATGATACAGACTTTATACTTACAGTTTGAGATTATGAATAAGAGTCAAAAGCCATGTAAGTGAGACAAGCTGCACAAGAAAAACAGGTTAAAGAAACAAAATACAGTGTGCAAAGAAACCTTAGTTACTAATGCTGACCTACAGATGTTACCAGGAAAAGTAATAACATCCTGCTTTCTGATGGATATATGTGCTAGAATTGCATTTCTTTGCATAATTACTCTTTGCCAAGCATTATTAAGCTGAAAGTAGATTTTTAAAACAACAAATAAATATACAGTTAAGTCATTGGTTGATTTGTGGCCACTAATATACTTGTACTGCTTTGTACTTACCCAAATGTTCAGGCTTCTTTTGTTTGGGTGGGAGTTTCTGTTGGTTGTTTGGGGTTTTTTGTTTTATTTTGTAAACTAAGAAACAGAAAAAACCTCCTTGAAGTTTGAAAGTTCATTGTGTAGATAAATGCCAGACTAATTAAAGATAGCCTGCTTTAGAATTTCTAGTTACAAACAGGAACAATGATGAATGGACAGGTGTGCTTCCAGTCTGAAAAGGCCTCCACAACACCATTAACCAATACTCCACACAAAGAGACATTAAAGTAATAACTGAAGACCTTGAACCTCTAATCTGTTTGTATAATTTATTTTTTAGAATAGGCATTCAAATGCCATTTGAAGAAAACAAATGATGCAGTATCCATTAGTGCTCTTAGAAAGTTATTCTGATAATTAAGCCAGTTAAGTCTGAAAAATATACCTCTCCATTTCCTTACAGTTCACAAGCACTTTCTCATCCCTCTCCCTCCCCTTAACTTTCCCCTCCACCCCCTTTTCAAAGAACATTTTCTCTACCTCCTTGCTTTGGAAAAGGCAAGATACAGGAAGAAGTACAAGTAAGCATCTGGAAGGTGTGCATGTTGGGGGAGATCACACATCACTAGACTTTTACTATTATTTTCATTATGAATAACACCAAGTAAAGACACACAACACACTGTTTTAAAAGAAATTAACCAAGGCTTTGTAGTAATTTTCACTATTTCACAATCACCTTGACATTTTTGCTATGGATGCATTTCATATGTTTTGGGGTTTTTAAAAATTAATAAATATTCTGTTGTTCTTGCCTATGTATCAAGCTTCTGTAGGATGATCTAACCAGTACAGCTCAAATCTCAAAGAAATAAAGATACTAGAGGGACAGAGGATGCAAAACTCAGGAAGAGTGACCCCCAAACTACTAGGCATATTCCTCAAGATACCTGCACTAGTATGCTGCTGTTAAGGCTGAAACTGATGTTAGAATTGTGTGCAACTTTTACCTTTCTGCTGGTATTTCAAACAAACAAAACAATCACCCTCAAGGTGTGTCAAGCTGCCCAATTCTCAGTCTCTAGCGCTTTTCCTTTTGTGCTCTGTTCTTTTCTGCACTGCAAAGCAGGCATGTAAAATCCTGGGGACAACAGGGATAGGAGCCAAAAGGTGGAAAACAAAATAGAAAAAACAAGCCAAGCAGCTCTTTCATGCTGTGTTCACCTCTTTACACAGCAATGGTGAAAAACAGCCAAAGAGAACTAGGTTCTTCTTGCTATGGAGTCCTTTTATTATGTTCCCACAAGTTTCGTTAATAGAGGAGCCTGTGCTTTATGCCCCTGCTCTGTATTGTCCAGGTCTCCACACTAGCCCAGCAGAGTCTTCAAACATTTCTCTTACCTACTTCTTGCTTCCTCTTCTTCCTCAAGAATACCTGCACTTCTCTCCTCCATTGAACACATGTGGCAAAGAAATATAATCCACTAAATATCAAATTCTGTACTGGTAAAAATAGTATCTACTTACAGCAGATGTTATCAGTGTGAAATAAAATCTTGTTGCTGTAAGATGGCACAGCAATGAAGTTACATTCTTTTCCCCATTGTGGGCACTTCAGTTTGGCCATCATGTTACCTGGCAATGTTTGCTTATCCACACTGAATGAACAATTTCAAGTACAAAGACCTAGCCCTGGAGAATTTGTCTGGGAGGGAGGAAAGGGAAGAAATGAGATTATTTGTAAGAAAACATATCTGAAAACAGTATCAGCAATTGGGATACAGATCAGAGGCATACCGCCTCCAAGCTAACTCTCTTACGTTATTTTAGTTAGTACCTGCTTGCCAACAGGTAAGGAAGGCAAATGAAATACACACATAAAATACTTTCCTCTAATTCCCAAACTTCTGACCTAAATAGAAGCCCTAAGGGTAGCCTAAAAAATAAACAACATTTTGACCATAGTATTTCTCATGCCAAAACAATCACAAGGCATGGAGTACTTCTGCTGATAACTTGAAAAGTCCTGAATAACAAATGTGAAGTATAATACTTGTGCTGCCTCACTATGAAAAGAATGCTGCTGCCACACGCAATAAGAACCTCGATAAATATAAGCATGAAGACTCAAGTATTTCTCACATCAATCAAAGCCATTTACCCAGCTGAAACAAGGAAATACAAGTTCCTTTACTCAAGATCAACTACAGATTTTTCAGATAGCCAACACAACAGGCAATTTTTTTGTGACACACATGACAAAGCCATAAGTAAAATGGCAGTGGCAACCACTGTAGCTACCAGAACTACCAGGTTCCTCCAAGACCTAAACAAGTCACAGACAGCACAGTATATTACAAGGTTTAAGATCCTGATAGATTTCAGATCAGACACTTTCAAGTTTAAGCCTGGAAAATAAATGCTTTTCCAGAACCTCCTACGCTACTCTCACCATCTAGTATCTTATTCTACTCTTCTGACAGGTAAACTTAGTTAATCAGTTATTTCTCTTGGCAAATACTTAGTTCCTTAGACCACAAGGTAAATACATATTCAGAAGTATCATCCTGGCTCCAACTGTTATTATGGAGAAACAAGACAAACCACTAGAATTTCCTAATATATAAATCTACTACTTCTACTGGTACTGCCACAGTCAGTACATACTTCCCTTTTATAACAGACCTAATCTCATTAAACACAGTGGAACTTGTTCCATGCCCTCATTGCAGCAATTTGGAGATACAAACCACTGACTAGCACAACAGTTTCACTTTCTCTCAAGAACTACTGTGGCAAATGACCAAAAAAAGGCATTAGACGAGTTTTGAAAAGACAAAAATTGCCCAAACTAGCACACTGCCTTTTACAAAAGACGTACAAATGAGAGATTTTTTAACTTTGAGAGAAGATATTTTCTTCAGTTCTATGGAGATGCCCCATCCTCTGTTACATTGAACTCCTAAGAAGCTTTGCAGACATTTTTGAAAAAGACATTGTAGTCTTCTGAAATCTTTGAAATATACAACTGGTATTTACAACTGGTAAATATCTTCATACTGACATTTACAAACTTTGTGGTTAGCATTCTGTCTGCACACTACAGAACTGCTGTGAAACTCCATTATTGTGAAAATTTAAGCTGTAAAATTCAGTGGAAGTATCTCCATCACAGAAAAGGTGTTTTCTGCCTTCACACTTGTCTTAATTCTGTCTGGTTTTGTTTGTTTCTTTTGAGTTATTTATTAACATCATAGTATTTCATTTGTATAATCCTTTCCAGTGAAAGATCTGTTGGTAAGTCATTAGACTTTTGCTGGAGGGTACAATCGAATCTGCATGTGTAATTGACTTAAGTAAATAAACTCAAATGAAAGAAGCAACTACTTTGATTAAATTGCCAAACAGCCGCATGGTGACCATTCAATCTACCATACAAAGTTTCTCTGTTTTGAACGAGGTCCTATCTCCTCCAATGTCACACAACTGTTCATTTTTCCTTCTCTGTGTGTGGGTGGGGTGGGAGACATTTTCCTTGTATCTGTTGACAAAGATTTGCTCTGTATATTTGGAAACAAAAATCTGAAAACTACACACCAATTCCTTTGCCTGGGACAACAACTTTTATCTGAAAGTTAAGATTAAGGTGTAAGAAGTATGCACTTAGACAAAAGTTGCAGTTGCTATTGAACATGTTTTTCTTTCTCAAATAAAGGAAAAGGACTGTTAAAGTGAGTGTCAAAATTTAAATCTGTAGCTTTGTTTTCACTAGCAACTTCTGAAAAGAGCATAAGATATAATTACTAAATTAAGCATTTAAGTACAGCCCCAAATCCTCTCCCAATCCAAAACATTTCCCTCATTTTTCCTACCCCTCACAAAAAAATACAGAGAAGTCTGCATTTTGGGTATCGAGGTGTCTCCAAACATTTTAACACCTGACCTTTCCCTCTGCACTTTACAGCAAGTCAACAAATAAACCTAGTAAAAGGACCATGCTCCTTAGCCTTCTCCTTCAGTGCTCAGGTTGAGAGGCAAAAAAAAAAGGAAGCCAAGAAATTAGAAACTCATTCATTCTACCATCAAGCTTCACTAAATCTTGCTTAAACAGTTTAAGGTGATGATGCTTTTCACCGAGCTCGTGTGCAGGACAATAGTGCCTGCATAGCACAGTCAGTGGAAGTGAATGTGGTCCTAGACTTGCAATTGCCTCAGGTTAGCATTTTGGCCTGATCAGAGAACATCCAGGCATCACCACAACACAAAAAAACAAACAAATACCTGTGCATAACTTGTTAAAAAATATCTACTGCATTTGTCAAAAGACTGGAAAACAGAACTAAAATAACCAGAATTTCCTCATCACCATTCCTCATTACAGTAACTATATGAATATCATGCAGTCAGTAACAGCACCTTCACTGGCAAGGTGCACTTGCTTCCTAAGCGGATTTGATCTCCCCTTTTTCTCGGAGCAATAAGGAGTGATGGCTCACATGCGAGATTCAGCACGCAGGCCAGATATGGTTGTGGTCCTTTCACACAGAATAATCAGTCACTTCCCCAAAGCCCTCTTTGTCTGCCACTCAGACACAGATCATTTGGTTTAAGGTATTCATTATTCAGTCTCTCCATCAAACAAACGCCCCCCCTCTCCCAGACACGCAGCCCAAACTGTGGCTTGTGAATCACTATCCACTGCTAGGTAATTAATGAAGCCTATCGTACTCTCATCGGCAGAGCTATCCCCAACTCATTCATGGAACTTCCCATGGAAATAGATCAGACTGCGGCACCCTAAAAATGAAATATTTTGCATCAATTTCTCTAGAAAACATCTGTCACAATACGCGTAACCACTTTAGAAGCACCAATGCAAACATTATTTTCAATCAGTACACCTCTAAAAATAAATTCCTTTCTTAAACCATTGCATCTTTAAGGATTTTATGCACCTACGCTACAAAAATCAGCTCAAACGGATCTCTTTCATGCTCTTTAACTGGCAACAATGAACTCTCTGCACTGTATCAAACAACACTGTGAATTCTGTAGAAAATGCACTATCAAGACTGTTACAAGCAACAAAGACACTGGCAAGTCTTCAGTCATTGATTTATCTACATACTAAAAGACACATGGATATATTTCAGTCTAAGGGTCAAAATTAGAACAAAAAAAAATATATCCCTAGAAAGAGTAACAGGCACACAGGTTCATCTAAATACTATGGTACCCGTTCAGTTTGCTCGTCCTTAACCCTCTAGCCATGCTGTGCTGGGAAGCTGCCCTCATTCTTTTCTCCAGGCCCTTGTTGCTAGGGCTGCAGCTGCACAGCTCATTGCTGTTGAAGCACATGTCTCTAGAGGGGGACACAAAGGGTTTCATTATCTGCTCCTCTGAGCAGCCAGATAAGAGCATTCCCCCCTCTTCCCCCACTAGAAAGCAGGCAGGCAAGCCCTCACTAGACGTGACCACTGACATGTGAAGAGCTGCAGAAGGCACAGTGCCCTGGCTCAGCTACCTGTCGCCACCAGGTTGCTCCCTTCCAGGGATGCTCTGCAGAAGCTGCTCATTTATGGTCCAGTCTTGACTCAGGACTTGATGGGGAGCTCACACTGCAGTTTAACTTAGGAACTACTGAGATGAGACCTGTATTTTTAAAACTAGTGAGAACAGTCTCCTAATAAACCAAATCTTCCAGAAAGAGCTCTGTTTAAGACATGTGGCCTTCTCTGGAACATACAGATTGAAGACAGAAAACAGAAAATGACTCAATGACCAAATTAGCATACTGTGCTGTGGTCTGAAGCACCGTTCATTAACACTGAACCACCTTTCCAAGGTTTACTTTAAATCTTTATTGGCAGTAAGAGCTGGATTCATTCTGTTAACACATTTATGTGGTTGTGGCACTTGTGAAGGAGAGAGATATAGGCAGTGTTTCCATACAGAAAATGTAGCTAAATAAATAAAATTCAAAATATGTAAAAACCAATTATTTCTTGGACTGGTTTTGGCATCTTCTTGCTTGTAAATGCCAGAATATTGTCAGCAATTTCCTAAAAAGAAGTTGTTTAGCATTTCTGGTGTCAGAAGAAAGAAAACACATAAAATTAATTGTTTTCATTTTGGATTTCTCTTTGGCAAAAATTCACTTCTGAAGAGCAGAAAATTATTAGAGAAGAGAGAGACATTAAACTCCTCATGAGAACACCGAGCATCAACACACAATTCATAAAATATGTTTTTGAGGCTATGTACAAATAAGTTGTTTACAATGGAAACAGAGTATTTATTTCATTTACATCTTACATACACACTTTAATGAAGTGATTATCAGTTCTACATTAATAGGATATGCAGAGATTAAATAGAGTTCAAAAGCATTCCCACTTAGGGTGTCAGACTATCACACAGCAAAAGGTGGCAAGGAAATCACAGTTTATCTAAGCCGTAACTAAAGGCCAGACTAGTTTTTCACTTAATGTCATCAAATTAGTAGTCTTGTACCTGAAGATCTGTCTCTTTACAATGGTGGACAGTGGAGGAAACATCTCAGATCTGTGCCAACTCCAAGGAAACCAAGTCTCCATAGAAGGCAATATGAATTCCATTGTTTCCTGCTTGTAAGATTACCAGAGCATGCTGGCAAGGCTGTGCACTTACTGCACTCCTGAACGGTCAGGAGATGATGACTTCCAGATACAGTCTGAAACCAAAAGGCTGGTACCTGTCCCATGATCTGACAGTTGTGACATAGGACTGGAAGGGCCATAGGCAGAAGCATGCTGTTTTAACTCTGGGTTAGCAAAGGACAGCCCAGTCTAGTTCATGGTAACTTTTTGAGAAACAGGTTAGATCTTCCCTTGTGTGTTTCCCCTTGGAACTTCTACTGAGGTCTTTGAGCCTCATATGATTATTTCTGAAGGCCACAGAGAAAAGCAGGGTTGAGCAAACCTAACTTCTTCAATGAAATAAAAGTCCACATTTTGAAAAAAGCAGCATATTTACAGTTAACTGTCTCAGTTCCATGTAAAGCATTTAATACTGAAGAATACAACTGATATTATTCGAGGACCCTAACTGAAATACTTCTAGTACAACAAAAGGTTTATTTTTTTTCTTAATCTACAACTGTAGGCTTTCTTCCATCATGTGAATATATCATAAATATTTAAAGCAGGAACAAAATAAGATCAAGAAACAGTACAGGCACCATTGTTTACTTGTAATACTACGTATTTCAGTATTTGACTCCACCTGCTTTTTTATCTAGCATTATCTTCCATCTCTCTCTCTCTCTCTCTCCCCCTCCTGTTGCATAGCTCTGTCACTGGGATGATAGAACAACTACTAGAAAGAACTTCAATTTCAATGTTAAAGACGTACATCAACTAGTGTCCAAGGGGGGAAAAAAAACACCACAAACAACAGATGTATTTTACATTAGGCAGCCCACAAGGCAGAAATAACCAGAAAAATAAAGAGGGATAAGAGTCAGAGGGGCAGCAGATTAACTGCAGTTCTTGAACATGCAATGTAGTGAATAATGCTAATACATCTGTCAAAAGACAGTGAATCTTCTTTTTATGTCACTAGTACACCAATTTTTGAACATTTGAAAATAACTAGTAGGTGTTTGTATTTTTATTTAGCTAGATAGATACCTCAGGGCATTCCAACTGCTCTAGTGAGATGTGCACAAAGCTATCACTCTCAAAAAATGCTGATTTAACTTGCTTTGTAATACACTGATATCCCAGACAGCTGCAAAATTCAGACAGCACTAGTAACACCAGTAATAACCATAAGTGCATAGCGGTTGTCAACTTTGACTAATACTGTACTGGTATTTTGATGGAAAAAGACATAGTGCTTAGGATTTTTGCAAAAATTCTGAAAACAAATGTCTAAAATACATTCTTTCACTTCTTGATGAATACTTTATTTTACTGTAATATCAAAAATGCAGTTTATCAAAAATTAAGTCCTCTCTAAGTGTAAAAATACTAACAGAACAACGAGATAGTGAAAAGTCTTTTAGAAGCTTTTCTGAGAAGTTACTGCTCTTATTTTGTCAAGTGATGACTTTTTATTCCTTTTGTAAATGCACGTTATTAGTAAGTGTGTTAATGAACACAGCCTCAGAATATCATCTGTTTCTGCAAAACAAGCTATTATTTCTGGATGCATGTGAATCTTGCTTCTAGAGGATTCTCAGCTATATTTAAAAAAAAGAAAAAAAAAGGCAGCGAAACAAACAAAAAACCACTTCCACACTTGAGCTCAACTTGAACTACCACATTAGCAATAGCTGCAGTGCTACTCTATTGTAAAGCTTCCGGTAAGTAAATGCTACGTGACTTCTTTAAACACATATGGAAATGAAAGTATATCAACCTCTAGAGACTGGAACAAGTGCATGCTTTTTTAACAGTTTGTTTTGGGACATATTAACAGAGATTTTTCTTACACTTGGGAATTAGATGTCTACAAGGGTTACTAGTCACAGCAAACCAACAGGACCAATATATAAGTTAACAAAGTGCATCCAAGAGTCTCCAATACTACCTTAAAGATCCCTTTCAACCCAAACCATTCTGTGATTCCTAACACATACCAACTCCCTTCCCTGTAATTGGCACTACAGTCAGTATTTGCAGAGCTACCAACTTTTTCCCAGGCTTTTAAAACAGAAATAGTTACAGTCTTTCTCCTGTACCACTCCACAAAGGACTTAATAATGTAATATTATCCATCAGCCTTCAAATTCTAGGTCCAACTAACAGAATCACCACAGTGTTACCAACAACTAGAGCTATTTTGAAATACAAGCAGCAGAAAGGAAGAGGCAGAAAGGTAACAGGAAGGGTTAGTACTATATTGGGGGTAACAGGAAAGGCTGGTGTTCTGATGGGGGAAAGATATGAAGAAGAGAAGCAAGGCAGAGCATAGCAGAGTGAAAGAAAATACACTTACGAAACACATCTGAAGTTTACACATGATATAAAATAACTGGGTGGGAGATTCGTGTGGTTTTAAACAAAAAAATCTAAAGAAGGAAAAGTAAAAGCACAACAGATAACCTACTACATAAAAAGATTTGCTGAAATGTATCTAAATATTCACAGGCAAAGATAGATGCAGGAGATATTGAGGAGCTAGATGGAGAGCAAAAGAAAGACAGTACAGAAACAAAGGAACTGTTGTATTTGTAAGAGAGCACTTGTTGGCAAAGTCATTCTCTAGACTGGGTTATCTGAAGGTAAATAAAATTTTGACAGCAAGTCGCATTTTTCTTCCATAGCAACTCAGTTAACAATGAGAAATTTCAGTAAACTTCGATGAATTTGTTTTCATTACAACAAATAAACCAAGTACTAACATCTATATACAAACTAGTCTGGGGATCTGCACTTTAAAATCAGTGGGGACTAGAGATTCACGTCACTGTGTGGCTTTTCATTTACTTGTTATGCCACAGTCCATTAAAAGGCAGGAAACATTCAATACAGCAGTCTCTTGTGGCTTCTCAAGTTAGGGCCCTTATGTTTGAAGCATCTCAAAACTCAGATGGAAAGTTAGGTTGCTGGATTCTCAGAAGTGCCAAGTACCCAGCAGTCTCCACTCAATGCCTGACAGATTTTTTTGAGATGCAGGTGCTACTCAACTACAGATTGAGCTTGCTATTTTAAAAATCAAACAATTCTTCTGGCATTCCTGCCTCACAGTAATTAATTACAATACTTCTCTGTGCCTCCCATCCCTCTTCTGCCTAAAGTAATTCACATATATATATGTATTTATGTATGTATTATATATGTGTGTATATATATTATAGCAAGTAACTATCACCTATGTAGTCTTTTTTCGGAGGAAGTATTTCACATTTCCTCCTTACCACAGTAAAAGCATCCTTCCCACAATATTAGCACTAACTTGAATAGACTACTCTAAAAAAGGGAGCTAGGGTAGCCTTACTATTCTCGTTTTTTAAGTCACTCACATTAACTAAAAAGCAAACAAAAACCCACTGAAGCCACTGAAACTCCCCACCATTTTCCTGCTTGAGATAATTCAAAAGCAGCATTCCTCTTCCACCTGTCAATGGGATTTAAAGAAGTTACAGCTTGAGGCCATCCACTCTTACAGGTCTTCCAACTGTGCGCCAATGAGTGAATGTGCGCAGGATGTACAAACGCAGTTCAGCCTCTGAACATGATTCACACTTAAAGCCCAACATGACTGACAAAGTAACTGCTGACAAATACTTGAAATGAAGTCTAATAAAGCAGCCCCAAATGGAAGGTCAGTCATGCATAATACAGTCAGAGAGAGGCAGACCTATTATGCAACAGCAATAATGGAAATACTGGCCTACTTACTCTTCCTCCCCAATTTACTCAGTAACAGAAAACATTCCTGGTAGGATTAATAACTGGGAATGAAGAAAGACTAGAAGAATTAAAGACCACTATACATTTCAATGCAGAGAAAGACTTAAAGACAAGACATGCTTCTTTTGAATTGCCCTGGTCAAAAGAAGAAATCAGATTCTTGAAAAATCTACAGCCACTAGTTCATGCTTAAGGAGGCAGGAGAAGCAAAATACTGTTTCACCCATTGTATTTTAAAAAGAAAATTACATAACTGACTGATGTCTTGTGGTAAGCCTAATAAGATCTGAATGAAGCATATTCCAAGAAAATGGATCAGTCTCTCCTGGACACAAGGCAGCACCCAAACAGCCCAGCCAAACAGTTCTGGACATGAACAGGCATGCAAACTAGGTGTCTGTGAAATGATAGAAAGGAAGCAAGAAGTCTGTAAAATCTGCATGTCCAAACCAAAATGTTACTAAATTTTTTAAGACAGTATTCTGAATCTGTGTGCCAAAACTCTGAACAAGTGCATATTGGAACACATCACTCCTTCAAGGGCCATAGCTTAAAGTGCTTTTCCTAATAAGGGAGTACACAGTAAGCTGCACATAATGTTAAAAACAAAGCTAGAATATAATCCATTCTATGTCCTTCAGTGTGCTGTAGCGACTGTCGGTCTGAAAGACAGACTGCAAGACTATTTTGTGTGGCAAAGATGAACTTGAAAATTAAATTCTGCCATTAGCACAAGTCTGTTCATTACTTGCTCTTTCCTTCTTTATACTAGATCATTCATAGAGGAGAGAATAGGATCCTTTTCTTTCCTTTGAAGAAAATGGACAGCTACATGATTAGAAGCTCCACTCACAGTTCAAGAACATTTAGATATGTTAATGGAACAAACAGATCTCTGCTTGTGCTCACTTTCAGCCAGTTCTTAGATTTCAGAAGGAGCTCTTCTCTGCCTCTGAGCTACCTAATTTACTAAGTTTTAAGTATTTCAAGTAACTTCATGCTGCAGAATAGGAGACCTTAATTATTTCACACCTATCACAATCTAATTAGACTGTGTAACACACATGCATTGTTTAGCAGAACTACTAAATGGACAGCATCACACATATGAATCTGAAATACAGAAGACAAACAGTGAGCACTAAACATAGTGAGGACTATCAACACTCAGCCTGGGCTCTCCTAGGAAACAGGATGCCAATGTTCAAGTACGCCCAGGATATTTGTGCTTGGCATTCTCTCTGCGGACAGCACTTTGTCCCAAACATTAAGTATTACATGGACTCTGGGCATATTCTGTGGAGATGTGATTATTCAAGGTGGAAAAAGCTAGAATTATACTCTTACGCTTCTTTGGCTTAGTGCCTTAACTACAAAATGACAGATGTTTTTTCCTGTATAAAATCACATATTAAAAAAAAAATTGATTGCAAAGTACAGTGTAAGAGGATAGGAAACAGGTTTTTCAGGAAGTCTTATTTCACACTGTACATAAGATTAGCCAATTAAAAAAAAAATATTATAGCATACAACTTCCCAAAAGGAAAAAAAGTCTTACAGAAGAGAACTACCCAATCTGTTATATAAAGTGGATTCTTTAGCTAATTAGAAATCTAATTATAAAACCACAAAAATGAAAGATCTCTCGGTTGTATATGCAATATTTCAAATTACAGAAACTGGACTTCATGCAGGTGTATTTCCTAGCATAATTCCTTTGTGGGCCTTGTGCTTTCCTTCTCCTCCCCATTACACCACAGAGGGGGACCAACCAGTTCAAGCATCTAATTCAGACATCAAACAATATTCCCGACACACTCTTCTACCTTACTTTTTTGTTTACTATTCTCTTCATACAGACAGGTATAATGAAATTTGGTTTCCATGACTGCAATTCTCTTATTAACAGACTTTAATTCCTAGCTTTCCTCTGTTTTACCATTTCCAGTGCCAAAGCTTCAGAGAATTTGTGCTTCATGTTCCACGTACTGTGAAAAGTGAGCGCTAAAGCTGGACTGCGGACTTTCACATTAATATGAATGTGGATCAGCTGTGTTCTACCTCAAAAGGCAAACAAAATGTTTCAGGGAAATAAAAAAAATCATTTCTGAACACTTATGTGGGAAGCTGAATCAGTCACATAATTCAGCTGCACCCCAGTGATTTGACCTAAGTTTAACAATGGAGGAACTGGAGGACAGTCAGATACAAACACATATAGTAAAAGAGTCATCAGTAAGAAAATGTGTTGCACAAATGGGCATCTGAAATGGAGTAACAAAAGGACAGTTTTCTACTTGTGTTACTTTAGTTACTCTACAGGATTAATACAATGATATGAACTCAGAAGTTAAAAGGTAGTTAAGCTACACTGAAAAACAAAAGTCCTTCGTGAAACAAAATGTTGAAACCCAACATCTCATTTTTTTTCTTTTGCTCTTAAAAGAAAAAGCACTGAACTGAATTTTAATTACATAAATGAACTAAAATTTCTCTTTATGGCATTGCTCCAAATTCACGTATCAATTATTAAACTGAAAATTAGAATCGCATAGAAATAGTGGAAGTGTGGTGGATGAAGTCTAAACATTTCCTTACAAAGGAAACTAAAACCCATTTAAATCTTGCAGAGAAAAGCCAGCCCATGAACCAAATTTTAAAATCATATACTACAAAAGCAAGGAAACATAAAAGACATCATTGAGATTTTGAAGATAGGTGGTTTTTCTATGGTGGCATCAAGATGCGCACACAACATATGAACAGTTGACCAACATTTCAGGGTATGACTTCTGGATGCAAAGAGTAATGCAGGAGTGTTGCACCAGCTTCTAGTGCTGGACAAAGGCTTCCTTGCCAAACTCAAGTAATTTACATTTTTGATACTACCTTCACAAGCAAGAATTTTTTTCCATCTTTTCCCCCACCCCAGTATTCTAAAACTTTAGCGAATTAGCAATCCTAGAATGGAAAAGTTGAGAAAAACACACTTTTGGGGTTTTTTTCAGATTTTTCTGAGTTTGCTCTGAACAGTTGGAAAGTGTATGTTTAAGAGTATCGTGAGGCCGGATGAGGAATATACTAACTATGAAGAAGAGCCACAAGCCTAAATGCTTCTACCTCACATGACTGGAAGTGCATCCACAAAGCACATGGTCAGAATCATGCGACAAAAAACCCTGGCATGCGAACAAAGATGCAAGTCCACCCACACAATTGCAGTGAGGCAGGGAAAGGAAAAGTTGCAGGGTTCTAGGCAAAGAGGAAGCAGGAAATGGCCCTAGAGCATTGTCCATCACTATCTTACAATCTTTCAATTTTTGAACCTCAAAAACTTAAGATAAATGAAGAAAAATACTAGGATCAAAGGCTTTTTTTTTTTTTTTTCATCTGGAATAGGTCGTATCATAAGGTGTTTATGGAGATTTTACTCTCACCAACTTCACAGCTGCCAGCAAGGCAAGTCAGGAAGGCTGTACTTCCTGATCTATGATTGAAGCTTCCTGCAGGCACTCCTGGTGCTTGTACAGAAAGCCCAGCCAACAGGTTGGGAACACCCACTGCACTTCTCTTGTTTCTGGCACAAGAATGAAATACACATATTTTTACACCGCGGAGTTCTCTTTGCTTCCTGCCAGCTCCTGCTCCAGTGGGGATCACCACTCACTGAACCACTGCTCCAGAAGTCCTGTTCCTTCCCCACGCGTCTTCCTGCATCAATTCTCATCCATGCCTGTGGCCCTCCTGCTGCTGCTTGCAGTACAACCCTTACTTACCATACAGCCCTTACTTCCCTCTGCTATTGCATATTGCTCTTCTTTTCCTCTGAGTCTTCTTCAAATAGACATAATCGTCATCTTTTACCTGCCCTTATCACCCCTACACATGCTACCCAACTGCCTGCCTTTCTTCTTCCCCTTCCATCCACCCTTAGTGAATGGGATTTTTCTGGCTGTCAATTTTTATGGGGTTGGCAGTTTTAAAAATTATTTTAAAATTACATGATTGGGCTACTATTTCTTTCTCTCTCCCCTTTCCAGACAGAGCCCGACGCAAGGAGATTCCCCATCTGCGCAGCCCATTCTCATTCTGCAATGAAACATTTTTTCACAGGGTGGGCATAAAAAACATCCGGAGATGCTCCTGAGTCCCAGCAGCAAGCAGCAGGCCAGAGGAGGAACTGCTAGGACAGCAACAGAGACTGCAGCTCCTGCTACCAGTGTGGGATGCCATTCACACTGCAGTTTCTTAATCTAATAATACAACCACCCTTCTGTCACATGCTCCTCCAGGGTAAATTCATGTGCAGACTCTTTCTTCCCTAGACTCTTCAGCTGAAACATTTTACAAGTAATAGTTAAATCAGAGCTAAAAAGATCAGGTGATAATGGACAGGGAAATGCACATCATGAAGGATAAGCCCAAACATGCCTGGTATCGTCAGTTGTACTGAAAACATTTCAGAGTTGTCAAAGGAACATGGGAGAAGGGAGACAAAAAAAATGAAACAGAAAATGTAGTATTAACCAGTATTTTAAAATGCAGTATGCAATTTTACCAGTATTTAAACAAAATTCAACATACTTTGAGTATTTTTAGGGTAAAGCATCAATTTTTACTTCTACTTGAATTACATACTACATGAATGGTGATCAGAAGCACAGAGTAAGGTAAAATAGAAAGATACTTAGTTCTAAAAAAGAAACTGAGAACCAAGCCTGCCAACACTGTATGGAGAATTTTTGCAATCTGTTCCACAAGTTATATTTGTTTTTGAGGAAAAAGCATATTTAAGAGATTTTTATGTACATTTCCTAAGGTACTGATATCCTACAGAATCCTTTTCCACAGTTCATTTGGATTTTTAGACAGTAAAATTATGAAAACAGTAAAGAAAAATATTAAAGGAGAATCTACAAGCTTCTAAAATTAAAATTGCTATGTAGAACTGAGCTGACAAGAAATGAGCAGTAGTTTCAGGGTTTAACTGTTCCATCAGTATTAGTGTAATCCACAGCAATTAACCCTGGATAAAAATGTGCTGCAATCATTATCCATGACTGAAGTCAACTAGGAATAGATCTATGTGAGAATTTTGGTGGAGGCAAATTCAGGTGATTAAAACCACTAGCCATTCCTATACATTATTTAATACCACACCAAAGCATGTGTATTTGAAGGGAAAATGAGAAAGTAGTCAAGTAAAGCTGGATGGGTCCTTAAAATAAGAGCGAACCAGGACAAACAACAGTGTATTATATGGAATTGCAAATTAGATTATTAAAGCCATGGAAGTTATTACACAAAAAACACCAAAATAATTTTGTCATCTTACATAAGAATCAGGTATTGGAGATCTATTTAGAAGCCTTAGTTGAAACAAAGGAAGTGAAACATGAAGTGGATGTAATTAGCAAATCAACCAAGAATTTTGCTTGATAAGAAAACTGGGAAAAGAAATTGAAATGTATGTGGCTGCACATACCATGAATACCAGAGTCTGTTCGGGCAACAAGACAATGCTGTCAAAAATAATTTGTTAAATTTATTGAGCATTACAAAGTACCTAGACCTCCTATCACATTAGATATGAACATTAATATATTTTTATTATAAGCACGAAGAACACTTGAATATCGTCAGTCTGTTGGACTGCTTACCAGGGGCTTATCAGGGGCTGCTTACAGCTCACAAGAGGTGCCACGAAACCAGATTCAATCTTAGTAAGGTTAAAACGTACATCATGCTTTGATGATTTTAGTACCACAATGAATATTTATGGATCTGTCATCCATATTTGCATCAACATTTAAAGTGAAAAGTAAACTGAAAGTATTGCATACCTGAATTTCCCAACTTCTGTTACTTTCTTTAAGCAGCAAGTTATTCAGTGAAGATATCCCCAATTCTAGAGAGTAAGGAAAAAGGGAAAAAAACAGCGTAAGTTACTATCTGTTACAGCACCTAATGCAAATTATTCACAGTGAAGAGCAATGTAACTTCATGGTTCCAGGAAAAAAACAGCTACCAAGAGGGAGAGCCAGGAGTTCCTCCAAGGCTTCTCCTTGGCAAAGCACCATAGGTGTCAGAATGACTGAGCTACTTCCACTTGTGAATGATCTCAAGGATTATGGACTACCTTGTTCACAGCAGTGTTGAAAGAAACTTTCACTGACTTGTGCACTTTCAGGCCCTCTTAATTCTTTTATCCCAGTATGTTTCGACACTGTTTAAAATATACAAATTATTTATATATATATACATACGTATGACATAGTTAGATGAAGCAAATAAGGAGCATGGGTACAAAAGCAGTACCTACTTAGTTTTGGCTGCTTCCTTCTCTAGGGTCAGACTTTTATATTAGCAGGGGCGTATGGGAATTGTACGTATATACCAACATTATTTTTGCAAGATTAGCTAGGTAATCTTTCTTAGTGATCAGATTTCAAATTACTGGTAATACCAAGTAGTTCAGGGAATAACTGTTTTGTACTACTTCCCAATAAAAATGTGTAACTTGGCAGTTAAATGTCATGAAGTGTGTGAGGTTTAGCAAACAAGTTTGTTATTGAATTATGTTCATGACATCTGTTACCGAGTTCAGCAGTTCTCAGTAAAAGGAAGGATGGATTACAAGTACTATAGGCAGTAACAGAAAGGAAACCCATTCATAAGAGCTGGCTCTGAGTGACAAGAAGAATCGCTGCTGCTTGAAGTAGCAGCAGAATATCTAGTGCTGTTAAATCTCTATTCAAAAAAACCCAACTCAAACAAACCAGAACACCCCGGTATTCACAGCGCATTCACCAGAAATGACAATCATGACAGCACAGGTATATTAGAAACAGGCTTCAAAACAGACAGAAGCTGTGAGGAAAGCTGAAAACACCAAACAATCTAGTTCACACTTCAAATGCGCATATAAAAATAAGGTAAATGGGGTAGTAAATGAAATTTTGTACATTTCCTATGTTAGACAGAGCAATGTTTTACAGATTTTATTAAAATTACCAAAAAAAACAAAAACAGAGCAAAACAAACCCACAAACAAAAAGTCCCATCTCCCTACTACACTTGAGATCCCCAGTGTTTTAGGCTTCATGCTATATGACAAGGCATTTGCTTGCTGACTTTTACTGGGGGCTTGTTTATCATATTTCAGCCCTTCCTTGCTCACAAGCTAGGGAACCAAGTCTTCTCTTTCTTCTCAGACTGACATAAGACAGATTTAAAAAGTAAGATTAAGGGGTTTTTATCTTTACCCATGTAGTTTTCAGAAAACATTGTCAGAAAAATTACAAATTAGAAACAAAGAGCTAAGGCAGACGAGAGCAGGTAAAACAGACTATAAATGCAGAAAAATGGTAAATGAAAAGAAAAACGTTGTGAAGGAAAAGGGGAAATTTGTCTGCACAGCATTACATGTCAAGAGCTATGATAGTCCAATATGAAAGCAAATAAAATCCTTAGAGCCAACAAGGCAAGCACGTATTTTTAGATGTCAATTTTGTAACTTTCAATTGCCACTGAAAGTTAGCTACCTTCTAGTTACAGACTCTTGTGGACAATATCTGATATACAGACAGGAGAAACAACCAATTTAGATGCAGTTAAACACAGACCTACTCACTCAAATGCAATGCAACTGAAAGGAAAGTGGAGAAAGATTCATGTTAGTAAATTTCACTGAGACAAAACTGCATTATGAGAAATTAGCAAAGGGTACACATTAATAGCACACATAATGTCGTAAGCATGTAGAGACCAATTCTGTATAAACAATTTAAATATGTAATAACATTTATACAAATGAGGTAACAGTAGATACAAGAATATCTATATTTACGGTCGCTAAGCCAAATGTCTTCCTCCACCCTTCCCCTTAAAGAAAAACAGACTTCAAGTCTTTCCTAAACTTTAGCATTAGAAATCTAGGGCCATGCTGTAAGAGCAGCAGGACAGAACAATGAAAGCCATCCTTGTACAAAAACATTTTAAAAAGTCAGTCACAAATGAGATGATCTGGACCAGTGGTTCTAAGTCATCATGTCACAGCTATTTAGAATTCCAGATGAATGAAACCTGTAGACTAAACCTACATCCTAATGGACAATTTAATTAACAAAATGATTTCTATAGAAATGACTATAGACTTCTGGCTTGAAAGGCTATTAAACAACAGCAGAGTGGAAAGAGTAGTTGTTTGCAGGTACTGCCAAGGCACACTACTAATCAAGCTGTGCCAACTTTCTGTTAATTCTGGACAGGCTACTGCAGACTTGCCCACACCACATTCATTAAAAAAGCCAGTTATAACAAGCATTTGTCTAAGTGGTATCATTTGTGTGAGAATTTGAAGCTTTATGTTTTTCTGAAGACTTGTTTTTAAGCCTGCATTTCTAAATAATAATTACATTACTGATTTAACCAGTTACAAGAAATCACTAATGCTGCTACATTAACAGGTGATTTCATTGTCATCCTGACATTATCTGCTCAGATGATTTCTTATTTTACTTAGTCCATCCCACCTTACAAGTCACATTAGCCTTTTAGGAGGAGTTCACTATAAAATCTCTGTACGAAAATAAAGATGACAAAATACAAATCAAAAGGGTAAATGAGATATGGGTTCCCTCAGAAATGTGAAACATGTCCATTAGTACAACGCTTCTACTGAAGAGACACACGTTATTTTAGAGAATCTAAATGCCAAAGAAGTGTATTTTAGTGGAACGGCTACAAAAGCGTCAACAGACTTGAGAAAATTAATACTGTTATTCCTAAGTACCAAATTCAGAGAGCAAAATCATTAGTGTAGCTCCATAACATTTTCTAAGTTGTTTTCTAATCACACAAAACAGGTTGAAATATGATACAGAACTTGAAAACACTACACATGTACAGTGTAAGCTTTAAAAATGTATTTCTAGCATATAGAACAGTATTTTCTAAGCCAAAGAGGCCAAGAATTTACAATATATGAACAGTTAAATGCCTGCAAACATTCAGCCCTGTCCGTTGGAAGAAACAAAACAGTGAACTTCAGCAGTTTCACTGGTTTATCTATTAGGAAATAATAATCTGAACTTTGTATTGGGTTTCACTGTCTTCATTAGAACATCTAACTTTTTCATCCTTTTGAAAGCTATTAAAAACAGAAATGGAAAAAATACCAGTGATTAATCTTGCACCTGCTAAGGCATTTTCATCTCTGTAAACATATACCATACATACACACAGATTTACAATCCTCTCTCTGTTCTAGTCAAAGGCAAAGTCACATATATACAGAAAATTACAGACAGCCAGTAGAGCATATTTTACTATTTCACTATGAAGCTTGTAACTGGTACAGCAATTCATTTCACAGAATCACAATGAATGGAGTCAGTTAATGTCAGTAAGTTCAGAGCTGTGCATATTTGGCACCAAAAGATCCATAAGGTATATAACATTAAAGGTAAGTAGAAAAAAAATCATGAAGGTTCATTTTAGTTTTTCCCATTCCTATCAGAGGGATATAAACCTCAAAATTAGAGTTCCTTGGAGGACAAACTAGAGATGGAATCTACACTTAAGATACATCTTTACGATAAAGATAACTTCTATTCACCAACTTAGCCTACAAGAGGACTTGGAGAACTTGGGGCAGTAGCCTACTTAAACTTACCTCTGAATGCCTTTTCCTCACCTCAAACATTGTTCTCAGGACATCCTTAGAAGACAGCAACATCAAGACATTCCAATACTTTATATAAAGTTTACATTTACCTTGGTTGGCCTCCAGAAATCTCAAGTCAGAAAAAAAAGGCAGATAAGTCTCCCAGAAACTAGCACGAGTCACACACCCAGAAGAGTGGTGTCGAGATCATGTTTATCTGTATTGGCATCAGGCTTTCCTACTTCTTCTCTTTCTAATGAAATTCCTTGGCTCATCAGTGACACACATGTCTGCTTTAGAAGATGAACACAACACTGCATGAACACACTAGGGAGAAGGCTGAAAGATACCTTGGGATCAGAAGCAGGAAGTGCAGAAATTCAGCTACATGAAGGGTGAAATCTTGTATTTCACTTTAATTAGACACACTGAATTTTTAGTACAGAGAAACTCAGTATGTATTACAAAGTTTGGAAGACTAAGCCTTTCTAAAGTTAAGGAAAAAGTATCTGTGTACTAATATTTATTTCTCGTCTTATTTTACTACCATAAAGGCTTTTCTTTTTTTCTAAGGAGTGGGAGGAAGGTGCATTTAGTAGCATGCTTTTCAGAAGCAGGTACTGTGTTTTCACACCTGCCAATACAGACTTTGAAAACCTGACATGAATAACTTCACTGATTCATCAGATAAATGATATAGTTTACTTAGTTTTTTCTTCAAAATCTAGTATGAATAGTCCCATAGCTGTCTGCTTCAAACCACCCAGGTGACAACCAATCTGTGTGCTACTACAGATCCTGTACATAACAGAAGTAGACAGGTCAAGGGAATGATGGAACCAAAAAAAATCCCACCCAAAACTACAATAGTCCACTGTCTGAAGTCCTACTGACCCTCAAGTTTTGTCTTTTAAAGAACTAGAAAGAGACAGTGTAGTGGACAGTAAATACCTCCCTCCTCAAAAAGCAAAAAAGGACCTAGCAAGTCACTAGATATACAAATGACTACACTGCATACACAGTGATGTTCAGCCCTCGCAAAAACAGCCTTGAAAAAACAGCTTGTTTTCCAAAGGCAAAGACTGTCAAAGTCATCACTTCCCACATTTGCACTCTCAAAAGGAGGCCTGGCATTTTGAAGGAAAAATATCACAGTAATAAGCGTTATTACTATGACAGATTGCGTACAAGTGAATAGCACTGTAAAAACAAAATGCACCAAGTAATGTGAATGCACACACAGATGGCTCAGATCTTCAGATGACCTCCCAAGTTCAGAAGAGTCTGAATGCTCACGTCACGCCAGGCTAATAACCCTGCTCTACTGGTGGCAAAGGCAGCTCTGATGAACCTCCTGACTCATCTGAACTGTGATGCAGCAAGAGCATCTCAATTCCCCATCCTTCTTGGTGGTTTTGCTATAAAGTTTATCCATGCAGTGAAAGAGTTAAGAAGCCCACTCTCTGAGGCCATCTACACACAAGTCATAATCACTTGGTCTGCATTTTGAACCCATATTAATGCCTATAATTCTCAATAGCAGTGGGTCGGTATTTTTAAACTAGTAAGTTACTGGAAGCCATCAAAATTTCGTGGAATCATAAAATATGCTGAATTTAAAGGGAACCACAGGGATCATTGAGTCCAACACCTGGCCCTGCACAGGACAGTCCCAATAGTCACATCACGTGCCCAAGAGCATTGTCCAAACACTTCCGGACTTTGTCAGGCTTGGTGCTGTGACCACTTCCTAAGGGAGCCTTTTCCAGGAACCAACCACATTCTGTGCAAAAAACCTTTTCCTAATATCCAACTTAAACCTCTCCTAGCATAGCAGCTTCATACCATTCTCTCGGATCCTGTCACTGGTCATTATGAACATCAATGCCTGCTGCTCCTCTTCCCTTCACAAGGAAGTTGCAGACTGCAGTGAGGTCTCTGTCCTTCCTCAGTCTCCTCCTCTTCTCCGGGCTCAGCAAACTAAGTGACCTCAGCCACTCCTTGTATGGCTTCCCCTCTACATCCTTCACAGTCTTCACTGCTCTCCTACTTCGAGATTTGAGACAATCAATACAGTAATGGGGAAAATAAATCATTCTTCATCCAAATCTCCAATTTTTTCAAGTTTATTTAGACTACAGTAATAAAGAGACAAGAAAAGTCAGCTTTAACTTTTCTTTTGTCCACTTTCCCTATAAATTCATAGGCATTTATAAGTTTATTTGTCGTCAACACTGAGGGCAATTAAGAACCAGTTTCAGAAAGGAACACAGTTCTTCTCGATTAAAAAAACTAATTAAACTAGCATTGATGAGACTTTAGAACTAATTCTGTGTCTGAGACAACACCTGCAAGTACAAAAGAATCCAAATAAGCTTAACCAAAATCAAAAACCTTAAACATTCACAATGTTTTGGCAGAAATCATCAGGACACGTGCTATCAGTAATAAGTGTCCTTGGTAGATATCTCTAGCTGTAACACACTGAGTTTTAAGTTTATCTGTAAGTTCTCAGAGAGCTGACAAAGAAATTTTGAAGTTTCTTTGCTAGTTTACAAGATTATCACATGCCATTTTCTGAACAGAAAGAAGATTCCACTATTATCCCCAAATCTGATTATTTCAGCAGATTTTTTTTCAGAAACACAAAAGAAAAAAAAGATTAAAAATCAGACAATAGAGGCTTTTAATGCCATCATATTACTTGTTTTTAATTAAAGAAAGAACATGCAGTCAAAGAACATGCATGTCAAAGAACAAGCAGTGTTAGTGCCACTGAGCATATGTAATATTAACAGATTCTGTTAATGCAGATTCCAACTTTAGCCTTCCTCCCACATGCACACACGCACATTACCATGGTGATTTGCAAAATTTGCTGCCTGGGACTTCAGAACAGTACAGCACTTGAAATGCCCTGAGCATCTTTGAATAGACGCAAACACAAATTAAGTTACATTTAAAAAGACAGTAAGTCACAAATAGTTTGATAAAGTTGTCTGTACAGAAGAACTCTGACAAAAATATCTTAATATGATCTCAACCAGTAGAAACAAAGCAACAAAGCTTTCATATCACACTTTCTGTCCTTGAAAGAAAAATAACAAAGTTTAAGAACTTAAAAAAAGAGATAGCACATATACAGTAAAAAAAGCGTAATCTAGAATCATCCATTACTTCTGTCAATATTTGAGTATCTATCTGTGGAAGTGTCATTTTCAGAACAACATATTTTCTTTAATGGAATTCCTAATTTATGTACTATTTCACTAAAATGCACACTTGTTTGGACTATCACAGGTCTGTGCCTGCTGTGAGTTTCTCCCCAGTGGGATTATTCTTCATACAATTTCCTTTTATTTATTACAATTTTCCACTGAAATAAATAATAATTTAAAAAATCTTAAGAAATAAGGATCATCTTACTGTGAATACATACATATTGTGACAACACAGAGGACAAAGGACTGGGAGCAAAGCTGACAATTGTGCCCCAACCAAATAATAAATACATTAAAAAACAAATCCATCACAACCTCCAGTATCTGTATTCTCCTGTATATACACTGACAATGCTCATACTTTGGCTTCTAAGTACCTCTGGATACAATTAACTGCAATTCTACTGAAGAAATACAAGGAGTAAGACCCCACCATAACTGCTACCAGCTGGTTGATGGCCAGCATCACCCTCGCAAACGCATTCTTGCAGAGGTGCAGCTAACTTGCTTTGCAGACACAACTGTAATGAATTCAGGATCTCAGTGAAAGCTTCACCACTAACTTAATCATAGTCAGGGCTTGACCTGCAACGCTTAAGAGCTGAAAGGCATCACCACTCCTTCTGACTTCCCCAGAAAGGCCTGCACTAAGTGAAAGCGCCACTGAATGATCGTGTATGGAAAATAAAGGCACCAGTGCAGGGATTTACAGGTTCTTCTAAAGAAAAGCCTACAGGAAGCTTGGATATGGTAGACCCTGGAGGATGGTCCACATGTTTCACAAGAGTGAGACTGTCTGTACTGACATAATGCCCTTTCAAATTCACCTTAATACAGTCTCTAGTCCAACTAACATTTTTGAAGAGTATCACAAGGCTTTGCCATTTACAAGACAGCTTAGAAGAAAACAAGGTACAATTATAAGAAAAAACCAGAGCTGAACGCACCTAGATTTATCCTTCAAAAAAAGTCCCTATTTCAACAGTGAAATAAAGACTTGATTATGTAGCAAACTCTGGCTGTACCAGTGACACGTTCCCACTGTGAGCACATCACCTAAACATTTGTGGAAGATGAATTTTTGATAGGACAAAATCAACCAACCAAAAAGAAATAAAATAAAAGAATGCATCAGAGCTTAATTTTGTATTGCTCTGCAAATTATTCCTCACATATGCTTGAGGACTAAAAAAACCAAAACAAAACTGATGAGCAAGGAGTGCATGAAATACCAAAAATAACACAATTGATGAAAACTACTCCCTGCTGCCTTCTTCCTCCCCTTAAAAATTAGATGTTATTTAAAACACACATTTTTAAGCCTTTCTTCCAGTCCACTGTACACTGACTTTTTGAATATGTCAACATCAAATAAAGTGAGTCAACTCCCGTTTCTGAAATACTTACACGTACTTTTGGCTGGAGGAAGCAGCTTCTACTGTATCTCAAAATCTGTTTATAAAGTTCAAGTGAACAGGACTACTCAACTTGAAACTACATTCTTACATCAATTTCAATTTTTTAAACTCTATCAAGGCAGAACAAACCTTAGAAGATTCAGCTTACTAGAAAAGAACTTCAGTGCAAAAAAATCAGGGCAAGATGCCATTCACTCAAAGGGTTAAGAGAAGAAATAGGTAGTTAGGCTCAAGTGAAAAATTGTTCTCAGGAAGCTTTAAAGGAGTAGGTGGAATTCCTTTAGCAACTGGTGTTTAATGCTAATAGCTGCATCACGTGAGGCCAATTAAAAGAGATGTTATCAGACAGCACAAGAATTATTGAATATGAGCTGTAAGATAAAAGCTACCAATAAATGTAACAAGACACTTTCTGCATATAGTATTTCAGTATTAAGTAGTGTGACTGTTTTGACAAGGAAGCCAGTTGCAATTTAGAAAAGTCCTATTTTTGCACAAGATTTAAACAGTTGGTCTCCAAATTCAGTGGGTGAGTACAAGAAAAATGATTAAAGGTCCCATTCCAAAAATGAAGCACGGGAAAAGTATATCAAGCCCATACAAAGATAAGCCAGTACTTAAGACAGAAAAGGTACTAAATTTAAGACAGAATTCACAAACCTCAGTCAAAAGCCAGACATTTTTTCTATGAGGACAATTCGGATTTTAACTGGGGAGGCTTTGGTGACAACACACTTTCTATTTTATGAAAAGAAAGTTTTCCTAAGGAAACATTTTTGAACTCTTTGTAATAACTGATAAAGTTCAAGGCACCTACAGTCAGAAAAAAACAGGTTGAGTTGTACAGCAATTTGTAAAAAAGTACAAGATACCAAAATACCCAGCGAACCATGATCCAGTCTGTAATCAGTTACTTGGTTCACACACAGTTTTGCCCTTGTACTGTTTATATACTGATAAAACAAATAGCTCTCTCTTTTAGCCTAAATGGCTAGCAATACTTACAATATATTATCCCCGCTTGCCTAAAGTGCAACTCTAAGCACTCTGTTTAGCTGTGAAAAATTATTATATCAGAGTGGTCATCTCCATGTGTAACACTCTCACAGCATCACAAGCCCCATACTGTTTAGATCAAAGTTTCTCCTCTTCTATAAAGACGAACTGCAATTTTTTCCTCCAGCACTTCTTCTCCAATATAGAGGCATTGGCTTATGCAGCGCAATGCACCTCATCACAGGCCAATTTATATATGGTGGGGACAGGATTCAAACTCTGTCCGGTGAAGAACTGAGGTAACTGTTTTCTAGTAACTACGGTATCAGATCAAGGGCTCAGGTAACTGCAACTCAATAGAACTTTGACATTACTAGATGTCAGCCTATAATACAATCCCTACTTTCAACATCAGCCAAATAAGTAAACCATTGAACACAACTCACAGAGACCCACTTCAGCTGTTTGTTGAATACAGTTTAGCCGTAACATAGAAGCAAGCTGAATAGCAGTTCCCAGCTCTTCAGGCAGCGCAATTATCAGCAGCTTGCTTTCTCCCATGCACTGCTTATGCACTACTGCACATGCAGACAGAAGGTACCACAGAATCACAGAATATGCTGAGTTGGAAGGGACCCCCAAGGATAATCAAGTCCATCTCTTAGTCCTGCACAGGACATCCCCAAGAGTCACACCAGCAGTTCTCCCTCTGACATCTCACAACAAATATTGCAAATCTGACTGGACAGAAAACTAAATAAATTAAAAGAGGAAGTTAATACAGCTCAGTTATGTTTCCAGGAAGAAGCCTGTAAAACCTGCTGACAATTGCACTGACACCTTACGTCTCCCTCCTTACACCTCCTTCCTAAGCCCTTCTGTTAATGTGATACTGACAAAGAATCCATAAGACTGCTTTGAAATAGGTCTGCACTCCCTTAACTTTGCCTTCTACACAGACAAGAGAGCTCCTCTTCCTCTTGGAGTCGAGGTGAAGCAGTCAACAGAAACTACTGCTCCTCTTACAACTACCCTTGATTTAGTAGTTTCATCTCACACATCCACTTCTATGCAGACACAAAACATGGGATTTGAGAAAGACCAAAGGAGTCCTCCAGGCAGAGTTACCCATCTGTGTAATGGGCAGTGAGCCAAGACCCTCTTGTAGGACACTCACCAGCCTAATTTTCCTACATTCGCTTTGTTACTAACAGGCAGCTTTCTCACTGCTAAACTTCCTCTTCAATCTGCCCTTTATATGAAGCCCCTACTTAAACATTTTCAGTGCAGCTGTTTGATTGCTCTTACCCACTTTCAATTGCTTCAGCTTGCTTCTTCCTTGAATTCGTGATTATTTCTTATCATTGCTAGTCATACAATAAAATGAGACACTCATCATGCAAGACAGGCTTGCTTCATCAAAATAACATGAAACCTTCAATTGACTGTGAATACTCAAAAGCCTCTCTTCAGATCAACTGATCTTTTTAAAGAAAAAAGAATCCAATCCACCCATCTCAGGACCAGCATCTTTCAGAGCAGCATTCCTCCTCCCCCCTTCTCCTTTATTTTCCTTCCAGGCTTGGTTACAGGAAGGAGCACCATGTCCCTGCTTTTCTAGCGCATCTACATCTAGTCTATTCAAAAAAATAAAGTAATTTACTTGTGCAGCCATCAAATACACTTCGCTTCAGCACTTTTTAACACAAAAGTAATACAGCAGCTATAATATTAAAATAACTCCTTCATGTTAACTCTCATTAATATACTTTGAGAATTGATAAAATTGGATGACAGGCATTCATGTTTCAGCAGTCAATTCTCTACAGTGCTTCAGCATACATAAGAAGGCAATTTTCTCACTTTTAAAGTATGACAACAGTGATTAACACTTCCACAACACCCAAAGTTCCTCTATAACTCTTAGTTGCTCTACAGGCCAATATTAAAATTAGGAGACACAAGATGACTAATATTAAACGGATACAGTAGTCACTAACAAACACATTTTAATGAATATGGCACGAGGAACAACAAGGGCCACACCAGCCTTCATCCACTTTCTCTATCTACATACATGCAGAGGTGCAGAACGAGAAACACACACCCAGCGGTAAGGCGGTGACCAAAGATAAGTGTTTACATACGTTTACATAAGGCGATGGTCTACAATACTTGCTAGAATCATGTCTAGTAAAAACATGTGTAGCACTAATGAATTATATGATAAACTGCTATCACTACTTGAACTCAGGCTGTCAAGTGTAATCAAGAGATATAACTCAGTTGGTGAAAACTAATTTGAATTAACTAATTTCACACTTAAAAGTGAAAATTAGTCACATTTGAATTCTCTCCAAGCACTCACTGACACTGACCAGAAACCAATGGGTTTCTGTCCAGAGCTAACACAAATCATGACAGAGTATGCAAAACAGACTGGCACAAGATTTTCCTTAGCAATATGGTATGCTAAGTTTATGTTTAATTTGTCAAGCTAAGTTCACTGAAAATGAAAGTAACAACAACAAAAAAATCCAACAGCAGCAGTATCTCCAGGGAGTACTTCAACACCAGGGCTCTTTTTTTTCCATTATTGAGTCATTTAATTTCACATTATGCTTCATGCCTAAAGGTAGATCTATAAATCACATTAAGCAAAGCAAGTATCTCAGTGCTATTCCTAATAGTTTGAAAAAAAATTCTTGAACTTCAAGAAACTGCCACTTTAGTGATATATCACAGAATGAAATACGTTTTCCTTGTCAGTGGTGTAAAGGAAAAAGTATTTTTCTAATAGTGCACTGTAATTCTAGCAAGGAGAAACTCAAGAGGCAAAAAAAGAAGCCCCTTCATGCCCCACCGCAGGGTCAAAAGGTCTGGCACAAGTATCTTAAGGGTCTGTGCAAGCTTGCTCAAGTTAACGGGTGTTACATGGACTCCTCCCCAGCGGACAATCAATTACAGCAACAACTGTTGATTAGTGCTATTTCACCACCACAAGCCATTACTCCTGGAAAAGCAGGAGTGTGTCGATTACATTTCTTGTCGGGGTAAGTGATGAAATGAGACATTTAATCCTTCTTGTTTACTGTAATACTTCCATGGCACATGATCTGATTTTTTGAAACCACTTTAGGGTTAGTATTTTATCACTGCAATGAAAGCTCTGATATATAGGTAAAAAATTGCACAGTAAAATATTCATAAAGTTGGAGCACACACTCTATTTCTCATCTCCTTTTTCTGTTTCTAAATCAACTCGACTTATTTTTTGACATGATGGGATACTTGAAACATTCTATCATGACCAGCCACCATGTCCTCTAGACTTCCCACACACCAGCACACTGCACACCAAGCCACCAAGGAACTTCCAAAATCCTCATAAGGTCAGAATTACTAGCAGGTTTCGAAAGAAATTTATTTTGCCTGGTTATAGGACAGCGTAAGTAAACTGACAATTATTTTTTCACAAAACAGCCTTTGAATAAAAGATAGTTTAACTGTAACATTTCTGGGCAAGATATACATAACAGTTTCAGAGTTCCTCATTCCTCTGGTGCACAAATGCCATATAGTATTACATAGACTGTGCAATGTAATTTCTAAGCTGTACAGCTCTGGCCTAGATACAGAGAAACTTCACCACGAAGCAGAACATTGAAAAACTGGTATCTGTTAGCAAAATCACTTTAGATGCCCAGACACCTATGACCAGGTTCCACATTCTCACTCAAGCTAATGGGAGAACTCAAAACAGCAGTGATGCAGCTATTGACATACAATGAAGTTTACGTATATACTGAATTTGTACAGTGAATTATCTCATTGCTTATTTGATCTGCTACTTATTTCATTAGGGGTTGTAGTCCTCTGCTTGATCACTTCCTGCAATTTTACCTACAACGGTCCCTCCACCCTTCAAAAAAGCACCATTATTACAGTAGAAATTTAGTATTTAATTACATCTTTCAAAAATTCATCTATATTTTAACATTGTAAGAAACAGCTCAGAAATATATCTGTACTTTCAACGAGCTGCTATTAATCAGATCACCCAAGTAAAATAATTAACTAAATATGCCTTATGAGTGAGGAAAAAGCAGCACCTAGTCTTAGTTATTTCAGTCAAATACAGGGAAACACACTAGTATTACACTTACAGGTATTTCCTACACATCGATTTAAGCCTAATAGGTGACTGTCAGCCTTGGAGAATTAAGTAAAAAACCATACCTAAAGCAAAAGCTTAAGGCATCCCTTTCTCCCTGATGTTCCTTACTTTTCCATCTTTTAACCAGTTATTGCAGTCCAGGAGGGACAAATATATGCAACAGGCATCAAAAAGTCTACCTAGGATCTCCCTTAAATTACTTCTCAAGTTCTTGTCTCACAGACATGAAATAATCACTCCATTCATCAATCCAAGTCCAGAAACAAAACTGGAACACTTACAGTTTAATGCATATCCAGCTTCAGAGTTAAATGTCACAGGGCCTCACGTTCTCCTGGCCTATGGAAGAGTTACAATTCTGGTAAGCGCACAGGTTCACACACACGGAGTAACTGCCTGAAAACCATACGCTTACCCGAGAAGACAAGCGCCACATTTTAAACACCCGCTATTAAACGCTAATTTACCTCTCTGGATGCGCACCAAAGTCATCGCTGCTGTACCCCAGCGCCCTCCTTCCCCTCCCAGGCGGCCTTACACCCCTTCCGCGGCCCCGCCGGGCTCCTCGCGGCGCTCGGGGACACGGGTGGGAGGAACGGAGGCGTAGCGGCATCCCCGCCACGGCACCACGCTCTGTGCCAGGCACAGCCCGAGCCCAGGCCCCGCTGCCCACCGCGGCACCTGCCCTCCGCCGCACGCTCGGGCGAGGGGGCGGGGGCACACGGCATAAAAAAAAGAACCGGAAAAAAACCCCAACCCACCGCCCACAAAAGCCTCACAACAAACCAAAAAAAACCTAAAAAACACAAACCCAGGAAAATCAAACCACTCTTCATCTTTTTTTTTTTATCGCCCACCACAAAATTTGTTGCTCGCTCCTCTTTGTCCGAGCATCAGGCTGAGCATCACCCACCGCGCCCGCGCCACTGCCCGCTCCCAAGGCGGCGCGGCCGGAGCCTCCCCCGCATCGCCCCGCCCAGCACCGGCCCCACCGCCCCCGGGCACCTCGCTCGGCCCTCGCTCGCCGCTGCCCGGCCGTGGGGTTGTCGGTGCGGAAAACGCCGGCGGTCCCAGGCTGCGGCGCAACACAGCCCCCCCCATCGCTCCCTGCGGGCCCCCGGGAAAGGGAGTGGCCGCAGCCCAGCCCGCCGACAGGTACAGGGAAGGGCGGCGAGAGCGGGGACGCCCGCACCCTTGCCCCGCCACTCACCGCTGCCCACGGCGGCGCCCGCTCCTTTGTGTGCCCGCCGCGCCCCGGCACCTCCGTCTCCCGCTGCTGGGCGCCCCGCGCCCCCTCCCCGCCGCGGGCGGAGGAGGACGCAGCCGAGATCCGCGGAGGAGGCCGCTACCGCCCGCCGGTCACATGCAGCGGGCGGGCGCGGCGCAGGCTCCCGGTGGCTCCCCGGGAGCCCGGCCAGCAGCGTCGGAGGGGAGCCCGGGGGGGTGAAGATGGCGACCTCGGCGGCGCGGGGAGGGAATCCCCAGGCTGGCTCGCTCCGCTCCGCGCTGGCGGCTGGTCTGGGCGCGCCGGGGAGGGGAGGGGACAAAGAGCGGCTGCCGCTGCCCGTCAGCGCTATCGCTGTGCCGCCCGCTCCTCCTCCGCCGCGCGTCGAGCCTCCGCCAGCGCCGCAGCGCTCCCTGCCCGCCCCGCTCCTCTCCGACCGCCTGCGGCTGGCTGCCCACCGCAGTGGGACCCCAGTGCTCACCGTTCCCTAGCCAAAATGTGCTGACATCGCCGCGGCCTTAAGCGTAGCGGACAGCACGTCACGAAAGCTGGTGTGCTTGAGGTCGGACAAGGAAATGAGAAGGGGGTTTGTCTTCTGACCCCCAGCTATTGACAGCAGCAAGCCCACTCTGCCTGACGGTAAAATTTCCTCGTCCTACACCCCCGTACTCCCGGCAGTCACTTCAGTCACTGACAGAGAAGTGGTGATTTGTCATGGGTGCTCCACACCTGTAGCTGGTTTACTGCTTCAGAATAGGTAGGGTGCCACCTCAACTCTCGAAGAGAGCTATCTCCGTTCCATTCCCACAGGTCATACATTGTCTTTTAAAAATAAAAAATAAGGGAAAAATGCTGAAGGTGGCAAGCATGACTCAAATATGAAACACGATGAACATGCAGTATCAGGTATTCCTTGCTGGGTGCAGAATATGGCTGGCAGCTATACCCAGTGACATGGTGGTGCCATCAAGCCGTGGTTCTTCACAGAGAGACTTAGGTTACCATCTCACTTGTGCACAACTTGTCCTGGCTTTGCACATCATTCGTGGTCCAATGGCATTAGTTAAAATGAAAAATGTGGCAATATATATTTTTTGACTATCAACATGTTTGTGGTTTATTCCTTTTCTAGACTGTGCTTTTACAGTTTGGGATATTTTTCTAAGACGGCTTTGTTTCTGTCCACCAATATGTCTAATTTGCCTTCAGAAGGACACAGTGTGAGAAGCACCTGCATCAGGCATCCCCTGACACTAATCTTCCCTTGAAGAGCCAGTCACTGAAAACCAGTTTCAGCTCAGTGCCCTGCCGATGGTGTTTCTGCTGTGTGTGTTTAGAGGATGAACAACCTTATTTAGAACCATAGAATCATCAAGTTTGCAAGAGACCTCTAAGATCGTCAAGTCCAACCATCAACCCAGCACTACCACTGTAACCCTAAACCACTAACCCACATCACCCAGCACCAAATCCAGATGCCTCTTAAACACCTCCAGAGATGGTGACTCCACCACCTCCCAGGATAACCTATTCCTATGCCTGATCACCCTGACAGTGAAAAAAAATTTTCTAATACCTAATCTGATTCTCCTGTCTCAGCTGAAGGCCATTTCCTCTGATCGTCTCACTGCAGGCACAATAGAAGAGACCAACACCCACCTCACTACAGCTTCCTCTCAGGGAGTTGTAGAGTGATGAGGTTCCCTCTGAGCCTTCTCTTCTCAAGACTAAACAAACCCAGCTGCCTTAGCAACTCCTCATAAAATATGTTTTCTAGACCCTTCATGAGCCTTGTTGCCCTTCACTGTGGCACCTCAAAGGCAAACCTTTGTCTGCCCTTTGCTCCAGCATCTCAATGTTGTTTTTAAAGAGAGTGGCCCAGAACCAGACTCGAGGTGCAGCCTGAGCAATGCCAAGTACAGGGGGATGATCACTCCCCTGGTCCTGCTGGCCACACTATTCTTGGTTCAGGCCAAGTTGCCATTGGCCTTCTTGGCCACCTGGGCACACACTGGCTCACTGTCAGGGTTTGATGCTGGCTAACCACTAGGCACCCACAAAAAATCTATTCATTCATTTTCCTCTGCTATAGCTAAGCAGAGGAGGGGGAATTAAAATGAAAACATCATGAGCTGAGATAAGGATTAGGGGAAAAACATTTTAAGGGCAAAACAGGCTCAAAACTTAAACAGTATAAAGAAAATTTATTATTAAGAGAATTAAAAGTAAAAAGGGTAATGAGAACTAAAATAAACCTTTTGAACACCTTTCCTTGGCAGTCCCTCCCTCTTTCCACTGACCGCGCAAGGAGACAAAACATGGGGTTTTGGTCAGTCTTTCACTTCTTAAACATCTTTCTTCAGTATGCTTAAGGAAAAGGGCTTCTTTCTTGTGCTGTGCTGTGGGATCCTTTCCCCAGGAGATAGTCCTCTGCAAACTTTTCTAGCATGGTTTTAACTTTCATAAACAGCAGCCCGCCCAAACTGCTGTAATGTGAGTCCCTCCCATGAACGGTGCAGTCTTCCCAAAACTGCACATCATGGGTCATTTTAGTTCATGGGGCTTAGTCTTTTAAGGAGAAGCTGTTCTAGTTTGGAAGCAAAGGATCTCTATCTCTGGAAGCAAGGGTCTTCTCTCTCTGTTCGAGTTCCTCACTAGATTACAGCTTTTCAGCATCCACGCGCTCCAGCGTGAGCACTTTTCTTCACAGACTGTGCATGGATCTCTGCACCCCCCCATGCACTTCATGAATTACAGGGAAGCAATTTGTTGTGTTATAGTCCTCACCACATGCAGAAGAATCTCAGCTCTGATGCCCGAAGCATTTCCTCCCCCTCCGTCCTTTGCACCGACCTCGGTGCCGCCATGTTGGTTCTCCTCACATGTCCTCACTTCTTCTTCTTCTCCGACTCGGAAGGAAATTGTTGCCTGTAGGTATTATTGTTCTCAAGTTCTATAAATTGGAAAGTTCTTATAAAGCTTCTGCAACACCAAGAGGTTGATCCTGCCCAGGCTCTGCGTCGGGGAACTGCTCGCCATGTTCTCATCTCTGGCCACGTGGTCTCCGCCAGCACTGTACGGGTGGCCCCAGCCACGTGATGGCCTCGCTCTCAGGAGGGCCCTGGGGGCCCCTGCCAGGATGGGCCCTGGTGGCCGCCTCACCACCCCTCGGGAGAAGAAAGAGAACTTCCCACTTTTTTTCCTTTCTTAAATATGTCATCACAGAGGCATTACCAGCATCTCTAACTGGGTTAGTAACATGCCCATTGTCAAAGCCTTCAGCTATTGACTCTGTGCCGGATATAGTAGAAGTTTTGAGGAGCTTTTCTCCCGCCCACCAAAAACCAGACTGTGTTAAACCAACACACTCACATTGAACCACTCAGTGAGCACTCTCAAGTCCCTTTTTGCTGAGCAGCTCTCTCCCCCAGCCTGTAGTGCTACATGCGTTTCCTGAGACCCAAGCACAGGACCCGGCACTTAGCCACATTTCATACCTGCAAAGAACAGCTGCAATTGTTATTTCCATTCTGCTGAAGATTTTCATTACGGTTCATGGATTTTACTTCACGAGAATCCTGTGATGTAGAGAAACTATTATTATCCTGGCTTTCAAGATGAGAAGTTGAAGTATAAAGAGACAGTATACCTTGCCTCAGGTCATATATATATAGTATGTGGTAAAACCAGAAACTTAATTCAGTTTGGGTGCAGATTCAGTTAGTCTAAAACCACAAGTTCATTTTCTTTCTCAAGCTCTGTTTCTCAGGACTCCACTCCTGAAAAACTATTGCAAAAAGGAGCAAAGCAATGTTGAAAAAGACATGCTGAAAGAAATTTTGTTGAACTTGAGCAGAAAATAATGTGTACTTACATGGAAATGTTGAGAGTAAGCATATTTACACGTAAAACATCAGCAAAAATATTCTGGTTTTGTAAGCATATGAACCAATAAGGGGAACACCATGCAAAGCATTGTTTCAATATTGTACATTTAAGATATGTGATGTAAGAACTTCCAGTTTTTGTTGGTTACATTTCATGCAGGAGCAGGTGAATTGCAGAAACATTATAAAAATCTTTGGCTAAAGCTGCTAACACAGTAATGATATCCTGAAGCACTGTCCACATTAGTAGTACCATTATATTCTAAAGAGTTGTGGCGTTTTCATCAAGCACTGTGATAACACACAGTTTCAACTGTTCCCTGCAGCAATTCCTCTCAAGGAACAAAGATGTGTCAAGTGCATCCACAATCATCTGTGTTAGATGCTTCTGGTACAAATTCAGAGTTTCAGGCCTCTCCACCTTCATGTGTCTCAACACACACTAGTGTGCCCAAAGTGACATTGTGTAGCCAGCAGCATAAACCTGTAAGAAGCCAACCTTTTCAAACCAGGTCTAGCAGCAGAGTCAGAAGATTGATCGGCATTTTGAAAGCATGTGCCAAATTCTCGTCAGAGGACAGTCATGTGCCAGGCTTCTTCTGGCAGCAATAGTACGTATTCAGCTGCTATTGTTACTAACAAAGTACTAATCATGTTGTGTGTGAGAACAAACTGTGCGTAGAGCCAGCGATGCTTGCAAATAAACTCAGTTAAGCCTTCCAAAGATTGAACTGTGTTGGACAAACATGCTCTGACCAACAGTTTTTATTCTACTTTATTATGGTTAGTTCCTCAAAAGTGTAGTCATGGTGCCTTTACCACTTTCCAAGAATCTCTCTTGCATCCTTCTGACTAAATACTGACAATTCTCCTGATTTCTTTCTTCAGTGACAGTCTTGCCTATATTACTGACTACTTTTACTAATTACTTCTGCCATATCCAAAGATAAGCAAGAAATTTAGCTTTCAAAAAACATCTTCCTCTCCTGCTGTCCTCAGGGCCTCATGCCAAAGAATGAAAGAAATGGTTAGGCAGAAATAACTCAATATTTATATGAACCTTTCATGGTAAATTACATTCTTCCCACTCTGTGGTCCAGAATGTTTGCTACTTAACATACCAAACACAACAGACAGAAAAATCTGTCATTATGGGGGTTGATGGTGTCTGTGGAAAAAGAAAAGATTGATTTTAAAATGGGAAAATTAGCTTATAATTCTAAATTTAACAGATCACTTTTCTGGAATGAGCATAAAATGCACATGCTATTTGTGACTAAATACTTGTATGTGGATATAACACTCATGAACACCATGGGATTCCCTATTTCTATACGGTGTAGCCGTATAGAAGTCAGTGAAGGTGTGTGCCAGCAATTAAAAGTGGTCAAGACAGCTACTCACTGAGTTGCATTAGCTGACCATACCTGCATTCCTTACCTGTGGCAACTGTCTACCTTCATACCTTCATAAGGAATTTTTTCATGGAAAGGTTTATTGAACATTGGAATGTACTGCCTGGGGAGGTGGTAGAGTTACCATCCCTGGAGATGTTCAGGAAACAACTGGGAGTGGCACTCAGTACCATGGTCTAGTTGACAAGGTGGTGATCAGTCAAAGGTGGGACTTGAGATGATCTTGAAGGTCTTTTCCAAACTAAATGGTTGTTGATTCTGTGATTCGTGATGGCAGCCTAGGCAAACGTGTATTGTTTTGCAGTTGCCAGAGGCAAGGAACCAGGAATACAATCCGTTAATGTGGCTCAGCTAACAAGAGGAAATGTGTTATGCTCTGGTTGTTCAGCTGGTTGCAAGGGTCTGTTCGTGGCCAATGCAGAAGGACAGTCCAATCATAGCTGCCGGTTTTAAGGGGAGCTCAGCCCAGTGAGTGGAGGTGGTGCGGGTGGAGCAGAAAGACTGACTTCTTGCTTGTCTTCTTTTACAGTGAAAGAGGAAGCTGCTGGGGATATTCACTTTCCACTGTTTCCTCTAATTGGTTCTTCTCTGTGAACAAGCCAGGGTAAGGAAAAAAATTGTGCTTTTTTTTCCCAGAAGAAGCAGAAGTTTCATCTGGAAGTCCCAAAAAACTCTCTGAATCTGTATGCATTTTGCATACAAATCCCTGTATGTGGCTTAACAACTGCCCCTGAGGAAGCTGATGCACCATGTGTGCTCCCTTAAGGCTTTATAGGTAGTATATGTCTTTTTCTGAATTAGATCCAGAGACCAGAAACACAAGCCGAGGTGCTTTTTCACCAAGTAGTGTGAGGCAGATTTACCACTCACCAAAAAAATTGTGAGGAGAATGGAAAAGAATGTGTGTCCTCTTGACTCAGTAACTTCTCACTCAACATGTAAAGACCTGAACTTGGCAAAGTGGCTCAGAGCTTTTCTGCGTAATAAAATGAAGATCCTTAAACAAAAGAAACTCACCGAGTGAAAATCCAATGGGATTTTCCCAGATAATTGTACTGTTTCTATCAGAAAGGAACTTTGCTAAGTAGCTAAGTTACAGTAGTAGTAGTTGCAGTGATATAGTTGCTTCATTGTGAGCCTGCAATGAAATATCTGCATACCTTCATTCATTGTCCTTTTTTTCTGAGAGAAATGAAACCCCACAAACAATAGCATTTTTTACACTTGCAAGAACCCTGATGGTATTAGATTTCTAGTGTATTTTCTGAAATTTCCTTTGGTTTTTATTCTGGCTTTGGAAATTTGTAATTATTTAGCATGCATCTTTGTTTCCTCTCTCACCCTCTGGCTGTCTGGTCTGTTTAGGTTGCATATTTCTGTAATGTTTGTGCTATGTTTGCACATTGCCCAGTATTAAGCAACTCCCGATTTGTTTGGCTTCTCTGCTTGCTTTTGTGATACAAATTATAAATAATTCCACACTTTTAAAAATCATTATTATTTCAGAAACTCTAGGGATCAACTTTGGTTTCCTGTTTACGAAAATATAGTTTTACTGGTTTTACCAGAGACTGGGGGCATTCCATTAGGCACAGTAAAAAGCAGGCTTTGCATTTTACAGGCTTTGCAATATGTTACCATGAATACAGGTAGAATGGTCTGGGAATGGGAGGAAACACTCTGGAATCCTTTGTGACATCTAATTTTTCTTACTGTTGCTGTTAATATTCCTAGTGCCTTGCTAATGGCACAAAGAGTTTTACAGACATCTGATTAGTGCTGCTAGCTAGGTTCAAGTATTTTTCCAGGAAGCTTTTATCTGTCTGGGAAAAAGTCCTTTACTTTTTAACATCCAGCCAGCATTTTTTGAAAGCTGACATGGGTTTAGGTCTTTGAGTTAATTTTCATACTACATTTTTTTCTTTTTTAATTGCCATTTCCACTAAAGATTTATACTTGTTTTTTTTTTTTTTTTCCCAACGCAGCTGCATCAGCCCTGTTCTGAACTGCAGACCAGGTGTACTGACATTCTAACTGCTATTAAGCTGCCTGTCCTTGAAATAGAACCAACTCAGTGTAACTGAGGATTAATGACAAGTTGGTAAGCCTTCATCTAATAACAATATGAATCTCCATTGCTTTTTCTTGTTTTAAGCTGTTCAAACCCATTTTGCCCCATCACCAAAAGGAAAGGAACATGAAAAGAAAACCAGCATTCCCTATACAATTGGAATAATTCTATTTCTGACTTTTAAAAATAAAATAGGATGGTGTATCTAGTGTCAGGAGGATTTTGTGCTTCTACGGTGAATTCCATCATATCCATTAAAGGCTCCCTGGTTCCTAAATACAGGGAAGTACATCAGTGTGATCCTGACCTTAACACTGGAATGGCTTAGTGGAAGACATACGACTGTCTTCAGTGAGACCAGTTTTTTCACCTTGTAAAAAATTTCAGGTCCTAACAGAGGGCTGTGTATGTTTGGGTACTTTTTCTTTATACCAGGGGCTTTCATGTTCAGTTCCACCTTATAAAATACAGTGTATCTTTTCCTTTGATTTTGTTTTTCTTATCCTACACTGTTTATTCTAGCTAGTTAAATTTAATTATTTAATTTTAGGCAAGTGAACAGAATCTCACTCAGCTAATGGATAGGTAACCCAAAAATGATACGTTAACTCTAAAAGCCTTCTTGCAGGGGTATTTGCTGTGCCATTAATCACTCCATTAAGATGCCTTCCCGGTTTATGTAACTGGCAGTAAGTTGCATCAGCTCATACGCTGTTGGTGTTTTTGATCTCTTGACAACCTGCTAGTTTAATTTGGCATTGTTTTCAGTCCTAGGCCACCACAAATTGACAACATTTGTTTTGAACAGGATATTCATATTCATGAGAAGAAAATAACTGCTCTCAGCATTTAAACAGTGACTGTAAGTCTGAAGCATATGCTTTGAACTTGCAACTGGGATGTCAGACAGTGATGAGTACAGGTGTTTATTTTGTGTCCATAGTACTGGTCAAAAGAGGTGGGGCTCACAACAGAACTAATTGATGTGCTTGGAAAACCATACTGAGTTTTTCCTAGAACAAGGATCTCACTAACTGCTAGCACAGTTGAGAGTCTTTCAGAAAACTCTCAGGTCAAGCCAGATGCAGAATGTATAAGAAGTCACCTCAAAAATTAAATTCAGCTGCTATTCACGCCCCAGAAAATGTGTGTGTGAGGTTACAGAGTTTTTTTATCACCTTGCCATCAGCCTCACTGATTCATTCTTGGGGAAGGTGCAGTTTTGCACGTCCAGCTGCACTGCCAGACAGAGAGAATTTGCCACAACAGGGCATGAGTGTCTGCACAGGCCTACGCCCAAACACCTGCCTTTTCATTCCTGAACCAAACAAGCTCACTGATGTAGCAAATAACATTGACAGTGGTGTGGGAGAATGTTTTCCTGAAGTTGAAATGGGTATTAGCATCCATTCTGAATGCTAGCCTGAGATTTGCAAGGGGAAGAGATATCTCAGTCTGTGCCAAAACTACAAAAGAAGACAAATGTATGCATGTAGGTTGAAATACAACTATCAATAAGAGAACAGGATGAAGTTCCATGAATTCTGTAACCCATATATTCTAGTTTCTTAGATTTTCTATCCTGCAGTTGATTCCCTGCTGTCTGGTAAAAAGTCAAATGACTAAAATATTTCTTTCAGAGGAGATATTCAGGAAGTCCCTACTGTATAATTTCTCCACAGTCTGATAAAGGGAAATAAGATTCTGGTGTTTTCCATCTTCTGGACAGTATTTCTCTAATCTCTTGGGCTACCTCTTTTACTCAGACTTATAAAGCCTACAAATCTGGGACTTTACCTTTTTATGATGAACACACAGATAGGCACAGTGTGTACATTTGAACTAAGGTAAGAAGAGCCTTAGTTATGCAGACATTAAAAAAGAAAAAAAGAGAAAAAAATTAGAATAAAATAAAAGCTCTAGCACAAAATTGAGGAAGAACACAAACAGAGTAAGAGGAAAATACCTGTAGAGAAATCTCATATTTTCACATTTATGGATTTGGGAGAATTGGCCTAGAAAATGGGTCTACCCAATTACCCAGTTGTCATGATGAAAATCACGCCTGCCACAGGCAGCCAGGATACATTTTTTGCCTTTAGCAGTATATAGTGGCAATAAAATCTGCCATCTAATCACACTGTAATCCAAATAATTCTGTTAAACTCCATTTCCTCTGTGTGTTGAGTGACTGCCTTTTCTCCTCTATGGCAAAAAAGTTGAGAAGGCAGCATTTAATCAACCATTTTCTTTCCCTTTACTAGTCTATAGTTAATTTATTTCCTTTTCTCAGGAAACGATGCAAAACATGGGAAGCTTTCCTCAGATGTAACTGCTGAGCTCTCAGTAGTAGCATTTCTGTCTAACATATCAGAGCATCACGATATTTAACCTGAATTAAATACAATCTTGCTATATTGACAAACAAAAGTAAATACAAATATATTTCTAAACTAAGGGGATTCAATGCCTTGGAAATTGTGCTGGAAAAAAAATGTTCAGCTCTTTGAATTAATTGGTAAGTTGCAAACTAAAAGATAATCAATTATGCCTTCCTGAGAAGTGTAAGAAGAAGTGGGTTTCAGGAGTACGAGCGCTCAGTGGAAGCAGTTTGCTGCTGTGCCTTCAGGGTCATACCTGGAAGCCAACAGCAAGTGTGGTCCAGTAGATTGGTAGTGGTGTAATGAGGGTGAGATGACCAAAGTGTCCTTCCTACTGCAGGTGTTCATTCAGTGAGACGAGACTTTAAATACATTTTATTATGATAACCAACACTTTAAATGGCACAAAAGTTGTTTTAACTGACATTTCTTGCTCTCTGTTGTATTGCAAGTATTCCTGGAACCTCTTTTTTTTGTGGGACATCAACAGTAGCACAGCAGGGGGTGATTGCAGTGCTGAGAAACATCTTCCCTTCAAATCAGTCAGAGAAATCCTGGAACATTCAGAATTCACTACTTGTCTCACTCGAGTCTTACCTCCATCTTGTTCTGGAATTGTTTAAAGAAAATATTTGAGGTGAAAGTAATGAAACAACCACACTAACTCATACAATTAAGTTTCTGCAAGAAAAACGTGCAAGAATGCACACCTGATTTTCCCCTTTAAATAGAAGCATTCAGCTCCTGCTAATTAGCAATTTGAGTAGAGCTTGGTGTAATTGCAAAGAAAGAACAAGCACTGCACGGTAAGACTGTGTGAACAAACTTAAAAACAATCTATGCTTTAAATGAATAGTGAAGGTAATTCAGGTTCCAAATTAGATCTGGGTGGTGCTCCAGATATTGAACTCCCACTGAAATTTACAGCAACTTCAGGAACATCTCTTATTAAAAAGCAATAGAATTTTTATTGTGTCTGAGTAGACTTCAGCTATTCGTTCCAGTACAGTTCATTCTGTAAACAAAGCACATTAGCGTATGAATACTAGTCAGGTGTTCTCCCAGACCAGGTTCAGCAGTTTAACAGGCCACCCTTTTCTAAATAGTGCAAACCATTCTTTTTTAACATCCCAAAAATAGTGTGAGCAAACTTCCGATGGATTGTGTTCCAGTTTAAAAATCCCTGACAAAGAGACTGTTTGCAGTGCACATAAGAAACCAAAACCATACAAAAATAAAGTTAAATAAGAAGAGTTATAATGAGAATGTGCAGGACAGCAGCAGGGAACAACTCTATAAAATATCCCACTCATTTATATTTTCAGGAAAATATTCCAAGGATTTCTGTCCTGAATACATGACTGAAACTGTAAAAGGTGTTTTCCTCGAACAACTCACAGCTGAGCTGTACATGGCAATGATATCTAAATAGGACTGCGTCCTGGAGGATATGAGGATGTGTAATTCTGGAAAGTCAATATGTACTCTGGTGCTTTGTCTCCACCACGTGATTGCTTTGTTTTGTTCTGTGTCTCTAGCTCTGCTAGTGCAAATACACACTTGGAAACAAGGTAACCACCAGTAGCTTCACCAATGGTATTGCAGCCTACCTGTATGACAAAACTAGAACAAGCTGCGACATCCTCGTTGTTAACGCACCACATTGCGCTGTCCAGGAGCTAGGAATTCAAAACATCAAAGAGTATCTACACAGGCTGTTTTGGGCTTTATTGGGTAGAAGAGGGTATGTAGCACACCAAAAGCAAGGGAGCTGTGGGAGAAGGACTGGGAATGATGTTCTGCTTCATAACTCCCTATCCCCCCCACAGTGTTTACAGTTTTGTCAGCATCTGGTTATATGTTGTCGTTTGATTTTAAGGCCCTGCCCCATGGCACTTCAAGTGCTGATAGCCAGATCTGTGTTTAAACCACAATCTTGCTGGAAAACAGTTAGCCCAATTTACCCATGCTATGTGGGATCATGTTTAAAAACTGTTAAAATCCTCTCAAGCACTAAGCTTTTGTTTAAAGATATTTTTTAACCTTCATGCTGCCAGTGCTAGAGCAACTTCAGTAATATGGAAAACAAGTGGGAACAACAGCAAATACATGCTGCTGGCAAGCAATGCTGCTCAAACCTGTTCCACATAGCTGAAAGAGCTTTCTCTGTAATGTTACACCAGCAGATTCACACCACTCAGAAAAGGTTGGAATTTTTTGACAAAAAAAATTTCTAACCTTTAGCAAAAGTTTACAGATTGGTATTGCAAGATACTTTATAAGATATTTGTAAGGGCAAACCAAGTTTAATATCTAGGCACGTGTTAATGGAAGTTTAAACAAGGAGAATGTACTAACTAATTTGGGTTACAGGACAGATCTGGAGGGCTTTTCCAAGTTTTTTCCCCCAAGCCATTCTAGATTTGGAAAATAATGTGAGATTTCCTGGGGAGTGAAATTCTTTATCTATCTCCCATGCTGACTTCCTCAAGAATGCAGATGTACTTACGATGACATAATGTGATGAAATAAAAGGAAATAAATAGTAATAGAAGGATATATCCTAAAGGCCTATTTCTGTTCGCAGTGAAATCAATTTAACAATTCCCATTGACTTCACTGGGAACTGGGTTAAGCTTAGTAAGTTTTAAAGGAACTTTAATAGCAGAATAGTTGTCTACCTTGGGCAAAAAGAGAATGTGGGACTTTCAAAGTATCGAATTAGAGACATGGGGCCGTGTTCTGTTTATTATGCCTGAACAATCTGATGTGGGAACAGAATAACTAAATATGCTCTAGTCTTCCTTTGCAAATTTCATACTGCCCCTTCTCTCAAATGATACTTAAAAAGAATACAAACATATACACTTGGACACACAAGCAGAAACCCTCCTCTTGAAGCTATAAAATTCCTCCCTCCCTTCCCAAAACTACCTCTGCATCAAACAGTTCTTCCATACATGCAAGTTGATAACCGAGGAACAGGGCAGATTCAGTTTCAGAAAACGCCTCATCTGTGCCGAGAATTTCATGTTTACCTGTCCCTAGCAATTCCATGCATTTCAGCATATATTATCAATTTGGTTGTGACTGTCTCTCCAGTGCCTCAATCTAGAAGTGCCCGCTTATGCCAGGATAGAGTTGAGAGGCAGATGCCAGGATAGAGCTGGGGGACAGGCAGGGGTGTGGGAACACACTGCACCTGCCTCTTGCTCCTAGCTGTACCTTGGTTGTTAGGCAGAGCTAAGCAGGACTAGCAGCCTATTGGGGCCTTGCAATATGCTCCAGGAGCTCCTGTGTTCAGCATGTTGGTGGTCCAGACCCCTTACCCCACAGTAAAGACGCAGTCTATTTGTCCCGTACTAGTGTTAGAAAAACTCATATATGTCACATTTCAGTTCAAATTTTGTAATTACTGATGTGTATGTGTCTGAACCAGTTTCTCTGGCTTTTCTGTCCATTTAGAGTTCACCCGTATATGACCCCTGCATATACAATTTTTACTAGCACAACCATGTACAGAAGCAGGAAATGACTATGTCTTCATTCATTTCCCAAGGTAGTCAACTGCTTTGAAAACAGGGAGCAGAAACATGCTGAAAATGCAATGGAAACTCAGGATATTTAATATGATTGCTGTTAGTTTTGCTGTTGTTCACTGTTTACTTTGAACCAACATCCAAAACCTTCATTATGTCATATTTAAAATCAAACCAAAAAATTTCTCACATATCTAGAAATCACAGAATCACACAGAATCAGCTAGGTTGGAAGAGACCTCTGAGATCAGCGAGTCCAACCCATGACCAAACACCACCCTGTCAATCAGACCATGGCACTGAGTGCTACATCCAGTATTAAACATCTCCAGGGACAGTGACTCTACCACCTCCCTGGGCAGCCTACACATTCCAATGTCTAATTACCCTTTCTGTGAAGGTACCCTTCCTGATGTCCAACCTAAACCTTCCCTGATGCAGCTTAAGACGGTGTTCTCTTCTCCTGTTCTAGTTGCCTGGGAGAAGAGGCTGCCCTCCCCTGCTACAACCTCCTTTCCTGTTGTAGAGGGCAATAAACAGGTCCTGCTTTGAGCAGCTCAATTCTTTTCTAATTGTCTCTTTTGCTTATAATAATTTTTTCTTTCAAATACTGTGGATTCAGGAATTTTCTATTAATTCACACCTGCATTTGTCTTCCAAGACTTCCAAAATGTGTTTAGTGTAAACATTGGGTCCTCTGCATTGAATGTTTCGCTCTACTGCACTGCCTCTGCTGTACCATACTACTTGAGTATGTGGAAATTTTCTTTCTGAACTATTCCAGATTTAGAGTAAACACATCACATAGCAGACTTTAGCAACCCATGGACAGAACTTGGCCAGAGTGTGTTAGTCTTTCTGTCTCTTCTAAACAGCCCTGACATACTGTATACCCTATTATAATGCCTAAGTATGGATTTACATATGTAACTTTGTCATCAAAGTTTGGAAGTGACTTCCAATCTGTCCCAGAACTCAGGACCATTGTCGTCCTACTCAGGACATCTTTACAATCCCACCCAGACAGGTTATTCATCTTCTTTCTATTTTCATGTTTGAAAAAGACAACTAGTGCTGGATCCTCATTTGTCAGTACAGAAAAGAAAACCACAGTTATATATACTTGTTTAAGCTTCAGATAAACCTATTATGACACAGAGATCTTAAAATCTAGTAGAGTGCCCTAAAAACTGACTTAGGCCACCTGAATTCACTGATGTACAATAAAAGATGTAAATTGAACAGCTGTGCATAGAATGTTTCACTTCAGTGTTGCTCAGAAATGTTAGACTGTCAGGCCCTGGCCATACAAGGGCTGTTTGATTGTTGTATTTATATTCTCTACAGTAAATATTTAGATCAAATCCACGTGCACGTATGCATGGTTGACAGAGAGAAAGAACCATTTCCATGAGGCTTCAGCAACTCCAAAGTCCTATGAGGGTATAAAAAAATATACTCAAAGTAAGTCCATGGTATGTACTAGCAGGAGCACTTTTGCAAATAACAGTGTATAAATATAAAGTAATCATAAAAATAACCTTTTAAAACTGCCTGTAACAAAGCAAGTGGTTCATTAAAAACATCCCCGTTGTTCTTCTTTATTCCCTTTTATATCAGTGGTTCGGCTGCAATTCATACTGTATTTTTGAGTCATTGCCAATGCTGCTATCTGGAGAGAAACAACTGAAGCAACTTTAGTGCTTGCTGTCTTTATATAGTCACAATATGCCAATACTGCAAGGCTGCTAATTCTGTAAGCTGACTTTTTCTCATTTTGTGCTTCTATTATCCCAGATAAAATAACTACTGCAGAAAATGTTGTGAATAGCTCTATAATGTCTCCTCAGGCTGGCAGCAACATGATATAGAAAGCTGTATTCTTAGCTGCTGCTTCTCCTACACATCTTTCCCAGTTGTCACTTTACTCTGCTGTCAGTGGTGAAATGAGTTTGCAATTGCCAACAGTTATAAACCTCCTGCAGCAATGCAGAAGTGAAAGAAAGAGAGCTACTGACAGGGATGAATTAAAGTACCCATGGAAGAAGGGCCCTTTCCTCAGCATCCTCTTCAGCAAGGGAATAATCTCCTTGGCTTATGCTTTTGACTGGGCTAGACTGAATGAACATCCATTCTTTGATGATGCAAAGGGTCCCTGTATCTGTTAACCAGAGAATGAGAATAAAAACCAAATTCCCTAACTTGCTTGAAACACACATTGTGGTGAACAGACAAAATGCAATGCAAGCAATCCTCTGTGATTCAGGCCTGCAAATAAACTCAGAAAGATGGTATAGTACATTGCTTATTTTTGGATCTCAGGAGATATTTGTATGATTTAGCTTTCCCTTTTAGTTTTTCCCTGAAAATACAGTTGCAATAACTCTAATACATTGCTAAGGCCTTGGCCTTTCACACATCCATGTCAAACTTCATACAGACAAGTTGTCTCATTCATTTAAAGTGCTAAGCCACTCGTGTCTGACACTGCCTGTCACAGTGCTCAAGCTTTGTGCTGCTTGCACTCACCACATGCCTGTTCTGAAGGGAGTGCAGGTAGCCAAGCAGTTCAATGCTGCCTACATGATCTCCAGAAGCTCCAATTCCCTACACCTCCAGAAGCTGCAATTTCATGTAACAGATTGCCTGTGGATAACTCTAGAGTAGCAATCTGCCTCACAAGTTAAAAAGGCGTATTCTTCTTCTTTATCCCCTGGTATGGGAATGTTTGGATTGCCTTCAGTAAGACTGTTCACAAATTTGAATGCAGATTGAAGTCCTGCTGCATAGAGAAGAAAATACAAAATGCTGATACTGCTCTATGTTGTTTCACTTGTCTGTCTGATGGAAGAATTCAGATTAAGAGTTTAGGGCTTTATTGTTGTTTAAAACTTCAGTATGAGGAGAAAGTTAATTGTGGAGAAAAGTAGCGTTCTCTTCATTCAGAGCTGAACTGGTGAATGTGAGAGGAGGCTTAGGATGTTGCATATGTTTTGAGTCTTAAAATGTCTTGTTACTAGCCAGAAGCTTTTATTATGCAAAGAAATACTTTTCCTGCCTCATGTAATCTGGTGTACTTTATTAAAACTTTAAGTTTAACAAAGCTATTTTTATTTTCAGGAAGTCGTAGTTTATATGATTTAAAACATGAATACATGGAAGACAGCTCTGGGGAAACTAAGCCCATATCTGGAAATGCAGCAAAAGATCACTTGTGCCAGTTTTTAATTTAACAAATTCTGTGTGCAGAAGCCAGAACTAGTAGTGTTCATGCTCCCAGTTTACTGAACATAATGATCTTCTCAGCACTAAACATCCTCCTCTGATTTATTAATGATTTTAGGCTTGTTCTCATAATTTACCATTTCTTATAGTTCTCCTTTCCTGTAACTGGAATTAAGTATCTCTGTTACACAAAAAAGCAGGTGTGAATAATGAGATGCCTTCCGAACAGTATCACTTTGACCAAGGTCATGAGGTTTAGTCTCCTTGAAATACTCTCAGCTCTGCCACCAACTTTATCTAAGACCTTCAATAAACCCCTTAACCTCTCCACATCTGTTACTCCACATGTCACATGAGAATGGCAATGCTTTCCAAGCTTGCCAGCTACATTTTACAATGAAAGTACCTTTGTAACTCATGAGAACAGAACATCTCTCAAGAGCCAGGTATTATTGCCCAGGCCTTGATGGCCTCAGCACAGTATGAGGGAGGGGCATAATCCTGGTGTGACCTGATGTGACCCTGTGCAGCTGGCTGACCACGGCTTCTTAGCAGGTTGATACTAGTGGAGGCCTACAATCACTTCATTGCAGAATTTACTTCATAGGTTTGTAGGTCTGGAGGTTGTTTTACAGGTAATTTTGTTAGCAGATGTCATATACTAATCTGACAGAGAATAGTTTAGAAACTCTGAAGTAAAAATATAGGCAATTTAATTTTATTCCCTAGGTTTTTAATCTATTAAAATTGTCAGGCTCGGGTTTTTTTGGTGCATCTTGAAAATTAACATAATTTTTAGAATATATACAATTTGACTCTCAATTTGAAGATTTTTCTGAAGTTGAGAAACATATGGAGCATTTGGGAAAAGTGGAAAATGATCCTGAGAAGAGGTGCTTGTCACTCTACCAATCTCCCCTGTTCTCTTTTCTTTCCCTTTTTTTTTTCCCTCCCAAGCCTCTTTCCCAAGAGCTATTTAACTGATGGTACAGTTCCATTCTGCTAAAATACTGCCAGTCTTCCTGACACTAGCAATTAGTTTCAGTCATTATGAGCTATATTATACCACTGTGCTGAAACACTAGGGGGTAACAGCTGGTTGAATAAAGGGTACATCTAAATTTCACCAATTTTTTAAACTAAAAAAAAAAAGGCAGTTTACACCAGGGCTATTTTATGAAAAGGAGTCAGGAGAGGTAGATAGTTCCTTGGAGATCCAGTAAAAGACAGAAAGTCACCTAGCTGAAAGGAACAGCCTAACCTTGGTATTTGATTTCTCCTTATGTAATTCTGTACTGAGAACTTACTAATGATCACCTTTGTGAGGCCCACTTCTTGGCACATGGTTTATCTCAAGCACTGATAAAAAAGTCAAGGGTACAAACGCCATTCCACCACTAGACATCAAAAACATAAGGGATACAACATTCAGCAGTGCAATGGCTTTGCCCTTCTGTCTAGATGCCTCTAGTTTTCTCACAAGTGGCAATAGCTGGAATATCCCCATCACACGACCTAGGTCTTGTGTGGGTACTGTATGGTAGGGAAGGGAGGAGAATAAGGAAAAGAAAAAGAATTATGTATCAGTCATCAGAATAATAAATTTCATTTTTATAATTGATCTATATTTCATATTATTGGTATTTATTACCAACAACTTCTATATATGGAGGTAGCAGTTATTTCCTTTAATGGGCTTATTTTACTCCTCTGCCCACATACTTCCTTTGCACCAAGCATGCATTCCTGGCAACATTGATTATGAATCAGTTAACTTCTGACAACTATTCTTAGTACAGCTTTTAGAAAGCCATGAAATTCTTATTTTTGCAAGGTGTTTTGGGCACCAAAAAAAGCACTAATAATATAAAACTTAATGTTTTTCACAAGCTTGTCTACAGTGAACAAAGAGAAACTGGTTCATATTGTTACTAAGGCAGAGACAAAGTTATTTTTGTTCAAGGCTGTTCACCACAAGGTAAATGAAGAAATTTTATATTATAGATATCTATGATTACTCTCTGGGACCAGACAGGCAGAGGTCATACAGCAAGACATCAGCTCCACAAAGATATATGCTCAGATAATTTTAAATGGGAGCGTGGGCTGTGACTGCTGCTGGGAGGGCCTGGATCTAATGTTAATTTATTTTCTCTCTTGTTTTCCTTCAATAATGAGCCTGTAGCTGTACCACAGTGAAAATGTCCATAAAGACTACTTGTACCTTAGAGGACTTGAAGCCAGTCTGCAAATGTCCCCAGCTGTAACTGAACAAAAAAACCCAAGAACATTCAATTAATGAGAGTCACATCCAATTCACCTAGGAAATGCAGAGGCATAAATTGTCTGTGGCTTCTTTAAGACTTTTTCAACCCAAAAGAGAGATTCCTTATGAAACAGGCCAGTAGCAGGTTTTTTCCAGGTTTTCCTCTGAGAATCAGGAGCAGCACTGAGTTGGTCCTGAGTGAGAGTGTGGTTTCAGTGTCACCTTGGGCTGATCTTAGGCCCTGTTGCTGTTAAAAGAAGCAATTCTGCTTCTCCTGTGATATCCCGCTGCTCAAGCTTGCCGTGTGTTTGCATGTTTGTAGGTGTCCCTCAGCCATGAGACAGATCAACTCTCTGATCTTACTGAAGGCCAGTATTTCTTTCTTGAAGGCACAGTTTTCAACCAGATCAACAGGCTTATCTGACTTGCCAAATAATTTCTGATTTTGATAGGAAAGAGAACACGTACCTGAGAGCAAGGCACACACCCCCTTTTCAGTGGCAATTCCATCATGGTTAAGCTTAACCCAACAATGATATTATGATAAGAAAGTGTCTTGAACGCATTTCACACCACCAGAACCAACTGGTTTTATGTCTTCAGTGTTTCCTTATGTAACTTCCTTTAGGATTATATGTATTGAGGTGTAATTCTGTCAAACACAGCTTGCCAGTGTCAGCATCTGGTTAAGCCAGCTTCAAACATAACCATAACACTTGCATGAGAAACCTGCATGTTGCAGCAGGAAGTGTTTGGGTCTGTCCTTATGCCCCTGCAAGAGCACTAGCCCTACACTTAGGCAAGGTCTAGTTTGTGCTGCAGAGCAGGAAACCCACAGACACAGTTCAGACCTTAAGCTGAGCTCAACACTGATGAGGGCAACTACCCAGTGTAAGAGCCTCATGATCTAAGTCTCACCTGATGGCTCAAGACATTCAAGAATTACCTATATATAATATGCAAGCACACAAGATCATGAACCATAATCTAGGCATTTTATTAACCACACAATCATACTTTGCAGAGCTTCTTCTACGACAAGCTAAAGGCAATCAGGCTGCGTTTTTTCTTTATGTTGTAGGAGTGTACAAGATCCAACAGCACACACAAGAACTGTTATGGTGATTTACAAATGTCCAGCAATTTTCTATAATCTTTCCTATCTTCTTGTGAGCCCCAGCAAATTCTCCCCAACTTTATTCTGGGTAGTGCGTGTCTGACAGATAATTATTGCTCAGAAAATACATTCCAAGTGAAATATTTATTTTGTAGCACAGTGATGCTGTATGTAATTCATAGGAGAATTGTAGCATTGCACCATATCTCAGTGGATTAACTTTTAAGAGTGATTTCTAACAAAAACTCCTGCTGTGAGAAGCAGAAAAATTAGACCAGTATTTGGTCCCTGCAGATGTATTCTTCAGCTCCCAGATTTCCTGTTCCAAATACAAAGCCCTGAAAAGTACTACTGTTTCACTGTAAAAACCAGTAGAAAGTAATCCTATCAAGGTGACCTATGACAAGATAACAACAGTGCTATCAAGACTTTTCATGTATGTGTTTGTGAGTGCATACACAAACGTGCAGATCAAATGCATAGGTACCAGTCTCCTCATAGAAGGGAGGAGGATTCTAAAACTGGGCATTACAAGATGAATAAGACAAGGTACAGTTATTTGTACAAGAAGTGGACATGACCTGTATGAGCAGGACGTTTCTCCCCCAACAGTATTGTTACACCCATCTCAGACACACACTGGGAAAAAAAGGACTTGACCTCCACAACATTACCCCAAGTCCCAGACCTTTGCCATTCCTTCAGGCCTTTATACGCTGGTTTTAGATCTGCTGACATGTCATGGAAAACCAGGTTTAAGAGGCAAAGGCAGGTGTTTTCTTCTTACCAAACTAGTGAACATCGCCCCCCC
>VZTE01002242.1:105996-229200 GCA_013397775.1 Eulacestoma nigropectus
ACACATCAGCGCCCCCCCCCCCCCCCCCCCCAAGTTATTTCATGCAGCTTCCTCTTTGGGGGAAAATTAATTTAAAGATGAGAAATGAGAACTGCCTCTGCTGATGTGTCTCCACAAAGCTATGCAGGGAAGGCCACCCAGGTCCTGGAGTGCGTAATGAAAAACAGTGCTCTTAAATAGGTAGCCTTATTCCTGTGCCCTGGAGAGCCAAGCCCTTGATTCCATTAATATGGAGGAGAGACTTTCCCCTAAGGAAACCCTGCAATGCCACTATAACCTTTCTCTTTTTCTGAGCCCCCTTTCATAGGTCTGCTTGTGGCCAGCTGCAAGGCGGTGCTATTCTGCTTCTTTGGCTATCCATGTTGTGTATTCTGTTTCAGTTTAAGAAGTGTCCTCTATGTTGTGATTATGTGCATGGCTGCTGATCACTCATGCTCACTTTTCCCTGGACTATCTCCCACCCCATCCCACCCATTTGCCCTGACATTGTGCAGGGTCAATAACAGAGCAATCTCTGGTTATTCTGTACAGCCACTATAGTGCACACTCATCACTCCACTACTTCTGTGTTGTGGATGCGAATGCATACCCAACATTGCTAAATTTTGCAGCGGTCCTGTTCCTGCAGCTAAAATGCAGAAGACAAAAGAGAGACACAGTCACTCTGAAAAGCAACTGTGGTGTCATGCAGACAGCACAACCTGCCTGTGGCTTTCTGGCTAGCTTTCTCTGCCTTTGGGAACTATAACCTGCTGTAGTACTTTCTGCTGACAGCATCTATTTTTTACCCTCAGCTGTCTTTAATGCATGGGCCATTAATGCACTGCGGATACACAGCCAACATTCATCCCCTCACTCAGCCAGACATCTGGAGCTCAGTGGCATTTGACCTCTCCTTTGCTCTGGACCAGGCAGTGCGGGCAGGTTTCATTACACTCCCTGGTGCCTTTATGTTGCCACACAGATGGACACTCCAGACCCTGATGTGGATACCTCACTCCTGCCTTGGCTCCAGATGTTTTCTTCAGATAGTGTATGTAAGTAAAGGAATCAACAGCTAATTTCATGAAGGGAGGAAGGGAGGGGAGTTATTACTGTGAAAACAATATTGTGCTTGCAGGGAAAATACTTTGGACATATGAACTTCGACGTAGGACAGGAGTGATAAGAAACAGATCTCAATCAGAGCTTAATTTCCTGTTTTCTATTCAAAACAGTCCTGTGTCACAACCAGTGCAGTATTTCTATTCTAGCTGGGTCAGGGAGATTTTATCCTAAACACTACCCACTGCTATGATCAGAATATGAAGAAATAACAACACATGAAATATTTTTTCTACTAAAGATTTTGACCTGCTCTCTTTCTGCTGTTCTGGTAACCAAATTGTGAGTATGGTATATGTATATGAGTATATCCCACAACCTACTACCATGATTACTAAAACTTCCTTCTCTTTGGCTCCTCACTGCCTTTTAATCTATAAAGCAGATCTTAGAACTGTTCAGCTTGTCTGTAAACCTGGCCTTGCCAACCCTCTTCATTACCTTTAGCTCAAGGCTGGTGTTCTGACTTCCCAGTTAAGTGAGAGCCAGGTCCCCTCTAGAAATTCAGCCTCTGCTGCATCTCACCCTCTATACTACCAGGCTGCTACCCTCACATCATGGTTTTCTCTCTGGAGGTCCCCTCAGTCTCTTCCTGGCCATCTCTGGGTTCTTTTCTTCATGAAAATCACAGAAATCACATAGAATCACAGAGTATGTGGAGTTGGAAGGGACCTACAAGGATCATCGTGTCCAACTGCTTGCCCTGCACAGGACATTCCCAAGGATCACACTATCTGCCCAAGTATTGTCCAAATGCTTCTTGAACTCTGTCAGGCTGGCGCTGTGACCACTTCCCTGGGGAGCCTCTTCCAATGCCCAAGCACCCTCTGGGAGGAGAACCTTTTTCCAATATCCAACCTAAACCTCCCCTGACACAACTTTAAGCCATTCCCCTGGGTTGGGAACTGCTCACCAGAGAGAAGAGATCAGTGCCTGCCCCTCCTCTTTCCCCTCACAAGGAAGTTGTAACTGCAATGAGGTCTCCCCTCAGTCTCCTCTTCTCCAGGCTGAGCAGACCAAGTGACCTCAACTACTCCTCATACGGCTTCTCCTTTAGGCCCTCCACCACCTTGTGGTCCTCTTTGGGACACTCTCTAGAAGCTTAGTATCTTTCTTGTATTGTGGTGACCAAAACTGCAAACAATGTTCAAGGTGATGCTGCACCAGTGCAGAGCAGAGCAGGACAATCTCCTACCTTGATTGGTTGGCAGTGCTTTCTCTCCTTAGTTCCCATTTCTATTTCATAACTCTATCTCAGTTTATGCATCTCTGTTAATAGATTACACATATATGTTCTAAAATAAAACTCTGTGGTGTTCGGCTGAGTAGATAGGTCAAGATTTTTTGGTACCCAGCTCCATTTCTACGTTTGTTGCATTTTTTTAAACTAATTCATAATCTCTTCTTTGCATTTTAAGGCATCATTGTCCTGGCATTTGCTTTTATTACTGTTTAAAACTACAAATATTTGTAATTGTTAATTTATAGAGAAGGTTTTCCCTTTGCAAAGTTTGGCTCAAACCACAAAATAATCTTTTTGGAGACTACAAAGAAGCAGTCAAATATCCCCGAGTAATGAAATTCAAGAGACTATAACTTTTGAGATCTTACTCACAGTTTCTTGTTACTTTCTTTGTTCATTTAATAACTATACGTCTACCCTCATGTCTTGGTTTGAAAGACAGGTGTCTGCTAAGGAAGGCAGGAGCCTCCTTTGGAATGGAAAATGTAACCCCTTTCCCTCTGAATTATTATAATTTTGAAGCTAAGAGGCTTTCAGGCAAAGGTATGAGAAATAGGAATAGCAGTTCTTTACCAGTATATATAACAAGGCAATAATAAAGAAACCCTGCCAGAGTCAGGATACGACCTGACAGCCTGCCAGGCAGAGTGGTGGTAGCAGTGTGATTAAGTGGTGGCTGCAGTCCCTTTGAGGTGATAGATGTGGTTCTGTTGAAGCAGTGATCCTGTAGAAGGGTCTGGTCTTCCTCTGAAGGTCCAGTGGTGGTTATGTAGCTCTTGTCCTCTGGGAATCCAGTAGGTAAGGGCTGAGTGTGGTGTTCCAAACCTCAGATTATATCCAGGTAGGAATGCTTGGTTCCTCCGCCTGGGCGGAGCATCTCACAATGGGATGATGTAATTTTATAAGTCATGCAGTGAGACTGGATGGCCCATTAACAGAAGGTATCCCTCTGGAGGGAGTTATCAGGGATGTGTCATGGAAGAGACAAAGAACACTGCCCCACCTGGTTGGTGATGGTGATAGAACACATACTTTTGGTTACATCTTACATTGTAACTTATGACACCTCAACACCTGGCCTACCAAACTGAGACTGGGACAAAAAGTCCTCCCTTGAAGTACCCATTCTAACTAGTTTTGCAACTGTGACATATATAAGGACTTATAGATACACACTTTATTTTACTTTATTTACTGATATTGGCATACAAATATCAGACAGTCAACTTTGACAGTTTGCCCCCAGCACAAAAGTCCTGAAAAAAAGAAAAAAAAAGAAGAAAAAAAAGGTATGTCCCTTTCGCTAAAATAGTTTCCATCCTAGAGTACTGTTCCTAGCAAGAAGGAAGAATGAAGAAATTTTCAGGATTCTAGAACTTCATCTAGTCTTCAGCCTCTATACTGGCATCAAAATGCAAGTGTAATCTGCATAGTTATAAAGTGTTTGCAACCTAAACCCAATACATTTCTACACCTAATGACACAACAGGGACAAATCTGGGCTTCCTGAACTTATTGTGGCTTGCAAACAGTCCAGCTACAGACAGTACCTGCTGCTGAGAGATTGTTCAATGAGAGAGAGGTCTGTAGGCCTAGAGGCTGTTGGATCACATCAAGTACTTTGGCTAAAGGAGGAAAAACAGGGAAGAGTTTCTGTGGTCAATATAATCAGCTTTTCCTAGCTCTTCCTCTGGTTGTTGCACTCACCTGGCTTAACTGATAAGGAAACTCCAAGCAGGAAGCTCTCATGCTACTGAAGAGAATGAAAAAAACCCTCTGGATCTCCAGGGGTCTGGAGGCAGCCGTTGAGCAGCATTTTGATGCTTCTACAAATCCTCTGCAATGTTGTCTTACCCAGCTCTTCCCGTTGGGGCGATGTCCATCTCCCACAAAATCCCACCCACCTCCCATGCCTTCCTCAGTACCTTCTCCCTCTGCTTGTGCTCAGACATTGGGAACAGCCATGCCTGGGGTTGGTTATTGCTAACCACTCCTGTCTAACAGAGGTAGGGGCCAGCTAATGACCAAGGTGCTAGATGATGCTGGGAGGATCCAATCCTGCCTGTTACATTAGGAGAGAGGCTATCATAGCAGCAGCATTGTTTGGGATATTGAAAGTGTGACTAGTCTGGGGATGACTGTGCAAGGAGGTTAGGACCCTGAAAAGTGCAGCACTCCCAAGTCCTGCACAACCCACTCCCAAGTGCCAGTAACAGCAGCTGTGGGCTGAGTGTGGGTACAACTATCCCTCCCTGCTCCCATGCCATGCACTTCTCTGAGCAGTGCCCTAGGGACTGCCTCAACTGCCCCTCACCTGGCTTCATTCATTAGGCTCCTTAGGGCCAGCTGGAAATAAGCCAGAATACTACCTGCCATTTGGAGCTCTTAGAAGGCACTTCTAATGGAATCAGGCTTTTAACTAGAATGCCAAGGATCAATTCTCCATTCGCATCTCTAGCTTTCCTCTCTTTCCTGCAAGGATGCATTATTACATATGATAAAGGAGCCAAGAGCACAGGTGAAAGCCATAAAATAGCTGTGTGTTGGTGTTCGTGTTTGATGTGTTTGTGTCCATCTAAGGTTATCTAAGGGTGTTCAGGTACACGGACAGAAAACTAGAATACTTTATTGTGTCAAATGTACTGTTCATAAAATCAAACACATAATTCAAACTACCCTTTAAGCCAGGTAATATCTGTTAAAGCATTAATGTGCCATATGTAAAGGCATAAAGATGAGCATAACAAATGAGGGAAGTTAAAACACTTGACACAGTGTCTAATTTGGCTTTGAAGCAGCCTGTCCACAACTGCACAACTGTGCAAGCATCCAGTAGTGTGAAGCTTTGTTTAGTTTCTTTAACAATTTTGTTACTCCATACCAAAATGCCATGTGCAAGCACCGGTTAGAAGGTCTGAAAAAGGCTTTGTTGGTGCTCTCTGCAGTTGGTTCTGTGACTATATCTTTTTGGACTAATGATACTTTACACACACTTATGTATATATTTAACTGTACTAGATACACTTCTTAAATAACAGCCACATTGTCAGTAGAGATAAAACACACAAGACATGAACCACAAAGCTACTTTCTTTGGAAGTAAATCAATCACTGTGCTGAAGATCTATACAGATATTTACCAGGGTAAAAATTTAAAATGGTTCCAGAAATAAAATAAGTGGTCATGCATTCTTTCTATTGATTTCTGTATTGCTTTTAGGCTACTGCATACCCAAAGGCACGCAGTGCACACATGAGCTTGGCACACTTCGAAGATTATGCCAAATTCTGCTTGCTTTATGCAAGAAGGTGAATTCAATGATATTGCTTCTGTACATAAGACAGAAAAAATCTAGTCCCGAGTTCCTTATTTCCTTGGCAGACTGTCCTTATAAAGCTTGCTGCCAGTTCTGCAAGCTTTTAAGCAGTGGATTTAATTAGGTTGTTTCTATAAGTGGAAGCATGTATTTGCTCAGATGCTGCCCAGTTCAAATTCTATGCCACAGCTGAAATTTTCATATGAAGTCATGATTTAAGGAACTAAGACACTCCTGACTGAAAGCCCTCTCCCACTGCTGTGGCAGTAATAGTGTGGATGAGGGCAGCACAACCTGGGGCTTTAAAATTGTATTTCCATACAGCACTTTTCTTCTTCCTTGTTGTGAGATTGATGAGTAAAGATAAGGCAACAAGAAGCACCAGCCTTTCTGGTTTTAATGGACTGAGGATATCCACAGTGATTTACATGTTGCATATACAGCTATCTGGCATGGAATAGGCTGCTGTTAACTCTTCTCATAATTTCAGCAGGGGTAGCAGAAATCATCAACCACTCAAAAAGAATAATCTGAGATATTTGGTACATGGTTAGCATTGATCCCTATATATTGACAAAAAAGGAAAACGATAAAAATCTTGATGGAAGAAAGACAAGACAGATAGTGGCCAACAGACAGAAAAGATAGAGAAAATTACTCTTTTCTGTACATAGTCTAAGTCTGTTCTGACTATTGTACCCAAGTCAGAGTTTGCTGTGGGCCAACATTACATAGGTAAGCAGAACTAGAACTTCATATTTACAAGAAACCCTCTCATATTCCTTAACAGATGTTAAATGAACCTGAAATGTGGAGTGGTAACAGTAAAATCTCACTGATTCATGTAGGATTGAATTTACTCATATTTAACTTCATGGAAATACCAGGAGAGCCCCTGCAAATGATTTTCAGCTGTTATCATTTCAGGAGTAGTGTACTCAGAATCCATCTGCTGGGTAAGGTTTAAATAACCCATGCTAATACAGTGTTAACAGCCAGTAACTTCACAACATCTGTGAAACTGGCTCTGCACAGAGTTCCTGAAAAGTGTGGTGCACTGGTTTAGCATGGCAAGGTTTTGGTTGCTGGGGGACATCTGTGAAAAGAAGAGCCAATGCCAGCTGGCTGCTAGATGGACCCACCACTGGCCAAGGCCAAGCCCATCAGCGATGGTGGTAGTGCCTCTGGAATACTGTGTTTAAGAAGGGGGAAAAAAACCTGTGCAGTAGCAATCACAGCCAGAGAAGGAAGGAGTGAGTACACATGATAGCAAGAGCCATGCAGACACCAAGGTCAGTGCAGAAGGAGGGGCAGGAGGTGCTCCAGGTGCTGGAGGAGAGGTTTCCCTGCAACCCATGGTGAAGACCATGGTGAAGCAGCTGTGCCCCTGCAGCCCATGGAGGACCCCACTCTGGAGAAGGTGCATGTGCCTGAAGGAGACTGTGACCCTGTGGAAAACCTGTGCTGGAGCAGGCTCTTGGCAGGACTCATGGAGAGAAGAGCCCAGGCTGGAGCAGGTTTGCTGGCAGGACTTGTGACCCTGTGAGGGACCCACTACAGAGCAGCCTGTTCCTGAAGGATTGTACACTGTGGAAGGGATCCACACTGAAGCAGTTTGTGAAGTCCATGAAAACTCATGTTGAAGAAGTTTGTGGAGGACTGTCTCTCATAGGAGGGACCCTACACTGGAGCAAGAGAAGAGTGTGAGAAGTGAAGCATGAAGAGAACCCATTCCCCACCCCTCTGTACCACGCAGGCGAGGGAGGCAGAGAAAAGAGGCATGCTAAGTCTGGAAAGAAGGGAAGGGTGGGGGGAAGGTGTTTTAAGATTTGGTTTGTACTTCTCATCATCTTAGTCTGATCTTATTTATAATAAATTCAACTACTTTCCACACATGGAGCCTGTTTTGCCCATGATGGTAACAGGTGAGTGGTCTCTCCCTGTCCTTATCCTACAAGCCTTTTGTTATATTTTCTCTCTCCTGTGCAGCTGAGGATGGGATAAATAGAGCAGCTTTGGTGGGTACCTGGCATCTAACCAGTGTCAACCCACCATGCACAGGTAGAGGTCCAATGTGCAATGATCATACAAAAACTATTAAGACAAAAAAAGACTAGCCTCTCACTGGATTTTCACCCTGTGTCACCTGGCAGGAAGACTTCCTTCTGCAGAGATCATGAACTACAGAGGGGTATAGTTATACTTGCACCAAGTGCAGCACAATGTTTTTTTTTTGTTTTATCTCTCTCCATGTCTCCTCTTTTTCTTGTAAGCAATGGTGGAGATGTAAGAATCTCCTTCCCTTTCAGCTTCTGCTCCCTTCAGTGTGGTTGAACACATTGCTTCTAAATTACTTTAACAAACATATAATATAACTGGTATAACACATTATTTTGCAAGCCTCCAGCTGAATACTCATTCCTACTCATTCTGATGTTTCTATTGAACATGCTCTGATACTGTGGGTGTTAAGACTTCAAACATCCTAACAAAAAGGGTGTCTACTTTCCAGGAGGCAATACTTCACTGTGAGAAGTCATTGATCACAGCCTGATTGACACCAGTGAGAACTGCACTTCACGCTCTTCTTGATAGTCATTCTGTATTTTCCTCAGTTCCTCTTAGCCCTGGTTATAGCTGTTAAATTGTCACAGCCTTACCTTACCTTCTTAGGGCATATATTTGCAGAGTAATCATATCACACAAGTGTGCTATTTTGCACCAGCCAGCACTATAGCTCATTCTTCTTCATTTCCTTATGTATATGGATACTGCTTTGGAGATTCATTAAAACTGTTTAGTTTATCTTACTTTATTCCTAAATTCAGATTGGAATGAATACAAAACATTATTTCTTCACCTGTTTAATAACTTTTAAGGTAGCTTTTGCACCACTATTTAGCAGCCCTTAGCAATTTCCACACATGAAACAGCCCTCTAAATAAAACAAAAATAAATACATAAATAAAAATAAACACAAAAATTCTTAAAATATTTTTTCTTAAAACAGCCATAGTTTCAGCTAAAATTTGCAGAGTCCCATTACTTCCCAAGAGGTGGGGATTTTTAGGATTCAATGGGATTTTAGTTTCAAATCTGTTCCAGATATTACAGGCCATGCAGTTCAAATGCTATTGCATTTTTTTTTGTTTGTTTCTTTAAAATTTTGTCTTTCCCTAATTATTTTCTTTCTTTGACGTGGAGTAGAGGAAATAGCACATAGGAGAAATCCCTGAGAGACAATCTGACTTAGCTTTTGTGGTTTGAGTTACTGTATATTTAATAAATTACTTAGGTAACTACTTCACCTGTTAAGAGAGTAAGTTTTAAATAAATGAAGTTGTACAAGAACAACATGATGAAATCTGCAGCAAGCTTTACTGGATGTCTTGACTACAGAAACAGTGTTGTGTACTTTTTTCCCAGATTTTGGGGGCTTTTTTTGCATTCCTTTTCCCCTGCATATTTGGAGTGTTCTGCCCTGAAATGAAGAAAAAACATGTGCCAAAATTTGCATGTTTCTTCTCCATTTTAAATGTTTGTAGTTTCAAATATTCATTGAAATGTGGTTTAGAAAATAGTGAAAGAAATCTCAACATGCATCTTAAAACAGAATTTCAAACAAATCTCTCTTGGGGCAATGGGAAGTACATCAAACAGCAAGCTTTAAAGTATGATTCATCATTTGGTGTAGCTGGTGCATCATAACATGTTTCCCATCTGACAAAGGCAGGTAGTGCACCCTTAACAACTATGTGTCAAGTGTTTGGCCACTGGAGCCACAAGTTCCCCAAGTTTTGCCTTTCACGCAGCAGCCAAAGCAAAGCAGTACTGAAAGCATACCTGTCACAGTTCTGCGCACCCGAGGCCTTTCTAGATGGTTTCTTCTCTGAACACACATTAAAGGCATTGCAAAAGGAACCTTACGATTTCTAGAGTCCTTTTTTCCTTTTTTTTTTGTTTGTATTGTTAGGCTGACATAAGTTGATGTGTTTCATTTTCTTATACCTAACATGCTTATAATGTATTTAATTCTATATTTTGATGAAATGGTGAGAATTTATTACAGTATTACCAGAAAGTAATATGGGTACATTAAAAGATTTGATATGAACTTCCTCATTATAACATTTAAGAGGTTTATAGTCGTCTTATAGGGGAAATTTTCTTCCTTCATTCTCTGTAAGGAATAAAAATACAGCCAGAAATCTCCACAAGTCATTGCAACTAAGTAATTGTTTATCTAAGTCCCACTGAATGCACCTGAAATAAAGCAGAAACCGGCAAAATTACACAGAAAAATGACTGCAAAACAGGTAATTGACCCTAAACCTTTCTGCTCAGAGAAGTTACTTTTTGAACATGCTGCAGTTCTAATTATGACTGCAATGAAGCCAGATCAAGCACAAGTTAAATATACTCTTTGCCTTTACTATTTCTGTATTCACTCCTCTGTTCCTCTTTAGTCCAACCATAATCAGTCTTCTTTTCACCTCCAATCTTCACTGCAGACTATAATTAAACAATGAAAATATGACATTTATCTATAGAGGAAAATTTTTTCAAGAACCATTTAGTACATGGAAATTTTTTTTCACTTGTGCTGAATTAGTCCTTAATATCCCTTTATTCCATTTACTCTTCCTTCTATGCATTTTAATACTCTTGCTCTCATTCCTATGCTCATTCATTTTGGACTTCATTTATTGGTTTGACAAAAGCCAGACTTAACTCAGCTACTATTGGACAATACTGCAGGGTCCAGTGAGACCACTTGTCTGCTTGTATTTCCACAAAGCATGTTTGGAGGAAAATTACTGAGGAAACCACATGCATAATTTAATAGCAGTGACAAAAAAAAACCCCAAAATCTGGCATATTCTTAACATTAAAGGGAAAATTCTTCAGGGGCTCTTTTCAGCTAGATAAGAATTCCTTCTTTGCCCCTTCTCAGGGCTACATTGCAGCTCTCTTACGCTGATACAGTGTAATGTGTTACAGAATAACAAGGCAAACTGCTACAAAGGTTACAAAAACCTTACCTAGCTTTTGAAATCACGTGCAAGGGCACTACAGCCTGAAAACCATGCTTTCCCACTGTGACATGGATAGACACAGCTATGCGTGAAAAATGCAGGTTTGTCCCTCCCTTGTCCTTAAAAGCACTTATTTTCCATGGGTAGTTTGTGCTGAGTCTCTAAAAACTCTCCAAGAAACTGACTTCAGACTGTACCTCTAAGCATCAGGAGAAAATCTGAAGAAAAGTATAGGGACCCTCTCAGGCAGAAAACGCACGAATGGACCAATAAAAGATAGACACAGCAACATCAGTGCTGGCTCATCTGCAGTTAGACAGCAACAGACAACTTAATAAATACACACTCGGAACAGCAAGGAAGTGTTGTGATGACCTTTTCATTTTTTCTTTTACAAACTGACTGGGAAAAGTGTAGAGTATTGTACAGGTCACTGCCTGTTTGTTTTGACTACCACAATTCTGGTGCACAGTGAGCAGAGAGACAAAACTCCTAAGCTCAGTTACGGAGATGTCTTTCAGCTGGAAAGGGTGGTTCAGGGCAGCTGAGTCAACCTCCACCCATAGCCACTGACCTCAGAGAACAGGGCTGCCACTGCTATTGCAGCAGGTGTAACAGCAGAACTCTTCCCACTTCCATGGCCTAATACAAAGCATGCCATCCTCTCCCCCACATTCATAGTTTCACCAGCCATAGTTTCACCAGCCGTTTATTTAATCCTGACTAATCTTGGATTCAAGCCACAGCCTTTTGTGTAGATGAGATGGAAAGCTGAAGGATATACTGCAAAAAAAAAAGGAAAGCATAATTGGAAAAGTAGGTGCTTCTACTCCTCCATCTGAGGCAAACCAGATTACTGAAGTCCTAACTAAATGGAAGTATTTATTTATAAAAAGAGCAAATTATTTAAACTTACTGCTATTTTTCAAAGTATAAAGACATGACCTTGCTCTCTTTTCCTCTCCAAAGACTTATTCTTGCTGGCAGAAAAAAAAAAGTCATGGCAAACCAGAATTCTAAAAAACTGAATAAACCTATCATACAAGCTTCACTAGTGAGGTCTTTCAATAAAATTAGGTATTTGGATATCTACACCACAGATTTACCCCAGAGAAGCTACATGTACTTTACCCTGAAAGATCACTTTATTTCTACTATCAAAACATCAAAACTTTAAAACTGTAAAATCATAGAATCATCAAGGTTGGAAGAGACCTCTAAGATTGTCAAGTCCAACCATCAACCCAGCTCTACCACTGTAACATTAAACCACTAACCCACATCACCCAGCACCAAATCCAGATGCCTCTTAAACACCTCCAGGTGATGGTGACTCCACCACCTCCCAGGACAACCTATTCCCATGCCTCACATGCCCTGACAGCGAAAAAAAATTTCTAATATCCAATCTCAATCTCTCCTGTCTCGTTCCCTCTGGTCCTCTCACTGCAGGCACAGTAGACGGGACCAATTCCCACCTCACTACAGCTTCCTCTCAGGGAGTTGTAGAGAGCAATGAGATCTTCCCTTAGCCTCCTCTTCTCAAGACTAAACAAACCCAGCTACCTCAGCAGCTCCTCATAAGGCATGATTCCTAGATCCGTCGTGGGCCCTGTTGCCCTGCGCTGGACACGCTCCAGCACCTCAACATCCTTAATACTATACACCAACCTTAATACTCAATTCATGTTCCTATTTGTGCTTTGTGTTAAGTAATTATTTTCTCATAAAACTAAAGGTCAAAGATTTGACAGCCTACCAAACTTCAGAGTTTAGGATTGAATTTTGCAAGTTGTTTGGAAAGAGTTATCTAAGGCTGGGAAGTATTAGGACTTAGCTCTTCCTGTAGGCTGGTCAGCCTTTATTTTTAGTTTTCAATTGTCAATATTTCTTTTCCTTTTGTAAAGGAAGTTTAGAGAACTGCCAGTACTTGAAGCTGTATTTACAAGCCCAGTGTGATACAAACAGGGCTGATAATTTTATGCAGCATTCAGATTACTTCAGCTCCTTCAGCTGGCAGGACCTTTAAGAAAAAGAGTAAATGCTTATATCACTGAAGTTGCCACTAGTTTGTTCATCTCATATTAACTGAAAAACTGACTGAGAACTCAGTTCCTTAGGGAAGGTACAAGCCACTTTTCCATAGTAAACTTTTAATGCTACTTCCACATCAAGTCTTTGTAAAATCACTTTGTGGTTTTGAAAGCACTCCCTGTAAAATTAGCAACTAAATGCTTCCTGCACCAAAGTGTACAGGAACAGAGAAGGGGATTAATTTGTCTCTGCTAAAGTAGAAAAACCACCTTGTTTCACCTGAAACCATTAAGAGTTCAACACAAATCCTACCCACACAAACAAAATCAATTCATAGATTAAATCTATCACCTGTGTTTTATGAACATCAGGCTACAGAAAACATACCAATACCATGCTTGATCCCTATCCTGATCTTGCAAGAAAAAAACAGCTGAAGAAACCTTTTATTTTGAAACTGTTAAACAAAGGAGAGTGAAAGGTGGTTAGCACAAGACCAAAACTTAGTATTTAAACCAGAAATACTCTTTGGATGTACTTAATGCTCTCAATAAAGCTGCAGTGTATATGAAGTGAACACTTCATGACAGAGAATACCATGGCAGAAGGCTCTAACAGATGCATCTCTGGTAGATGATGCCAAAAGCTGAAGTGCTTAGAATTTTGGTACATGAAATCACTGAGGTGACATCTGTTCTGCCAGTCTCTGTATACATGTGACTACCTTGAGCAGACCTGAAACTCGCCTGTAAAACACCGGGTCCTGCTAAGCAGTGCTGCTGGTGTCTCTGCGCAGGTCACGGACGCACCTCTGCAGGGCAACACGCGCTGGTCAGACCACACTGACCTCTTGGCTCTGGCAGCTGAACTGTAGCAGATCTCAACAAACACCAGGGCTGTTACAAGAGCACCTCCTGTTTGCCTGCAGAAGACCTCTATGGATTTTTTTGACACGCACATGATTAAACTACAGTTTAAAGAACTATTACCTTTAAGGCTTATCTTTTATGATTGATTGTACATACTCTGGAAGGAAAGGCATGTCCATTTCTTTCAAAATTCTGCTGTTGCAGTAAACCTGAAAAACTTCAATGTGATTGAGTTGTGTTATTGTGAACTTTTAAAACTACAGTTTCTGTTGTAAACAATCAACCTTTTTCCCTCCTAAGCCATTAAGTGGAAACCCCTGTAATGACTTTAAAGAGTTTCAGCTATGACTTCAAACTTTGCAAAGGGAGATTGCAACAATTGTTCCTGTCTTTTTATTTATTATTGATTATTGGTATTAATGTAAAAAAATATATATATGTGAGCACAAACCCAGCAATATCAAGAACAGATTCATACCTAGTGTGAAATTAAGAAGGCAAATGGAAAAAGGGGTGATGGCTGGGTTCTGGAATACGAACCAACAGGTAAGCATGAAAAAAGGGGAAGAGCAATAGTCACTACAACCAACTAGCACAAAGAAGCCTTTAATTACCAGCTGCTCATTAAGCAGGTTGGTGAGATTCTTTCAAGATTGAAAAATTAAATTTGAAGAAAGCAAACACCTGCTGGGCACCCGCAGCAACCAAGTCTGAGATACTTTTAGGCTCACTAACAAATTTGGACTCCCACCTATCCCTGAATTCCTATTTAAAATCACACCGAATAAGAGCAAAGAATAGGCCTGTCAGCCTCTTATGTCAGTAGCCTTTTTTGTATCATCTTGCTTTTTTTTGTCTCAACACTGCAGAATTCAGTTTGTCTTTGCTACCCAGGAATGCACAAGGACAGCAGGAACATGCAATGTTAATGCACAGACCATAAAGATACTGCACAGGAGTGTAAGAAGAATCATTCTGAAGACCAATAAATTGTACCAACTATTTTTTTTACCATGTACTTTATTTTCACCAGCTGTGTATGTTATTCAAGTGACTCATTCTGTATTTTTATTATGAGTATTCAAGATGCATGTAAGATGAAGTACACAAATGCCCGTTAAATTGCAAGCCTGATCCTGTAAGTTGACACTTCCCTAGTGTATTTCTACTGATGCATTCTTACTAAAAATAAAACCCTGAAAAACACATGACAGCAGAACAATACCAAAGCAACAGTCACATGAAAAATTTCTCCACTTGTGGGTTTCTCAAACAGGATATAGAAGACCATCATCTATCACTGACATCACCGAAGTCTTTTACTACATATTTTGGATGGTAACAGGCAACACTATTTTACATCAGTAGTGAAAGATTGAAAACTTACCAGGCCTCAGTTCTATAAAATCAATCTGAGGGATAAAATCTCTAAGGCTACGCCCACAGCCTAAAGCAGTGGCTACAAGAGGTGAACGCCCCCAGTTCCAACATGCCATGGGATGTATACCTTAATGGTTATATAATTTGCAGTCTTGCCAGACCCCTGTTTAATTACTTCTGCTTAAAAGTTAGTCACATCACCTGAGGCAATGCTCTGCTTTCTCCTTACAGTTGCAACTACCCTGTATTTTCTCTCTCTGGCATATGCCTCTCTTATGCTCTTTATGGGAACAAGAAGTCAATGCAGGTAGGCTGCAGAAGGATGGGAAACCAGATATAGAACATAGCTTGTTCCTAGGGAAGTAAACAGTACCAGGGGCCTAAAACAGGGCATCCCCTACAGACTGAGACATTTGTAGTGCAGCTCCTAGACCATAACAAATGGCAAGAACTGCAGCCATTTCATTCTATCTCCCATCATGTGTCTGCTGCCTTTTAGCTACAGCGCAGGGAATATCAGTGCCATTCAAAGAGGTTTACTGACAGCTGTAATTGCTGCTGGCTGCCCTGCCCATGGCAGCCAGAGGCAATAGTTTTAAAGAAAGGAGAACTTGTCACACTGACATGCTTTGTGAGAAAAGAGACTGGATGAAGGCACTAGTTTTCTGGTTTACTCAGCCAGTGAAGCTGTATCAGTACACACACAGATATGCAATTCTGACATCTTGGAGACTGAAAATAAACAGGAGTACTGGGACTCACAAGGTGAGATGTATTGCTGGACTACCACACTCCTGTGTGAGGTACTTAGATCCTAGGGTGGTGCCTGTTAACAACTGCATGAAGAGAAGCTTCTGTATATCACTGCAGTTGTACCTCCTTCCAATTAAAATGGAAGTGAACAGATCATTGTGATGAATTCCACAAGAAACACCTAAGTATCCTGTAAAAAAAAAGGCAAATGACTATGGTTTACTAATCAAACTTTTCATGTATTTACTCTAGGCAAGTTCACTTGCAACTAAACATCAAGGCCCTTTTCTTTGGAAAATGCCTCAGTCACTCAATGATTACAGGTTAAAACACAAACCATACATTCATAAACCATATGATCTAAACCAACATCCTTAGATTATGTTGTGGCTGGGTTCTTTTGTGCTATTGTCTGAGAACTCAAACCCTAACATTCCTACTCATTCCAAAGTGTGGAGGAGAAGAAAAACACTAGACATGCTCTCCCATCTGTAAAACACAAATAATTTATTCAGATAAACCTTTAAGAACTCTCTCAAGCATCACAGTATACCAGTGTACAATTAATGACAACTTCAGAAATCATGCTTTTGGCAAAGCATAAATTCAACATTAAATGCCACAAGATGTTTTTTCATTACTTCAAAGAAGCTTATGATTGACAATAAGCTTAAAAATAAATACTATCAGTATTAAGTACTCCATTTAATTTTTATATAGCTTTGAAAAACTCTGGATTGCTGGGAAACAATCTCTGTCTGATAGCTGTCATAATCAGAAACATTCCTGGCTGAAGTAACACAATTCAGCAGTGTACTTTTAAGTTCTGTGGAAGTATTAGTATCTTCCACAGAACAAGTGCATGATAATATCACAGCACTCAATAAAATCAGTGAGTGGATTTTAGTCTCTTTTTTCCTGGTAACAATATTTCCTCAGGATTCTTGCTTTTTTGTTGGTTTATCTAAGTAAGGAGTGTTGTCTTGTAGCAGATCTTTCCTGGGTACGAGTACTGAAATAGAAAAAAAAAAAACCAGTAAGACTATAATCTTATGGAAAATACTATTTCAAATTCTAAAGTTGTTTTTACATTTACAAACAAAAAAATCAGGTTACTAAAATGAGGATCTGAACTTCTGGTAAGTCTACAAGAAGCATCATGATATAGAAGACAAAATCATACCAAGATTTTACTTTCAGCTGGTCACAATAATGTTTTCCCATCTCCTTTTATAAGCACTGAAAATTTTGGTATCATTAAGAAGACATAAAAAATTATGAAGTTTTGCAGTAACTCTTAGCAGGCGGGTGAATGGCGTTTTTTCAAGCCTGAGTCATATTATGCTTACTTCAACAGTTTCAAAACTGAATACTGGACTTAACTTAGCTCTCTCCCCCAAGTCTTGGAATCTGATCTGTAATATTTATCTTGTCACACCTACTTTAAAGGCCAACAGGGAAAGAAAGCACCTAGTGAAAGTTACTGCCACTATATTGTCACAGAACTAACTATTCTGTGTCCTTCGTTACCGGGTCCCCTGTCCTATGCACCTGCAGGCCCATGTTTTCTCTCCTCTCCCTTCTCTCTATCCCTGCTGATACACTTAGCTGTCCTAACCCCATCCCTACACACTTGCACAGGATTAGAATACAAGCGAGTATTTGAACAAGAATCCATGTGGCTTTTGCAATGGAAGTTCTGCCTTACGGTCCCTGCTGAAGTTCTCTGAATGGCTCTTCAGAGGTTGCCACAACATGTCTGGATTCCCAAAAGTCCCTCAGTCAATGCTTTTATAAAACTACAGCCTTATTATGACAGAAGTCTTGCACAGATAAGTCACTGGTTAAACTACAAGAAGTGAACAATAAATCATCAGGTCATCCATTGGAGTGGTATCAAACATGGAGTTCTACTGGTATTTTTGTTGACATGTCACTTACAACATATTTGTAAGTTACCTGGGAAGAAAAGGTTTTTAATTATATCATCCTGAACAATTTCATTAAGAAAATGGCTCATTGTGAAAAATGGCAAGACATACTTAAGAGTTGACCGAGTAACTACTAAATTGACAGACAAAATTACACCTAGAGACATGCAATGCACACAGGTCAAGAAAAATACCGACTTCACAAAGTAAGTGATAAGTTCAAAACTGATTATGACTACTCTTGAGTTTAATGAGTACAATTTTGTAAAAATAAATATATAATAGGTACACTTGGCAGCCAAAAATTAAATTCAGAACTAGCAGTGACTATCAGCAGGAATCCAGTTGAAAATGAAAGAGAAGACATTATTGTGCCATTGTTGCATGTATAAACGCCTCCTTGCCCACAGCTTTACAATGGTGCTCAGCTCTGACTGAGATAGCAAGGCCTTAACCATCTTGAGAGATGGAATTGAAAAGGGTGCAGTGAACAGCAACAGAATAATCACAGGCATTCACTTGTTGTTTCTGAGAGAAGCTGTTTCATGGGGGAAGTGAACAAAAAAGAGGCAATAAAGGACTTAAAAATTCATGAACAGCTTGGTGAAAATGAAAAGTAATTGAAGAGAAGCCCATTGAAGAGAATTAAACCAGAAAACATCCCTTGCTCAAGAAGTGCTGCCAGGTGTGAAGAGCTGAAAGAGGTGCAAGTTCACTTCGTCTGTTCCTATTCTTCAACTGTTACCTGCCTGGAAACACTGTGGAAGACTTGACACTGGTCCAGACATATCTTTGGTCTTGATCATAACTGCTGTTTTAATGTTAAATGTTAATGTTAAATGTTAACATTTAACATTAATGTTAAATGTTTTATCAAACCTAAACCAAAATTGTTACAAAACTTTACAGACAATATTAAGGAGAAGTAAAAGGAAACAATGTACACAGCTGAATATTTCCCAAATTCTCTATCACCTGAGCCTACCTACTACTTCTCTTTTTGACTGTAAGATAAAAGAACTTCTAAACCAGGAATCAAGATTTCAGAATCTGATAGACTTTGCATCAAGGTCATCACTGTGTCACAAATCTTACACAGAATAACCTGAAACTGAAATAGTTGGAAAAAAGTTTTGGAAATGAACACTCAGTCCTTGAAGAAAAAGCTATTCTATGGTCAGTGTCCATACCGCACTTGCTAATTCTCCTCAAGCAGCTTCTCCCTATTTGGTAGAGCAAGCACCTACAGATAGATACTGTGGCTACTGCCTCCAAACATACGCTGACTGACTGGCCTGTACACACATGCTGACTTGATATCTGATTGCTGACCTTCCTAACAGTTATAGCTACTTAAGGGCACCAAAAGTAATCTCTGCCTCTTTTCTACCAGCCTTCATACTTCAAAACATTTGTGTAGAAACTTTGAAACCTCCACCTGTCCTAGGTAGTGACATTAATCAATAGCTTACATTAAGAGTTTTCGCAGAGAATAACAGACATGCTATTTGCCTCACTATCCCTTTCCTTATTTTCACATTCTGTATTAATTTACTAAATTATAACATATTTATGTATCTTTTTAGCATGCAAACTTACCTATTTTGTCAGAATCTGTGTGAACCGCCTGAATAACAGAAGTTCTGAGAATCACTTCAACATCTGAAGCTATTTTCAGAAGCTAGTAAAAGGAAAAAAAAGAGAGGAACAACACAGTAATTTAAATCATTTATGACTATTTCTGAAGATATTTTCCATACTAGACAACTATTCAAATAATAAAGTCACTCAGTTCTACTATTCAGTTACTTAAGTACTACATATACATTGCTTTTGCCTTAGGGATTCTGGAATAACTTACAGATTGATATGTAAGTGACCTTGACATGGAGTACATAGAGAGGGAAACTTCAGCTCAGTAACATACACCAGTACACACATGTACGTACCCAATTAAAACTGCAAATGAGTAAGGTGAAATGCAACTACGAAAACAATTAACTAGTTTCCAATGATGAAAGACACTCGCAAATGCCTCAGTAACATTTGGCTTCCTTAGTGAAAGGGCAATCTCATTTTCAACACTACTCCTCATGAAATAAGGAGACAAAAACAAGTACAAAACACGGCAAGAATTAAGAATACTGAAGTTTCAAAGAAAAGCTATGCAGAAACAAGGCACTACCTAAAGATTAGCAGAGGCATTAGTATTTGGCAAAAGGCCTAGAATTCCTTCTCTCACTAAGAGGATAAGCCGAAGCACCCTTGCTAGCTTTGCTGAGCCATTAAGAGAAGTCTAATACTTGTTTGCATGATACGTGTGTCAGAAATAAATGAAATTGTGCAAATGAGACGTTTCAGGAGACATGCTTACACTAGGAAGTGGATCTTTGCAAAGGCTACAGCTCAGTACTTGAATCTACTTGACTGCATTTCTTCTCATGCTTTCCCCTTTTAAGGGCTTGCAGCAGGTACCCTCCCGTCCCCCGTGCTGAAAAGCCCATTAGCAGCCGGGCTGCATGCTCCTGAAGCACAGCTTCCTCTTCAGATTGATCTTAAGGGAATTCTGCTAGTTGCTCTGACACTGCTCTACAAAACAAGACAAATCACAGGAAGTGGAAATAACCAAGGTAACTTTGTAAGTGCACTCCTGATCTGAACTCAAGCCGGTGCATTAGATTCAGCTGCCACATTTCTCATTCTCATACTGTAGACAGTTACCTTCATCTCCTTATGTCACTGCAAGCTTGACATGTACAAGTACATACAGATAAAAGTACTTGTTGTCATATTAGAATATACTGTAGCTTTCTATTCTGGCTGGTCAATACCCTATTTTTTAGTTGCTGTCCAAAGCAGAGCACTAACAGCACCATGTTTATGAATTACCCACACTTTCTCAAGTCCTGTAAAGAATTTGATTCAGTTCCTCTGCAACCAAGTCTATTCAGTGTGTACATGTAATAAACATGACAGCTTCTGTGATGTTCCAGGTGTGTGTAGCTGGGATGGAAGTCTAGTATCTCTTTCACTGACACAGTTAATCAAGTGTCCACTAACCCATATTAAAGTTACATGTGTCTGTTTTGTAGGTTGCCAATCCTAATACAGATTTCAGAATTAGAGCAAATATTTTTCCTGCACGTGTATGAAAAAAACCAAGCCTAAACCACATAATTTAGCTAATCAGACAGTAGTAACACAAACACTGAGTATTACTACAGGAGGCTGATAACAAGCTGAAATTCCCGAAGTCCTAACTAAATGGTCAGAACTATTTATGTTGCTGTTCAGTGGCTGGTATGAGGAAAAGGTTTACATTCATCTCTGCAAGGGACAGATGTAGGCACTTTCCTCCAACCAGTGCCCAGTGACAACGTAAACACAGTCTGATAAAACGCTGAATGACAAGGACTAAGTTATTCACTCTGTATGGATGTTAATAACTAAAATGATCTAAAATACAGAAGTTCCATTTCAGGCCTCAGCAAATTTTAGAAAAAATGACTCAGCAAAAAGTGTTAAGGTGCCAATTGAGACAGGTTACTACCTTAGTGAGTTAACAGAATGCTCTATTTTTAATGATGAGGAAAGAAGAAACAGTGTATATATGTATATACATATATCTGTAGTATAATTAATGAACACTACTACTGCACTACACTACAATCAATTAAAGTAATTTTGTTGGTTTTTGCCTTCCACAAAAGATGCTGACTCATTTGTGATCTGTCAGCAACCGAGCAGATTGTTTAATTTTTCTGCACATTTCTGTGTTTGTCTACACAACAATGATCAGGGAAATTTAAGTGACCACAGTGCAGATAGGTATTATGAACAAAGCATAAAATATTTACATGAAAATAGCAACTTTAAACATTTTCTCCTATAATTTCATTAAAAACTTCAAAATAATCACATTGAACTATCAGAACACACTTTCTACTTACATGTTTTTCCATGTACAAAATTCTGTAACACATTATTACCATTGGAGGTATCTATATATTTATAAACAAAGATCCATGTAGAAGTCTTTCTAAGCCAACCTGGCTTTCATGATGTCTCAATGTATTTAAATTGGTTTAGAGATCCTTTAAGTAAAAAGGCTGATATATATTATAAAAATATTTCTAAATATTTTTATGCAAAGTAGAAAAAAACCCCAAACAACAGAAAACAAGAAAATACCTCATTTATCTTCTCTTCAGATTTCTCGTCTCGGTTATTTCTGAATTCTTCATTTATCTTTTGTCTTGCAGCTAAATAAAGTAAACAAAAAACTAAAGCGTGAACAAAAATTGTATTTTCAATTTGTCACTACCCCAAAGTTAAGAATCTTAAGTATTTTGTGGCACCTTCCTGAGGCACTCTGATCAAAGTATTTCAATGTAAGATTTCCATGTAACTCACATAACGTCACATTTTAAGTTGACTGGTATACAAATTAAATAACATTCACTATTTAGCATTCTGTACTGCATACAGAACGTGGTTTACTAAAAAAAGCAGGATTAATCCCTTGAGGAAAAACCATACAGAGAGAATTAATTCTAATGCTTAGTAAACATGCTTTGGCTGGACTGAAGAGACGAAGTTAAAAAAAAAAAAAAGAAAAAATCTCCCAGGAAGATTCAAAAAAGAGATGTTTCCCTTCCAAAATATGGACTGGGTGCAGGAATCTAAGAACCATTTTTTTTGTTCCAAATTAAAGGATGTCTGATTATGGACACAAGTTTTCCCAATGATTACTTGAAAAATACAGACGGGAATTTAAAGAAAGATTATGTCAAGAATTCTCTTTCTCTGTATTCCGAGAAGAAAGTTCCACAAAAACACAGGTAAGCATACACCTCACAAAAGAAGTATCTCACCTTCAAGGGCTTTGGTGTCATTTTTAAAAACTTCTTGCCGTGTTCTGTGCAACAACTTAAAAAGCTTCAAAACCTGCCAATACAACATCAATAGAATTTACTTATTTGCTAGCAGGATTGTTAGTTAAAATTAACATGTTACAATCGAAAATGTTTTGGTTGAAATTTCACGTTCTCTTCACTTAGTAAAGAATTTGATATGGAATCAGTATCTAAGATACTTTACTTAAATTCCTGACAAAAAAATCTTGCAGTCAAAGCAGATGTAATGTCATCAAAATCTTAAGACAGGTCTAGATATTTCAAATTACCCTAAGATGCTGGCACCACAATCCTAAATAATTATTTGGCATGATGGGAATATAATCCTGAAAATACATGGACACAAGCATTATTTATTGTGCTAATGTCAAATAAACCCAACAAACTGGAATAACTCTAAAAGTCAAGTTACTTGAAGGCACTATCAAGGGTAAATCAGTGGATATTCTCCATCTATTGCAAAAGACAGAAATAAAAATGGCTGAAATATTCTCATATAATAATCTTCTACAGGTGGTGTGGCAAAACCAATGCCAAGTCCTTCTCTTAAATGTAACTGCCATGTCAGCAAATGAAAACTTTAATAAAAACAAACACTCAAAAATTTAGGATTTACAATATAGAGAAGACACACCGGAGTATGTATGAAAAGCAAACCCCCTGAGAATCACAGCTCACAGTCATGTGGCTTTGGCTGATCATTCATATGGACTATAATGAATTACTGAAATCCTCAAGTCCTTATGAGAATTTTTTGGTGTTTGCCATAGACTGAAAAGAATCTCTGACAAGCACCAGAAAAATGTAATCTTGATAACAATATACCTTTTGAAGCTCCTTGTAGTACTTTCTATCATGTTTTGGCATCTCTAGAGGGCACAGTTCCAGGTAATTCAAAATAATCTTAAATTGTTTTCTCACTACTACCATTCCAAATATTTTTTAGAAGGACATAGAGGAAACACAGGGTTGTAACTCAGAAAAAAACAGAAAATGAACAGAGCCATGTTGCCTTTAATTGCACCATTCTCTAAATGGGTGAATCCGTGGAAAGTAAACTCGCAGAATTAAAACACAAGTAAACTTCTTGCTTTGCAGATTATTTTAACATTCTAAAGTTTTACTAACTCATAGCATTTTTGCCATCTCTCCAAATAGCAAATTAATATTACAAGTTGCTTTATGCTGAAGACATGTATGGTAAAACTCGAAGTTTTTTTATGGTTATTTTGAGTAATTTGGTGAGCCATTTTCAGGCATCTTCCTACCCTTACAGTAGTCTACAGCTTCCTCACAAGGTGAAGAGGAGGAGCAGGCACTGATCGCTTCTCTCCAGTAACCAGTGAGAGGACCCAAGGGAATCGCCTGAAGCTGTATCAGAGAACACTTAGGCCGGGTACCAGAAAAAGGTTCTTTGCACCCAGAGGGTGGTGGGGCACTGGAAAAGGCTCCCCAGGGAAGTGGTCACAGCACCAAGCCTGACAGAGTTCAAGAAGCTTTTGCACAACTCCCTCAGGCACATGGTGTGACTCTTCGGGATGGTCCTATGCAGGGCCAACAGCTGGACTCGATCATTCTTGTGGTTCCCTTCCAATTCAGCACATTCTCCGATTCTATTTCTGCAAACTCCTCCTGAAAAATTTTCACCACGCCTGCCACAGAGTAGCTGTATTAGATGGACTTGAAAAAGACATATTAATGCAGACTCCTCGGACCTCTACAGTCACCTGCTTTAACAGAGAGCTCCACGAACACGCCAGTCTGTTGCACTCCCAAAACTAGGCTGCAAGACACTTCTGAAAGAGGGACTGACAGGGCATTACAGCGTAGTAATGAAAGGGTTTAATAAATTTGTTAAGCCTTTTGTTTTTCCCTATCTTACTCTCACGAGACGTGTTTTTGATGTATTTTAACCTCTGCTTATCACATCTCGCTTGGTTTTCCCGCAACGGCCTTTGCCTGCAAACCCTACTTTTACCTAGTTTTGCGTCCTTCCTATCCTGAAAGCCTATGTCTTTTGGTTCTACAAAAGCTACAAAGCTCCAACCCCCCAGCAGGCCAGCGGGAAGCTCCCACAAGGACATAATGTGCGTGTGTCACTCGCCTGCCCGCGGCTCCCCATGGCGGCCGCCGCCCGCTCCGGCCCACCGACGGAAGTGCCGCGCCGGAAGTGGCGATATCAGGGCGAGCCTCGCCCTCCCGGGCCGCGCTGCTGCCGGTGCCTCTGCCGATGCTGCCCCGCCGGGCGCCGCCCGCCGCCGCCGCCGTTCCGAGCAGCTTTTGTGCCCCCGCCCCGCTGCCTCCGCAGACTCACAGAAGGGACTTCCAGCTCGGGCTGGAAGGGACCGCAGTGGCTCATCTGGTCCAAAGTTCCTGTTCGAGCAGAGGCATCCCAGAGCACCTGGCACAGGATTGTGTCCAGACGGTTCTACCCCCACTGGGGGAGACGCCACAACTTCTTTGGACAATCTGCTCCAGTGCTCGCTCACCCGCACAGCAAACAAGTTCTTCCTCGTGTTCAGGTGGGACTTCCTGTGCATCACTTTCTACCCATTGCCTCTCGTCCTATTGCTGGGCACCACTGAGAAGAGCCGAGCTCCCTCCCTTCACATACTGACAGACACTGACGAGGTCCCCTCTCAGTTTTCTCGAAGCTGGTCAGGCCCAGCGCCCACAGCCTTTCCTCGTAACTGAGATGCTCCAGTCCCATCTTCACTGCCCTCTGCTGGACCCACTCCAGGAGCTCCCTGTCTCTCTTTTACTGGGAAGGCCAGAACTGGACACAGCACTCACAGATGTGCCTCACAGCAGAGGGTCAGGATCACCTCGCTTGACCTGCTGGCATTGCTCTTCCTATTGCACCCCAGGACACCACTGGCCTTCCCGGCTATCCGAACAGTGCCAGTCCTCGGTATGCCAAGGTCTGGCGGGAGGCTCCCCCTGCCTGCAGGAGGAGCTGAAGGGGGTCCAGAGTAGGGAGGCAGTGCTGCCCACAGGCTCCTCAGTCCACTGGAGCTGTCCGTGGCCCAGGGATCCCTGCCCTCCGAGGGGAGCCGTGGTGGGGACGAGGGGCTGCTCCCTGCCCAGCACCTCCTGCCCAAGGTCTGCAGAGCACTGCCCAGGGTAGCACAAAGACCAGTGTGCTCTACTTTTTCTGCTGAACAAAAAATCTAATTGTTTCAAATGGGCAACTGGACAGCCACCAGTTTGTTTGCAACACCTAGAATGGCCAATAAATGATGATGTTTGCTGTTGCTTCAAATCAGTTTTTATTTTGCCAGACTGTTTCCTTGCTCTTGCATTGGCAACTGCCTTGCCAATGGCAGTTCAGAATCCTTCCTTACTGGGGTGCCTTCTCCTTTCCCAGTCTATTTTTTCACCACTGCAGAAGAAACGTTGTGGTTACAGTTCCTTGTTTCTGCGCTTATCAGTAGTATCTCAGGATCTCTCTGGTTCCTAGGTACCCCGCTGTACTTAGAAGACGCCAGCTGCACTTTTCAAGGACATGTTTGGTTCCCAGGATCAGAGCTGCCAAGCTGGCAGGCTTCTTTTCTGTTGGTGTTATCTGACAGGCATTTTTTTCTGTTCAGTCATTTCCCCTCTCTAATCGGGTCACTTTCTTGACCGCTCCCATCAAGTTCCCCACAGGCTTGTCTTATTCACACCCTGGCTAAGCAGCCCAGCTTTGGCCATATCGTGGCCATGTCTGGTACTTCTATAAAACTGAATTGCCATTCTCTTGAAAAATAAGCAAGCTTATAGTTCAGTAACACATCACTCAGCATTAGCTAAAGGCAGCATAAGGATTTTCTGTGTAATCAGCTTTACTGCTCAGTAGACCTCTAGCTTCAATACACAGTCCATTTAATAGTTTAATTGCAATTACATTGTAAGCTAACTGAACTATGGCAATACAAAACTATTACTTAATAATTTTTATATTTTTATTGTTAATTAATACTTAACTGTAAGTATCTATTAAGTACTCTTTTTTACTATGTAAATCATAAAGAAACTTGATCTGTTAGTAGAAGTGATGTTTATTCATAGAGTTATTTCCAAGAATAATTATTGCAGATGTGAATGAATGAATTAGACCCTTTGAAAGGACCTTATTTTATTCAAAATAATATAAAATTGGCTGTTTGCATGGTGAGACAAAAATATATGCTGAAGTCAACTATATGAAAAAAATGTTTTTGCTTTTTCAGAGAAACCTTCAACTTGTCTCTTTATGTCTTCCCTTAACATAGAAATATGCTTTCCAGATTGACTCCACGGCAGCCTGTGGAATTACTTAAAATATATTACCATGTGCAAATGGATCCGAAATAAGTATTTGTATGTTAAACTCCTGAGTCTGTCTAGCTAGTAATATCAGATCTTCCTTTCTTTCAGGAAATACACTTAATTACTGAGAAAATGGGGGAATAAAATTAATCATATATTTGCTGAATAACCATGGTTAGACAACAATATAATTCAAAGAAATTTGTCCCTGAAGCACTTCTTTTAATGGTTGTAAAGCTCCAATACCATCTGTAGGACACACACATGTCACAGTATCTTAATCCAGACCCACCAGCTGAGGAAGAGAATATACCTTCAGTGTTTAATGTGTTTTATCAGAGTTTTGTTCAGGGTATCTAACGATAAACTATTTCAGAGTTTTCACCAGAAATATATGACAACTTCTGCTCTTTTTGTAACAAGTTCAGGTAATCAGCTGCGGAACCATATTAGGTTTAAGCCACTTAGCAGTATTTATTCCCTGCCTCCCTCCAGAATTCTTTCCTGTGAGATTTTTGTCTAGAGACAAATATATATAAATGTCTATATGAATACCTTCTTAGACATATCAATCTATTTTATTTGTATAATTTAGAAAATCATAGAATCTAAAATGGTCTGGGTTGGAAGGGACCTTAAAGGTCATCTAGTTCCAACGCCCCTATGATGGGCAGGGACACCTTTCATTCAACTAGGTTGCTCAGAGCTCCATACAGCCTGGCCTTGAACACTTCCAGGGATGGGGCATCCACAACTTCTCTGGACAGCCTGTTCCAGTGCCTTACCACCCTCACAGTAAAGAATTTCCTCATATCCAATTTAAACCTCCGATCTTGCAGTTTAAAGCCATTGCCACTTGTCCTGTCACTACATGCCCTTGTAAAAAGTCCCTCTCCATCTTTCTTGTAGGTTCCCTTCAGGTACTGGAAGGCTGCAGTTAGGTCATTCTGAAGTCTTTTCTTTTCAAGGGTGAGCAATCCCAATTCTCTCAGCATGTCCTCATAGGAGACATGCTCCAACCTTCTGATCAACTTAGTGGCCTCCTCTGAACTCGCTCCAACACGTCCATGTCCTTCCTGTGCTGGGACCCCAGAGCTGGATGCGGTGTTCCAGGTGGGGTCTCACCAGAGCAGAGCAGAGGGGCAGAATCCCCTCCCTGGCTCGGTTGCCCACGCTGCTTTGGATGCAGCCCAGGACACGTTTGGCTCTCTGGGCTGTGAGTGCCCATGGCTAGGTCATGTCTAGCGTCTCATCCCCCAGCACTCCCAAATCCTTCTCCCCCAGGGCTGTTCTCAGTCTCCCAGCCTGTGTTGATAGCAGGGGTGGCCCCGATTCAGGTGCAGCAACTTGCTCTTGGTCTTGTTAAACAGCATGAAAATAAAGCTTTGTTGTTACTCTTTTAGGTTTCTGTTTTTTTTCCCCTGCTTTTTTATTTCTCCTATTTCATGACTGGTGTCATATATATCTAAAAAAAAGCATTTACAACTAGATGTATAGGTGTGTAACGTTGTGTTGCCCTGTGTGAATTACTGCTTGGCCATACTGATTAGTTTGTTTAATGGTTACGAAATTACTTACGTGCAGAAGGGCTGACACATTAAATTGACCTTCTGCAGGATCCTGATTCCAGGAACACCTGGAAACTTGTATGGAAAAGCTAAAGGCAGCCCAGCCTGGAGCAGACTGCAGAGATTTCTTGTCCCAAGAAATCACACAGATATTTGGGCTGGATTTGATAAGCAGTACTTCTGCCTGGAACAGCCTCTCCCGGGATCGCACTACTTCTGCGGAGTCACATTTCTCGTCGCAGCGTTGATCCCTACGCGGAGCCTCCACCAGCTCCTCCCGCCCGGATCCCTCCGCAACTCCCGGGTCAGCGAGGGCGCGCCAGCGCGGGGGGCGGGGACAAGCAGGAGAATGACAGGAGCAGTCACCAATCAGCCAGGCGGACACGGCCGGCCGCCGGCGCTGGCCCAATGAGCGCCGCGGGGGGCGTGGCCGGGGAGGAAGCCCGTGCTGGCGGCCGGCGGGAGCCGCGCGGGAGCCGCCGCCATGGCTGACGAGATTAGCAAGGCGCAGGCGGCGCGTCCTGGCGGGGATACCATCTTCGGGAAGATCATCCGCAAGGAGATCCCCGCCAACATCATCTACGAGGACGAGCAGGTGCGAGCGGTGCAGGGGTCGGGGGCGCTGTGGAGGCGCTCGGGAGCGCGGCGGGGCGGGCGAGGCGCCTCCGCGCCTTCCTGCAGCGTCCCTGCAGCTGCCTCGGGCTCCTTGCCAAGCGTCGAGGGTTCTCACCGCTGGTGTAGGAGGGTAGCCGCGAAACCTTTACCACTCGCAGGCAGCGTCCCTGCGCGTTCCGAGCAGACCACCACAGCTAGCTGCTTTTGCAGGTCCCGATGTGCCTCTCAATAGCCATACAGAGGTTATGCAGCTCTGCTGCCAGGCTTTGGCAGTGAACCTCCGAGAAGGATTGCTGGTGCATCACAGCATGTTAGGGCCTAAATGAAATAATCAGCTTTAGAAGAAATGCAGCGGTTATTTCTGAAATGTAAACTAACTAGTACTCAGTATAAGATCCTCTGCGCTTTTTCCCACCCCCTCTTCAGATTGAAATACAGGAGACCCATTAACAGTAGCTTTTGCTTTTGAAATAAGGGATTATTCCTAATGGAGAATTCAGAGTCTCTAAGGATTCGGTTTGTCAGATTTATGTGCGTAAAAGTCATGCATAGCTTGAAACTGTGTTTTCTTAGTCGATGGCAGAATTGTTGCAGTTGCCATCTGCTCTGAAGAATACTGGAAATGTTCACTGTTTTCTGAAAGTCATGGTTATGTTACTGCTGTGTGTTTATGTGAAGGTGTGTTCTTTCTTTACCCTGGTCAAAGCTGTGTAAGTTTTTTCTTCAGCTGTAATGGCTACGGCAGAGTAATATGAGCACTGCTTGACTTCGCTGAGTGTATAACCCGCTTTGACAGCCATTTGTGCTGAGTGTTTTCCGGAAGAGTCATTACCTGCAGTGCCTCACTTGATTTTTACTTCAAAGTGCACAGAAATCTTGAACTTCTGGATTTTAGTTGACTGGTGGATGATCTTCAATTAATTTTGTTGACTTTATGGAGGTCTTTTTAGAGGTGGCTGGAAGTGTTAAAAGGAGAAAGGTAAGGAAGGCCTTTAATCAATAATTGACCTTCAGAGAAAAGGAAATACTGAAAAGTACAAAGTCTCTGTGGAATTATGCCTTATCACTGTTTTTCCAGTTGGATTGAAACTTGCTGAAATGAAGTTTGGTTTCCCATGCACTCATGAATTTCTTTGATTGTGCTTTTTTCTTAATGCTACTTCTGCTTTCTATACCATAGAAAACTATTAACTTCCAGTCTTTTGCTCCTTAAATTCTTTGATGCGGTTTGGCCATTTGCATTCTGCCTCTGTGGGGCTGCATATAATAGAAAAGCTGCTTACAAAATGGTCAACTCAAAGTAAGATTTATTTATTTGGGTGCAGCTTAGTTTTAGTCGTCAGTTATTTACTTACTGTCCTTCTCTGGAAAAAATGAGCAGTTCATGAGATTCAAAACTGAGCATTATCTTAAAGATACCTTAAAACTGGACGGATTTGGTATATAGAAGATAAGGTGTTTACAAGATCAACACAAGTTGAGTTCAGGCTTTTCACCACCTTCACTCTTGACAAAAGCCGCATTTCTCAGTAGAATAAAAAGGCAGTACAGTTGCAAAGAAAATTAATTTTATTGATTCAAAAAAAAAGCGTCTAGGAAATAAGTATTTTGAAGAATCTAGGTATGTGTTTTTATGTATACACTGTCTGTGACATACCTCAGCCGATAAGTACCAGGTGTTTTGCTGTTAAATGTGGTGGGTAAGTCAGACATGTCGTTGGACTAATGATGGCAGAGTGCCTGCTGTGCATCTGCACGTTTGTTGAGGTTGCAGTAGCACGTCCCAGTTTTGTGGTTGGCCATTTGTACAAAGAGATACAGCTTCATTTTCTGTTGTCTATTGGCAGTTCCTAATTTGAGATTTAGGTCGTGCATGCAGTGTCTGGTTGTAATTTTGGTATTTGTGTAACTTCAGTTGAGATTCAGCTACTCACTACGGACAGTTGTTCGTATTTCAAAAGTGACGCCTTTCTCTCAATTTGAGAATGTCTGAAGCAGAGCCAGTGTTAATGCATTACTCTGAAATACTTCGTGCTGTTGAGAACAGAAGTTTAATATAGCCTCAATCACATAACTTCAGGATCTTTGGAATTGCCTTGCTATCTTTGACCAAGGAGATATTCAGGCATAACTGGAAGATGATTAGCAACTCTTCGCCATTTATTTTATTAAACATGGTGTTAATAAAAAAATAAGTAAGCATAAGTGTAGTTTTTATAGGCATGCATGCCAACAGCTCTACTAGTCTTACGCATATGTTGCAATAATAAATCTTGACCCTGATTGCATATTACTTTGCTGAGCAGGCTGTAGCTTTTAAACAGTACTTTACAGAGTAGTGTTTTTTTTATATCAGCCGGTGTGGGTAAGTAGTGTTTTGTGTTTAGAAATTAAAGGATGTAGAATAATGTTACTCAAGAAAAATAAACATCTCTGCTTATGTTTGGGGTATCTGATAGTCTGTTGAAGTATGTATTTAGTGGGGCATATTGATTTACTGAAACTCTTACCGTTCTCCGAAGCAAATGATATTTTACCTGTTTGCTGTTCCTCCAGTGCCTCGCATTCCACGATATTTCACCCCAAGCTCCAACACATTTCTTAGTGATTCCTAAGAAGCCAATTGTCAGGTTGTCTGAAGCAGAAGATTCTGATGAATCTGTAAGTACTCTAGAGGTTTTCTGTACACCAAACTGTGCTTCTAATTATATCGTAATGTACTAGGCTGTCCCCCTTTTCCTCTTGACATTTCAAAGAGGCAGAGTAGTTTTCTGATACTATAATCCTTGTCCTCTAGCTTAAAAAGATAGTGGACTTAAAGTTTTCCAGTAAAATTGGCTAGAGAAAGCAAAATATATCTGTATATGTGTATTTTCCATGCAAAATGAATTGATATTTGTTATCTTATAATCCTGATGTCTGTTTTCATTGTCTGCATGCAATACTACTTACTCTAATATGGGCTTGGGGGTTTTTAGCAGGTCAGAGGTGAAGAAAAGGAAGGTTAGCTGAGAGGTGCTGAATATTTCATTTGTAACTATAAACATCAAGCCCAAAGATTTTGTAAACTTTACATGGTAAGATAAAGTTTCTTTTCCACCAGAATTATATATGTTGTCTGAAGAAGTAGTGGGGGCTTTAACCATGAAGTAAATTTAGCATCTGTGACACTTTTGTAGTCTGTTACAGCCTGGCTTGAAAAAAATCAATAGTTCTATTTTTCCCCTATGCATAGTTAGTCTTTATAGTTTTTCTTGGAAAATGTCAGTTGCAGGCAGACAACAATTTGAAGAGCAGTGGCTGAATTTCTGAGAATTAACTTACTGGCTTATTGGTTCTTTGCTGTTGTTCCTTCCCTTCCTACCCTTTCCCCTTTTCTGTGTGTTTTCTGTTTGTTGTTTTTTTCTTTTATTTTTTTCTTTCTCCTTCAGCTTCTCGGGCATTTAATGATTGTTGGCAAGAAGTGTGCTGCTAACCTGGGCCTGACCAATGGATTCCGGATGGTTGTGAATGAAGGGCCTGAGGGTGGGCAGTCTGTCTATCACGTACATCTCCATGTTCTGGGTGGTCGTCAGTTGGGCTGGCCTCCTGGCTAAGATTTGTACACCGCAGGAGTTAACTGCATGCATACAAGTTACCACCAAATAGATTTAATATGTTGTCCATCAATCTAGCCACTGTTAGTGTATTGGTTTTTTTTAATGTCTACAGAGGGTAATAAATGCTCTGAACAATATTCGCACAATAAAGATTAAGCATATGGGAATTGTCTCTGTCTGGTGTGCCTTACTGATGGAAACAACTGTGAAGTTAAAATGATGTTCTCTGGAGTTTAAAGTATGTAACATGTTTTGGTCTGCTAACACATCTTCTGTAGGTAGTGATTTGCTGAGGCATTTGAAACCTGAAGGTGCAACCACTTAGCAGACTTTCATGTCTTCTGGGAAGAAATCTTCTAAGCTTTTTGAATGTAGTATGTAAGTATTTGTAAAGCCAGTGTAGGCTGCTGCTGAAACTCTTTTAAAAAGTGAAATTCCAAACATGCTGTGCAAGGGCTGTGTCAGCACAATATGTTGGGAACACACTTCTGTTGGAGCTCTCTGTCAGTGGCTGCATTACAAGGCTTCGTTTTTCCAGTGAGAATGGGTAAAACAATAGTCTTCATGGCAGCTGTGATAGTTCCGTAGCACTTGGGTACTTAAGTTGTGATTTTGATCAAATTGAGGACTTGAAGTGAAAATACTGAACTGTTGTAAGGTGTTCAAGGCATTTCTTGGCACATAAGCAGCATGATGTAGTATGCGTATATATATATTTCAGATTCCAGATTTTAGTGAGCAGATCTCCTTGAGTTAATAGTACTTTCTCTGTTGCTGCATACAGTTGTTCATGCAACACAGTCATCAGATCTCCCAAGACAATACATTTTCTTGAAGTTAGGGTTACAGATGTGTCTGCCAGTGTGAATATAAAACAACTGTTCTTTCTGATAAAGCTGTCACAGCTAACTAGTTTTTATGATGAAAGATACTTAAAAGCCTCAGATGCCTTGATAAAAGCTTGTTATATGTGTAAAGGGTGTACAAGTAAAGGCAGTGAATTGTATTTTTTGTTCAGATAAAACTTGCAAGTTTGGTAAAGCCATTTGAGTTCATTCAGCCAGAAGATGCTGTGTAAATACTTCTGAATGTTTTGAGCTTTCAGAGTTTTTACCCTAAGATGTGACTTAAACTGGAAAATCAGCTAGTGCTTCTGAAGGGAGTTGTCTATAGTTGAGTTAGGAACAAACAGGTGGTTCTGTAGTGGTAGCATAATGGCTCTTCTCCTGTGTAACTTGCATAGAAGTGAAGAAGACAACCACCCAATCCCTAGAGATACAGCATCCCTGAACAGAAACTGAATGTGTATCACAAGAATGAGGTATCTCTAGCAGGCGCAGTGGGGCTGCAGTAAAGGTTTGTGACTGGGAACTTGGCTATCAGAACAAGTTCATGGAAGGCCCTTAAGGAGATGAACCATCGGCATCCAAATGTGAGAAGGGGCATGTGACGTGTGTACTGCTTTGACTTTCCTAATTTCTGTTGTATGTACTTTTTACCAACATTGGCATATGTGATTTGAAGCATGACTGGTGAAGTTTTCACTGCTGAACCGTGTAAGAAAGTAACTTGTTATTTACTTCTGTTTCTTTACTTGGAATCTTGGAGGTGTACTTGCAGATAATATGTGCTTCAGGAAGGTAAGAAGACTTCCAAGTGAGGGCAGAACCATGAATCTGTTGCAAAGGTAGCGATGAGGCCATCTTGCTAACTAGTTTAATTGTGCTTAGGTTTCAGATGTGTACCTTCAGGATTGATGCTCAAATGATGAGTAGTACTGAGACCTGTCAGATAATAGTATACTCGATGTGGGAAAAATATAACTGAAGAAAAACTTCCTTTTTCCTAATTAGTGCATGTAGGAAGTGGGGGAACTGGGCACTAGTTGACCTCTTCTACCTTTCAAAAGTACTTGTCAGTTTATTGCTAAAAGGCAGGCCAGCCTCCTTGTCATCAGTTTTCTTCTGCTTGCATTGCTTTTACCTCTGTGGCAAGGTGATGACTCCAGTGCAGCTGCTCTGTCCTGTGATTTTTAAGGCCACTTAACAAAGTGACATGTGTTAACTGCATCACAGGGAGGCAGCAATCTTCATCTTAGTAAAAACCAAGGCAATGGACGTGAGAAAGTAGAGTTAAACTACACATCCTTTTACTCTACATTAGTGATGGATCTGAAACACCCGGTGGAAGATCTTGATCTCTTCTCTCAAGTAGTCAAATGTAGCTGGACGACAAAAGCCTGTGAGCAATCCAAGGATTTCACCTTTATATAATCTTCATGGTCTGAAGGTGGAAACAATTTACGTGATTTAAATATAGGCTGATGTATAATCTGTGTCCACTTAATGGAATGATTGAGCTAGGCAACATCTATTGTTAATCTCTGTAAACTCCCTGAGGTATCTGGAAGGTGTTCCAGCTTATCAAAAGATAAGCATGGAGTGGAGAGTTTGTTTGGAAACAATGGGGAATTTTAATGTGGCATGTCATTTCAGGAAGACTGCATTGTTACTGTAAGCTTTAGTGGTCTCTGGTGGAATTTGTGTCTAATCTTCCAGATAATACCACTGTTATGTCACTCTTTAATCAGAGACAACCTGACTGTCTGAGAGAGAGAGCTAAACTGCACATGTGAAATCTATGTCAGTTTTTGAAATGCCAGAGTTTGAAGTAACACTTCCTAGGTATGAAATTTGGCATTCTTTTGGGTATTGAGCTGTCCAGTCTTGTTGAGCCAAGCTGTCCACATGTACCCATGCAATTCTTGAAGATCCTGTGACAGTAACAATTGCAGGTTTGGGTAAGTCATACTGACAGTGGCTGCAGTTGCCTTATTTTTTCCTTTCTGTTGGCCGTTTTCCTATGTGTTAGAACTCATTTTTGTTGACCACACTCAATTTTTATGGAATTTCTCTCAGGAGCACTGTGTCGATATTTTATTTGGTTATGTTTGTGTTTGCTATGGATTTAGATACAAAGTTCTGTCCTGATTTATTTTCTGCTCCAGTTACTGGGGGAAAAACAGCCATTGCAACAATTCCTTTTACGTCTTAACAGGTAGGAAATGTCTGGTAAACTAGGCAAAATTTAGTCCTGTTTTATGGTCCTTTCCAGTTACAAATTTCTTTCCTTTGAGAAACTCTATATACACCAGCCAATTCACAGCTGAGTTTGAAAGAACTGGGGGAAAAGCAAAACCTAGGCTAATGGTGTTGGGCAGAGCTGTTTGCCAGTTTTGACCATTAGGTATGTACCCTATACCTGTCTGTCATCAAGGATTTGACGAGGAAATACAGGCTTTTGTTGGACTGTGATGTGCTAACACACGACATTTGGGGTAGTTGCAGGGCTGCCAGGTGGGAGAAGAGTCTTGGATCTGAGTCTAAAATTCAGCCTTTTGGGTATAAGATGAAGAGGGAATGGTGATTTAAGGAGAAGTCAGTGCTTTAGTAACTGGTTTAGGACCATGACTGTTTGGTGATAGAAAAGTTGGGAAATACTCCTTTTGAGTGGGAAGCTTCAAGATGGCAAATTGATCTGAGAAATAGAAGATCTTGAGAGAAAGAACATCCAGAGATTCCAGAAGAAAGAGACTACCTCTTCTCTACTTGTGGTAAAAGTGAAAAAGAACCCTCAATTCTGCATGCAAAGGATAAAAAACGTGAGTATTTGCCAGTAGGGTGTTCTGTATATTGGAAACCCAGCAACACCTATGAAGATTGTTGCACTCAGTGATCTTGGAGGTCACTTCCAACGTTGATGATTCTGTGATTCTGACATGTTACGGAGTAGATGTGAATGTGGTTAATTTGGTCTTGCTAAGCTTGCTCAAAACACAGTCTCACTGGACAGAATGCTCTTAGCAAGTGAAGGGTAAAAGGACAAAAACTGATGCTGGAGCTGTAGTTGCTGACCCCTTTTTTGTGAAGGATTTGTACTGTTGGTTTGGCTGAAGGTCAAGGACCGGTCAATCTCTTTAAAATCTCTTACAGACTTCAGTAGCAGAGAGGACAGTTGAGAATAATTGTACACCAAAACAATCAGGTATTTTTGTTGTCATGGTAGCTGTACTTCTGTCAAATTTTCATAGAGCAGAATCATAGATTATCCTGATTTCAAAGGGACCCATCAGGGTCATGGACTCCTGGTGCTGTGCAGGACAACCCAAGAATCACATGTGCTTGAGAGCGTTGTCCAAACATGTGAACTAGACAGGCTTGGTGCTGTGACTACTTTTTGAGAAGTGTTTTCCAGTGCGCAGCCACCCTCTTGGTGAAAGACCTTTTCCTGATATCCAATCTAAACCTCCCCTGACTCAGCTTCATGCCATTTCCTCAAGAGCAGTCACTGGTCATGAGAGTGAAGAGATTGGTCCCTGCCCCTCTGCTTCACCTTGTGAGGATGTTGAAGACCTCAGCGAGGTCTCCCCTCAGTCTCCTCCAGGCTGAACAGACCAAGTGACCTCAGCTGCTCCTCGTAAGGCTTCCCCTCCAGATCATTCACCATCCTTGTGGCCCTCCTTGGGATGCTCTCCAGTAGCTTCATGTCTTTTTACGTTGTGGCACCCAAAACTGCCCCCAGCACTTGAGATGAGGCCACCCCAGTGCAGAGCAGAGCAGGACAATCCCCTCCCTTGCCCAGCTAGTGATGCTGTGCCTGATGCACAGGTGGCCCTCCTGACTGCCAGGGCACTGCTGACTGATGTTCAACTTGCCATCGACCAGGACCCCCAGGGCCCTTTGTGGGGCAATGCTGTCCAGCCTCTCATTCCAAGGTCTGTCCATACACCCAGAGTTGCCCCATCCCACGTGCAGAATCCAGCACTTGCCCTTGTAAAACTTCATATGGTTGCTAATTGCTCAGCCCTCTTAATTTGTCAAGGTCTCTCTGCAGGGCCTCCCTCTCTGTCCTTGGACTTGACAGGTCCTCCCAATTTAGTGTTGTTGGCAAACTTAATATTCATTTGAGTCCTATGTCCAAGACATTTATGAAGATGTTGAAGAGAAGTGGGCCTATTGAATTTGTCAATGTAAAAATTCTGTTACCGTAAAGAAGATAATGAATTTTCTAGAAACTTAATAAAACATCATACTAAAACGTCATACTAATGTTTGAAAGATGGAAACTGTATGTGGAAAATTCCCACCCTATTGTGTCATAGTTGAGAATGAGAGCATTCTGCCTTGCCTGTGGCTTATATTTTTGTAGAAAGCTCTAAAGGGCCCTGGAGTATCCTCTTGCCAAACAAGACGTCTGTCAGTTCATTCGTGAAATACACATCTGCTTCAGGTACTTTACTTTTCCTCTCTGAGGAAAAGCACCCTTTAAGTGCTGTTTTACATAAGCAAAGAGGCGTGGTCAGTATTTTAGACAATGTCAGCTAGCGCTTTCTGAGGCATCTGGTTGGACCCACAGGCTTTAGTCTCTTACAGGGTCATTCGTCCTTGCAGAGTGGGGATACTGCTTTATCTGCTTTTAAGTATGCTCCTTATTCTTACAGTAAGATCTAAACTACAGTGTGTGGCATGTGTGGAATAGGAATTTCAGAAGCATAATTTCAGGAAGGAAATACCTGTGGGGAAAAGGAGAAGGAGAGGTGTTGAGAAAAATACTCTTTTTTTTTGCATGGCATTTTATATTTCTGGTGTTTTTCTCTGGGTACTTTGCTGAATGCTCAGGTGTAGAAATCTGGAGGTGAAGTTGTGTAGCTCCTGAGAATGCCTGCTCTTCCATGGTTTAGCTCCATGGTAGGTAGGGGTCTCCTCCTGTCAAATAACCCAGTGGCAAGCCAAGGGAAGCTCAAAGCCTTGATTTGCATCAGAGCTTATCCACCTGTCCATAACATTTCTGTACTCTTGCACAGAGGTGAGCTTCCAATGATCTGTGGTGACAAATCTAATACCACAATACTTGCATACATCTTCCTTTCTGTCATCTATTGATTGGAATGCATTCAATGATTAAGTTACAAGTTGCATTGCTGCTATTAATAATATTAGTTCTTTTTTATTCCTAATAGCTTCTGGAAAAGGATTTAACTTGATTTAATTTCTAGTCCAAAAGCTATATCCCATAAATTGTGTCTGGTTCTTAGTTTAGTTAGAACAGTTGGGTTTATGCTTGAAGGAATTAATTGGCTCATCACCGCCTTTTTTGTAGTTAGAAAAAACTCTTTTGATTCTTAATATGGTGGGTTTTTCTATCATTTAGCAGCACAGCAGCATCCACAAAATTGCTTCTGTTTTTATTCACAGTAGAGGAAAAACATGCATTTGCTTTTCCAGCTGCGACGTGAAAACATTCAAGTTTTGAATCAGAAGATGTGAAGTAAGTGAGAGTCATGGTACAGTTCACTTTCCGCTCTGAGGCACCTTGTTGATTTCATCTCAATCTCCCTGGAGACTCCACTTATCATTAAGTCATAAGCTAGCCTAGGGCCTTCCTCTGTTGTTTCTGCACAAACAGAATGGAATTTCAGCTTCATGGCCAAACAAGATGCATTGTGACTGTATCCTGTGGTTAGAATGCTTATTTATATTCAGTGAAGCTTAGCTTAGAGAAATGTGGAAAATACTGTCACTCTGATCCCAGAAGATGTGTTGAACACTAACATAAGGATCAGGCTAATGTTTTGCAGAGGAAGATGGGTATAACAAGTGGGTAGAATAATATTCCTGTATTTGAAACTCAGGTCTTCTATATCATAGTGACGGCATTTGGAATAGAATATGGTGACTACTTTAAGTGCAAAACATAGGATGCAGGGGTAGACATTTTTTAATAATTAGTATTTTCCTTCAGACAGCTTTTCAATTAAAAGAAGAAGAAAAAGTTCTGACTGCGTGATACGTGTCCTGATCTTGCTGAGGCAATGGTATGGGATGTCTGACTCTGTGCGTGTGTAAGTTATGCTGTAATCACACTTGCCCTCTTTGAAAAAATATAGGTAAACACAGACCTTTCTGGAGATAACCAGATCAAACAAATTGGTTCCTTGAACATTTAAGCACTTGTGTGTCAAGGAAGGTGTTCTGTCTGGGGTTTTTAGACATGGGTGAGCTTACATATCTCTGTCATCTTTACTATCATTATCTTCAGACTTGAATGAGAGGCCATGTGTGTTACAGAAACCATCTGTGTAAGTAGAAGAGCATCCTGTCTATTGCAGAGAAATAAAAAATGTTTATTAAATTCTTTCAGGCCTTTTCAGCAGCACATTTACCTTTGTAAGTGGTTTTAGTTTAGATGGTTTATGATTAGTGGTACTATTCCTTCATCAGTATTGAGAAAGTGGTTTCCTGAGTTTATCCCATGTATTATTGCAGGAAAAGAGAAAGTGTAGCAGAATAATCCTTGTCTTTAGAAGAACAGACTTAAACTTCTTGAGTCAGATTGTAGATTAGATCCCATGAGAAGTAGCTGTGCAGAGGTCTAAGACAGTTTTTTGATTGTCAAGAATAGCCTCCTTCGGGCATAGTAACTACATGTTTTGAAGTTCACAGACGGAGGGGATGTATCAGGGGGTCCACATGGTTGAATGGGCAACTCTGGCTGAACTGAAGTGCCAAAAGCACTCATACACCAATGGAAGGGGGAATGGGCTGCATGAAAGAAAGAAACATTTCTCAAATGGTGTAGAAGAGCCGAACTCAGCTGAAACTGGAATTTGTGGGAGATGAGAGGGGCAGCAAGGGCTGATATAGCTGCTTAAGCAGCAAGAGCAGTCTAAGGAACATACAGACCTGCTAAAAAGATGAGGTGGTAGACCTAGAGACACAGGAAATAGAAAAGGCTGAGTAGTGTTTTTTGCTTTCTTTTCTGGTAAGGTCTGCTGTCAGGTCTTCTAAACCTGTGTATGCAGAGGCCAAGTTTGGGCCACTGTAAAGAAAGATTGAGTTAAAGACTTCTTAAACGATCTAGACTTATGGAGAAGGTCACGGGACTGAGCGAGGTGCATCCAGTGCTGCTAAGGATACTGGTCAATGTCACTGTGAAACCTTTGCCTGTGACATTCAAACAAGTTATGATGTCTGGGTGAACTACATTATGGCTAGAAAAAGGCACACATCACAGCTAGCCTGAAGAAAGATAAGATGGATTTGGGGAATTTCAAGCCTAATTGAAGTCTCCAGGGAGATCATCGAGCCAGTCTTCCTAGAAATCATTTCTAGGCCCATCAGGAAAAGGTGATCGGGAAAAGCAAGCACAGAATTACCTGGTCAGATTGTGCCTGACCAACCTGATTGCCTTGTACAATGATGTGATTAACAGTGTGGATGTGGAGAGAACAAAATATGTGACACAGCCTCTTTGTATCTGAAGGGGAGAAACATGACTGAATTGGTAGAATTCCAGGTGGGTGGAAAGCTGGCTGGACTCATGGGTTCAAAGAGTAGGGGTTCAAATAGTGGCTGGTTAAGCATGACATTCCTCGGGGTTTTGAATTGCTAACATTTACTATGTTCATCAATCACCTAGAAAATGGGATGGAGTCACCATCCCTGGATGTGTTTAAAAAGAGATTGGATGTGGCGCTCAGTGCCATGGTTTAGTTGAGGTGTTAGGGCGTGGGTTGGACTAGATGATCTTGAAAGTCTCTTCCAACCTAGTCCTAGTCATTCTGTGATTCTGTGACACCCTCAGGACATTCACAGGTGACACAAAATTGGGGATGGAAATGATTGATAAGCTGGAGGTCAGGACTGGTACTCAGAGGCACAAGTGGTTGAAAAAGCAGACTGATGGGGACCTTCTGAAGTTCAGGAAAGGTGCTGAGCCCTGCACTTGGAAGGGACCAGTCTCATGCAGCAGGTACACTGGGGATTGGCTGGCTGCAAAGCTTTCTTGCAAAGCAGGATCTCAGAAGTCTGGTGGACAAAAAGTTGAAGAAAAGTCAGCAGGATGCCCTTTGCAGTCATGAAAGCTAAGCCCACCCAGTGCAGCATTAAGAATGGTTTAACTGGGGGAATTCGTTAATCCCCTCAATTCAGCACTTACGAGATGGTGCCTGGAGTGCTTTGTGCAGCTTGGGCTCAGTAGTACAAGAAAGATGCAGACATACAGGAAGGACTCTAGTGGTGAGCTGCTGAGATGGTTGCGAAGCACATGATACTCAAAGGGAGAATATTCAGAGAAATTGTGTTGGTTTGTCTTGAAGAAGGAATGGCTTGGAGAAGGCTTTCTCTTTGCGGCTTTTTAGTGGTTGGTTGTAGAGAATTGAGGCTTGTGGAGGTGCAGAGTGAAAGGGTAAGGATCAGTGGGCTGATGTTGCAGCAGCAGAAGTTCTAAGTAGGAATATTAGGAAAGATTTCACAGTGAGAAAGGTTAATTGCTGGAGGAGATTCCTTAGAGTGACTGTGGATACTGGAGATGCCCAAAGCTTGACTAGACAAGACTGGCAATGTTTTCTGACTTAAAAGTTGGCTGTCATCTGAGCAGAAATGTGGACTGGACAGTCACCAAAGATCTCTTCCAACATTTTTCTGTGGTTCCATTAGCAGCAGCATAAACATCTTCTAGGAAGAGTCAAAATAAAGTGATGGAAAGAAAGCCGTAAGGCAAAAAAACCAAACAGTCAAAATTACAGAATTGAAATAAAAAAAACCATGTGAGGAAGAAGAGTTGGTTCTATCTGAAATCCTGTAATTTTGAAATTAAAGTGCAGTGAGACTTTATATGTTTGTGTAAAATTTATGACGTATCTTACCCTTCTGTCTTGAGGCAGGGAGAAATGCCATATTTAGCTGCTCATTGTTATCCACAATTAATTATAAATCAATGTCTGGAAACAATCAGAATGTGGAACACATTTCTTGCAAGCACAAAAAAAGAGAAAAGAACACAAAGAAATGGAACAAAGGAGAAGTAGAGCTCTTATGCAGTTATGAACAGACTGAATTTTCTGTAACGGAAGATGCATATTTGTTTCTTGTTTTACAGGAAATAAATTTTAAGGGAAGTGTGGACAATGTCCCCCTAACCCCTCATGGATTACAGCTATCTTGAGATGTTAGTCAGCCACTGTTAATTCCCGTGCAAACTCAGAAAAAGCAGATTAATCTGATACTGTATTAATAAACTGTCTGGGAGTGGTTACAGAGAAACAGAAAGCTGTTCCATAGGAGGTATTGGAGTCTGAAACTCCAATCCCCAAACCTTCTGGTTGTATCTTAGTCCTCTTGTGGCTTCTTAAGAAAAAAGTGAGAACAAAGTTGTATGTGTTACATACTTGCCAATATTGTAAATCTTGCTGCAAAGATTTATGAAGTTAATTTAGTTAATTGGTACTGTGATGTAATCAAACAGGAAAAATTATTGTATCTTCTGTCAACTAGATTTTTCTGTCTTTTGAAATTATAATTCAGGAGGATCGAGGAATTGAAAAATGGCAGTATTTGGTGGGCACAAATGTTTAAAACCATCTTCACAGCCCTGAAAGAAGTGACCTGCAGCAGTTGGCTGGCTAATCTAGGCACTTGTGGCCAGACATTAAAATTCTTCTTCTTTTCTTTCCCTAAGCAAAATAAATTTTTGATGGCTAGCAGTACATTTTTTTGACTCACTGTGATCAGTCTGAACTTTTTGTAGCTCCCATTTGAAAAACACTGGATAGATTTTAACAAAATAACTCTAAATTAGGCTTTCACAAGGAAATTTTTTATTAGTTGTTTATCTTAGACTTACGAAATGTACTGCATCTGATATGTTTTGAAAGTGGAATGACAAAATGAGATTAAAAAATTGAATAAATTTTAAAAATTCAATACATTGTAAATGTGTTGAACAATGGATAATTAAACAAAATAGAGTAAGAACGACTACAACAATCAAAAATTTAATAATTACATAGTATAATGGAAAGGAAGAAGGTGACTCTCAAGGCAGATAGCAGGATAATGGGATACTGAGAGTAGGAGGTTAAATAAATATGGCTTACTGAACATGACTTCAGGTCCGGATACTGAGTAAATACAATTTTAATGCGTATTTTACAGAAGTGTTTTTCAAATGCTCTTAATAGACATTTGCCTTTGTAATTTACACTGATTTCGGTGGGATCTACATTCAGCCCTTCCTGAGCACTTGTAAAAATTCCTTACGTCCTGTCTGCCTACACCAGGGCGTATTAAAATATTAAAATACATAAAAATCACTGCAGTAGCGAGAAATATTGTTGTCCAGCGAAAGACATCCTGATTCTGGTGAGTGTTCTGCAACTGAAATGACACGGACTTTGTAAGCGGGTACAGAGAAAAATGCCACACCCAGGTATCCACAGTGGAGCGCCCTTGTCTCTTTGTTAGAAGCGGCATGCTGTGTTTTCAGGGGCAGGATCATGCCTTGGAACGGCGGATCGAATTCCCGATCCAGTCTCCAGGCGCGGCCGCGCGGGGGCAGCCTGAGACCGCTGATGGGCTCGGCCTTTTGCGGTTCGAAAGTCTCGGCTTTCCCCTCGGTGTGACAATGCTGAAAGAACTGCTAAGTTTTTTTCAGTCGATGTTAAGTGACTACAGCATTACTCAGTAGGGGCTGAATAGTAGGACCATGCTAATAGCAAAAGTTGTAACGAAAGATAAGTGATACAGGCTTTTAAATGGCTTCTGCTCTGATGCACAGTATTTCTGGTTTGCAGAACAGCATTCATGACTTCAGTGTGGTTTAGATTGCCTTTTTTCAGAGTTTTAGCTTCTAATTAGCTTGATGCAATCTTAAGAGCTGCAGTGTGTTAATTTAGGAAGAAAAGTCTTGCTGGTGTCCTTTTGCATCACGTGTTGATTGCCCTTGAGAATTCATTACATACACTCATGTTTATATGAACCTGATGTTTCTGGAGGGTCCTTTCCAAGAATTATCAACATAACTACAAAGATGACATACATTTCATGTTTTGAAGGTGGCATGTGTGAAAACTTATCTTCACATCTATTATATAGTCACTGCAGGCACATAAAACACAGGTGGTTGCATAACTCTTTACAACAGAAATCCTACCTTTGTTGTCTCATGATTCAGACAAGTACTGGATTGGTGCAGTATATCATTACATTTCTAGAACAATATCAGAACCTGTAGCGGAAAAGGGTCATTGAAAATTTCTGAGTAATAACTCAAAATATCTTAACAACCACTTAGCTCTAATTATATAAGAATGCAATCCCTTTTTCAGAAATGCTTTGGATTTATGCACAATTCTATAAAAGCCGCTACTGAATAATGCTGTAGTCACTTAACATTGACTGAAAAAACTTAACAGTTCTTTTAAATCACTCTTCAGGTAAAGAGTTGCATTTCAGTTAGGAAGAGCATTAAGGTACAAAATGGGGACTGAATGCCAAGTGTTGTCAAGGGTATTTTGAATCTCACTGGCTCTTTCATTTTGCTATTTGTTTTTTTTTGTTTGTTTTTTTTTTTTCTTCTTTTTTTTTGGGTAATATTTTTCACCTGCGAGTGGGATTCTTGTATCCGATTCACTAGCTCCTTCCATATATTTTCATTTAGACTACTACTGGTGCCACGCCTGCCTGAAAAACTTACTGAAGCAGGAACCAATCCCATGTATGTCGTGGACAAACACTTCAATTAACCCAGACAGCTCACAAGATGAGGTCCTTGAATATTCTTCTAGTCAGGGCACCCATTTGTTTGCAAGAGCATATTGAGTATATGTGGTGCTGAATAAATCAGTCCAGATTAAAGGAAAAAAATAATCCAGGAGTGCTATCTTTAGATTAGCTGCAGACCTATGATGGAATAGAAAGCACAGTAAAAAGTGTGTTGCAATTCTAAAATATTAAGTTATAGTAATAAGTAGTGGAAACTAATGAGAAGATTTTTACTTCGAGTTAGACTGCTTCATCACCTGTAAATATCCTTTTTAGTTTACAAGAAAAAACATCTGTATTCTCTATGGTTTTTCCCAGTAGCTGCATATGTGTGTATGTCTCTACATTGCTGTTGTTAAAACAGTGAAACCAACAACATAGGACTTTCTCATGGAATCATAAACCAGATAAGACCCTTAACACGGTATGTGTCTCATTTGAGGCTTTAGGCTGCCAGTGCTCTGAAAAGCTGAAAATGAAGTAGAGGAGGATATATATTCTGAATCTTAATATCCAATTCAAAATAATTTTGAGAAAACTACTTTCAAGATGTAAATTGTTTTAAAGAATCTTAATATGTAATTCCAAATCTCTTAGTAATACTTCTTTCAAGAAGTACATTGTTTTAAGGGTTTTGTTATTAAAAAAAAAGGAAAAAAAAAAAGGTAGTGAAAACTGGTAGGTATAGTTTGGCCCTTGTATTGCGTTTTCATGTGAGGTTTTGGTGGTGGGGCTGTTTTTGAGGGGTCTGCAGTGGTGGCTTCTGTGAGAAGCTGCCAGAAGCTACCTTGTGTTCAGCAGAGCCAGTCCCAGGCAGCTCCAAGATGGATGTGCCACTGGCCAAGGCTGGGCCAATTAGAAGTAACATCTCTGTGATAACTTATTTAAGAAGAAGAAAAGACAGCTTTGCACAATTGTAATTGTGGCCGGAGAAGAGCAGAGTGAGAGGATCAAGAGCCCTGCAGACACCAAGGTCCATGAAGGAGAGTCAGTAGCTGCTCCAGGCACCAGAGATGAGTTTCCCTAGCAGCTCCTGGTGCAGACCATGGATGCAGCCCCTGGAAGAGTCCCACGCCAGAGCAGGTGGATGCTTGGGATCAGGAAAGCTAAGGCACAGCTGGAGCTAAATTTTACAAAAGGTGTGAGAAGTACTAAGGCCTTCCACAGGTATGTTAGTCAGAAAAGAAAGACACCACTCCACACAACCCTAACAAGTAAAGACAACTGACACAGAGACACTGAGGTATTCAAGAACGGCATTGCCTCAGTTTTCACCGATAATTCTCTTCCTGCTGCTATCAAGTCCCTGCATGTCAAGGGAGGAAATGGAGGAGTGAATTCATGTCAACCATAAGAGATCAGGCTCAAGACCCTCTAAAAAACTAGACATATGGGATGGAATGAGATGCATGCTAGAGTCCTGAGAGAACTAGCAGATGTAATTGCTAATCCAAAAGGTCAATGCCCAAATAGAAAGAAATACTGAACGCTGTCCCTCAGGAGTCCAATACTGTTCAATATCTTCATATCAGCATAGACAGTGGAAGTGAGTACATCCTCAGGAAGTTTGGCGATAACACCAAGATGAAAGGAAGGCCAGGTGCAAGGTCCTGTAATGGGTCAGGGCAGTGACCAGTATCAGTATTTGTTGAGAGGTGACTAAATTGGTGGCAGCTGTCAAGAGAAAGAGTTGGCCATATTGGTAGATGAAAAATGAGCTATCAATTTGCACTTGTAGTGTAGAAAGTTAATCATATCCTGGGGTGCATCAAAGTGGGCGTGGTCCACAGGTACAGGGGGCAGTTCTTGCCTTCTACTCTTGTGTGACCTCACCTGGAGTACTGTGTCCAGCTCTGGGGCCCCCAGTGCAAGAAAGACGTGGATGTGTTGGAGTGGGTCCAGTTGATTGCCACAAAAATAATCAGAGGGCTGGAGCATCTTTCCTGTGAGGAAAGGCTGAGAGAGCTGGGGTTGTTCAAGCCTGGAAAAGAGAAGGCTGCAGGGAGAACTTACAGCAATTTTTCAATATATGAAAGAGATGAGTTAGCAGAAGGACAGAGAAAGGCTTTCTGAAATTGAAAGAGGGTAGATTTAAATTGGCTATAAGGAAGACATTTTTTACTATAAGGTTGGTAAGGCACTGAAACAGGTTGCCCAGAGAAGTACATGCCCCATCTCTACAAGTCTTTAAGATCAGGTTGGATGAGGCTTTGAGCAGCTTGATCTGGTGAAAGATGTCCTTGCCTTGGGCATAGGGGTTGGACTAAATGACATGTTAAAGTCTCTTCTAATGCTACCCAGACTATGATTTTGTGTTATTTACTGGGTACAGCTCAATTTCCTACCTGTATCTTGTGATTGTCCATCTGTAAAGGTACAAGACTGTACTTGCTTTTTGTCATTGGAATATGTGAGTCATATTGGAATATGACTGGACTTCAGTAGAAAATTCTTTTTTCACAGGCTAGGTTAGATGCTTCTTGATTTTATCATGCATACAGCAAAGATCAGCCTTCAATGAGCTTTTATGGGAGCAGAGTTTAGTCCTTGAATTAATATTATGTGTGGAAAACCAACATGACAGAATCAAGCATGGGTCAGAATTACCAAAAATGTCAATGGAGTCATATTCCCACCATATTGCTCAGTAGGTCTGAGTTGTGATTGCCTTAGCTGGAACAGTGTCGACTCAGGTTTCCTCAGCTTTGTAACAGTACTAGAAGGAAGTCAATATATTAGAAGTACTGTCTGTGACTGTGACTAAGAAACATATTTTTTAATAAGCTGCTTAATGAACTGCAGATGTTTGCATTTTCTTCCTTAGATTTCTACTTTGGATTGACTAAATGCAAGCTGCAGAAAAAAAAAACCCAAACAACACACTGGTTTAACTTTGGCACTTCGGACCATTCTAATAGAGACATTATTGGTCAGCTGCAGTTCACTTTATTTTTACATTTTCACAGAGAAGAGATAGGGATGAGAGATGGAAAGTGGAAAATTAATTTGGGAACTGTCACTTTTGATTTTTCTAGGACCTCTGAAAGCATTATAAAGGCACTGGATCCCTAGGGAAGTACAATGCAGTTTTGAGATGCCTGGCAATCCAGGAAAGAGGAGAGTCATAAGAGGCAGTGCCTCTGTATGCTGACCTGAAGGATTGCTTAAAGTTCTGGCTTCTCTCCCATGAAAAAATAAGTCAGAAAGCCACAGATCTATTTTCTGTCTTTCTGGAATGTGTAAGTTTCCATGTTGCTGCTCATTTCTGTCTCATTTTTGAAAAGCACTGACTTTGTCTGTGCTCTAGTGGTTTCAGGAGTTCATAGCTAATACTTAAAGACACCAGACTTCCTTTTCTTTCCCCAGACTTCTGCCGCTGCTTGCCATTCATTTAGGTAGGCTCTGAATCAAGGAGCTTGGACTGTACTAAGCTTTGCTCTCTTATAGGAAACTGTTTCCTGTAACTTGATTAAAATTATTTTAAAGTGAAAATATTTCTGGTAAGCTTTTATCAGTGACTGATAATTTCAGGAATCAGTTTTTCACTAGGTAGCCTTTGGGTTCAGTATATCTTTAAAAATATACAATACTTTTCCTTATCCATGTTTGAGGTAATTTTGATATCCAGGTATTAGCTGATTAGTGAGTTTTGTATTTGGATACAGCAGATTGCTTCTGTTGGAAAATAGGCTTCATTCTTCCTTCATATCCTGTTGCCAGCTTTTGTGAGGCTACATCTGTAGAAGTGTCACAAAAAATAGGTGCTTACAGGTAGAAAACTGATTTGAGCTTAGAAAAGTTTTTTTGTAAGATATTCAGAATGTAGCTCTGCTAATGAATGAAAATAACCAACACCATAATAACACTAAATATTTACAGGGAAAGGAGATCAGAAAAGAGACAGAATTACCTTAATAAGATGTTTGTCTTGCCTCTAAGTGGAAGTTAGAGACTTGCAATAACAAGATTGTTAGCAAGGTTAAGGCTTTTTGCCCATTACAATATTGCTGCTTTTTCCAGAAAAGAGCAGATAGCTCTTGTAAATAGGACTCTTAAACACACATGAAAGCGATGGGTTATTTTCTGTTTATTCTTATGCTGCTTTATGGTGAGCATTAATGTATTCTTATCCACCAAAGTATCAGGTATTGCTATGAAAGCTAGGTGTGTAACATAGTATTAGTTGCTTCATTGCTAATTTCTGTTTATATAACTGGAATTAGTTGGGGGTGTTTCAAAGATGCTGGCCAGAATGCTGAGCTTAACTGAAGCATTTTGATTAGCTATATGTAAAAAATATATTAGTGTAGGCTTCCCTACACTGTTTCCTGATACACCTGAGCATTAGAGGGAACAGTTAGTCAATGCTTCGATTCTCAACCTGTCTACCACCACTGGTGATGCAGTGTCAGTGATAAAATTTGCCAGTCTGTTTGATAGAGGTGAATTGTTTTTGGCTATCTGTTCAGGGATGTAGTCACTAAAAGAAGTACGGAAAGATAGGGTGAATTCCTCTGGGCTTGAATGTAGTGATCGGAAGGCTCAGGGCAGCATGCAGAAGCCTGTGTCAGACTGACAAATGTCCTTGTAAGGCAGTTTTTGTGGGTACCCCATCTAGCAATATTTGGGATGAGCCAGAGGTGGGGTTGGGGGCTGGAAACATATGTCATGAACAGGCTCTGATCTGAAAACCAGCAGTTAGAGCAGCTTGTCGGTACTGCTCTGAATTTGAGAACAAGGACAGTCTATGGAAGTCCTTGTTAATCCTTGGTGAACAGCAGAGAATCAGAAGGTTGCAAAGTGCTCTCAAGTAATTTTAACATCCTTTCCCAGTGTGTTTTTTTACTTTTGGCGGATTCTGCATTATGCCTTAGAGGAGCTGTACTGCATCTTGCTCTCTTTCTGAGGTCACCCTGTATCTGCCTGTGTTATCATTGTTTTGACAGCAACTTTCTGAAAGCATATTTCTGTAAATGAAGTCCAGTGATAGTAAGAAAAGAGATTGTGACAGAGATATTCCAGTAAGACTAATGGCAACTGCATTTCCTAATCTGGGGAAGAAATTTGTTCCCTTTTTATGCTGGCAGAAGTGAAAGAATTCCATAATTGAGGGAAATATTCTTCCTATCTGTGTGATAGACCATGACGGGTGCTTTTCTACAGACAAAAGTGAAAGCACTAGGCAAAGGTGCTTTGAATAAATGAATAAAACATTAAAGATAGGGTTTACTCTATGGTTCTGATACAAAAATTTGTTCATAGTATTTCCTGAAAATTAATTAATACACAGGAAGCAGAGCTGATTCCTGATTGCTCATACATAGTGCAATCGCAAGGTGGAAATAAACAAAATAATTAGACAAGCTTTAGTGTTACGGGAATAAGAGTAACATTTGTTTATCGGTATTTCAGCTATACTCCTACCATCCTGCGACTGAAATTCACTGTTAGACAAAAGCTGGTCTTATCCTTCTAACATGTTATTTTGAGGGCTCCATGGACCATGGTTGGTTGTTTGTACTGAACCCAGTGTAATGAACTGCCTTGTTTTTGTTATCCATTGCTGTGAGCAATATATACCAGAATTCTGCAAATGTTTTTCTGGTTTTGTTTCCTTCTGTTAGGTAAGCTGTTGAAGCAGTCCACCTTGCTTCCTATGTATAATCACAAGAATTGTGTTTATTGGTTTATTGTCCTAAATAGATTTGATGCCTGATGATTATTTTGTTAGCTCAGAACTATTTCCCTTTGTAAGGCTGTGTGTCGTTAACACAGCATCAGAAACAGAGTCACCCTCCACTGACAGAAGATAATTTCAGCTCACATCCTGGTTTTCCTCTACGGAAAGTTTTGCATCCTTTACAAATAAGACATAACCTTCACCTGAGTTCTGTAATTAATTTGTGCCTTTAAACTGAGTATTTGTAAAATGGGAATAAGTGGTTAGGATAGGTAGATGGATAGATAACCCAATTAATAAATAATTCGGTTGTATAAGCATCTTGTGAAAGTTACCATGGCTCTTCTATCAGAACTGTCAGGTCTTCCTTTCAGTGCATTATTCTTACTATAAAAATGAGAGTTTAACTGCATTGTATTTTTCATACCCCTGTTTTACTTCCATGAAGACAGTCTGTTTGCTCACAATCAGGAGACCAAACTCAGAAGTAACTTCTTTTTTTTCTCATTGCTGGTATTTTTTTACATCATGTAGTGATCTAACACAGTGACACATTTCAAATCTCTTGAAATCTTCTTAAAATGGAAACGCTAAAATGGGCAAAAATAATAGACTATCTTGTTAAGATTTGAATGTGTTTTCTGTACTTATGCATAAACTGAGTTCTGAATGTGAGCTTAGATTTTTTTATTAATTATATATAAATTTTTTTTTTGTAAACTGCTCCACTTTTTTCCATCTTAGGAAAATTTAGTGTTTCCTGAGAAGTTGCATGATATCCAATTAGCACCAAATCTAAATTAGTCTTTTAAGAAAGAGAATTATGCAAAAGAAAGTAAGAGGATGTTGGATAATTGTGTTGAGGGATGATTCTTTGTAACATTAAACCAGTCCTACTCAAACTGATGAGATTTTAAGGGGCATCTGTAATATCCAACGGCATCTTCTTACAGAGAAAAAGGAATACTCACTCAGAACACAGTCACCTTAAGAATCACTCTTTGTATTATTCTTTCACATTTATTCAGTGAGCCTAACATGGCTCTCTGATATTCCAGTCAAATGTAGGGGTGTGACGTATTTTGAGAAACATCAGTCAGAAATGTTAGGAACTCAGGCAAGGACTGATGTTCATGCTTACTCTGACATAGTGTTCCAACACAGGAAATGGCATGGTGACTTTTAAGGAGTGGTGGAGTAACAGGACTTCCTGTGCTTTGTTTTCATTAGTGGAGGCCAAAATGCTTTCACTCTAGCCCTACTCACAGAGCCTTTCATACCACTGATGACAATGAAACTGCTGCTTGTGTTTTAAATGTTCCCAAAGACAAATGTTTGACAGACAGCTAAAACACTATCCCAGTCAAATCTTCTAAAAGATGTTGGGTATCTCCACATAGTAGTGGATTAGACAAGATTTGGGAAACTTGATAAGACACTTGAAAATTCAGTTTGTAATAGTACTGTTGTTGTAATAATTTTATTTGCTTCCTCATTTTAAGTCCAACAGTTGTATGTGTTTCTTCCAGGTATTTTCCAAGACATCACAGTTTGTTACATTAACCCTCGTTTCTCTGTGGATCTGTCATGTCCATATTTCACTGATCTTCTCAGTGTCTAACTTTGGAGTAGCACTGATGAGTCTTTTAAGCAAGAGAATCATGCACAAGAAAGTAAGGGATGTTTGGAGTTGTGTTTTTTGTTTGTTTGTTGGGGTTTTTTGTTTGTTTTGTTTTTGTTCTGTAAAAAAAGCTGTAATGAGCTGGTGTCTAGGCACTGAGATGGCCATTCTAACTTTTACTCAGATTTTCTCTGTTCTCCTGGGAAAACCACAGACCTCTAGAGGTGCAGCTATGAGATTTAATTTTAGCCAAAACCAACAGTTCATATGCCCCGTGTCATGTGCCAGCCACCTCAGTTGTGCTGGTACAGCTGAGAGTACAAGTCCAGAGCAGTTTAAGCCTGTTCCCCATCTGAACTGCCACAAATTTTACCTGGCCCTCTTCACCCCTTCTTGTCCTTTTTCTTGTACTAGTAACTACATTGTTTCCATTGCACAATTAACAAAGAGATGACTAGGGTAAAGTATTTTGCTACTGCCACCACTAAAATATATGTTTTTTACCCTGCTTACTTCCTGCACCATCTTACCACACAGAGCCAGTGGAGAAGAGAAGGTCAGAAGATGGGCCAGGAGGGGAGCTTCCAGAATTTAAAATGCCTAAGGCTGCTGTGGCACCATACTGCTGCCTTTGCCTGAGGTGTAGACAATAGATAATACATGTTATATAAGCCTGTGTAATTTCCTATTTCTGTAAAAACTACAAATACTGGAGTAAGAGAGGAGCATTAAGACTCACTAGATAATATGTTATTGGTAAAGCAATGTGAAGATGACAAATTATAGCCTATTTTTCGTCTGTTCTCTAGTTGTTCATGAAAAGATCTCATAGAATCATAAAATGGCTTGGGTTGGAAGGGATGTTAAAGACCATATGGTTCCAACCACCCTGCCATGGACAAGACCACCTTTCACTAAACAAGGTTGCTCAGAGCTTCATCTGGCCTGGCCATAAACACCTCCAGGGATGGGGCATCCACAACTTCTCTGTGCAACCTGTTCCAGTGTCTCATCACCCTCACAGTAAAGAATTTTTTACTAATACCTAATCTAAACCTACTCTCTTCCAGTTAGAAGCCATTGCCCCTTGTCCTGTCACTACATGCCCTTGTAAGCAGTCTCTCCATCTTTCTCATAAGTTCCCTTCAGGTGCTGGAAGGCCACAATTAGATCATCCTGAAGCTTTTTCTTTTCAAGAGTGAACAATCCCAATTCTCTCAGCCTGTCCTCATAGGAAAGGTGCTTCATCCCTTTGATCAACTTGGTGGCTTCCTCTGGGCTCACTCCAACAGGTCCATGTCCTTCCTGTGCTGGGACCCCAGAGCTGGATGCAGTGTTCCAGGTGGGGTCTCACCAGAGCAGAGCAGAGGGGCAGAATCCCCTCCCTTGCCCTGCTGCCCACGCTGCTGTGGATGCAGCCCAGGATACAATTGGCTCTCTGGGCTGTGAGTGCCCATGGCTGGGTCATGTCCAGCCCCCAAGTCCTTCTCCCCAGGGCTGCTCTCCATCTGTCCATCCCTCACCCTGTGTTGGTTCCAGGGGTTGCCCTGACCCAAGTGCAGCACCTTGCACTTGGTCTTGTTAAACTTCATGAGGTTCCCATGGGCCCGGTTCTTGAGTTTGTCCAAGCACCTCTGTACAGCACTTGGACAAGATTGTTTTGAGTCTATAATGTTTTCATAATGCCAGAGTCACCATTAATAGTTGGGCTGCTCATAGACTGCGGATTCCTTGCAGACTCATTTTTCATTTTGTATTTTCATTGTCACTTTGTCTGTCATTAAATGAATTATCTTTTGGGTGATAGCAGAAGGGAAGGGGGAAGAATTACATCAACTTCCTGGTTTCTTGTTTTTTTCTGAAGAAAGTGAAAACTTTCATCTGAGAAGAGTCAGGACAAAAGCACTGTTACCTGATGGATAAGGGCACATGGCTGGGTAAACTAGAATTAACCTAATATTCTCCTTTTGTTTTCTATGGGATTTTGAGTAATTTGCACCATCCTTTTTATGCACCATCTCCAGCTACAGTGAGGTTCTTAACTCCGTGTTAGCAGGGCCTCTCTTCATACGTTGTATGGTGTGCAGTGCAAAAGGAGCGATGGTATCTATCTGTCTGCCTGTACACATTGCCATAATGAATACCTGATTGCCTCCTAGAAACTCAGTCACTATTTGACTAGATGAGGGCTGGTAAAGTAGTGCTAGTGTTCAGGTTAGATTGAAATCTTACTTCTTTTTAAACTGTTTCGATGCAAGATCAGTCATAGGGACTGCATCTGGGTAATGCTCTACCTTACTTACTTGACTTTTTTCATTTAAATAGCTTTGGTTGTTTTCTCAAGCCCCATCTGTTCTTACTTCCCTTATTTAAGATGAAAGTCCTTTCATTGATTTTTTTTTCCTTCAGAGATCTGTAAAAACTGGTGAACTCTGCTTTCCATTGAGGAGAACTGACTGTGGCATCCATGTGCAAATCCTGATCCAATTAAGCGTGCACTTCGTAAATCAGTGGTAAACTGCAGTTAAAATGAAACAAATGCCTTTTGGACTGAAGTTTTAAATGTCAGAGTAATTTTACCTCAGAAACCCTTATGCTTAAAAAAGAAAAAGATCATTTTATTTTCCAGAGAAGATCTCTAGAAACTTTTGAATAGATCTAAAGTGCATATTTCTTTGGTTAGCTCAATTGTTGTGAACATTTTTGCTTTCGTTTGGCAGTGTGAAAGAATGTGTCACTTAGCCTTTTTTCCTTTTTTGCCTCAGGGAGCAATAATGTAATATACTGTACATCTTGAGGTTATGTCTTGCCTGTCAGAATTTGTTCTAGATCACTAGTTTGCCTGATGGAAGATAGGGTCAAACCACATATCAATGAAAAGTGTCTCAGTTGCCAGCTGCAGTAATAAAGCTAACATCCAATAGGAGAGAAATGTGTTAAATCAAGCCAGATTCTTAATATTTTTGTAGTTCCTTGGACCTAATTTCTGAGTGAAGACAAACCGTTTTTAAAGCGTATTACATGAAAGAAAAATTCTAATTTTCATTTGACACATGGAATAATCTTAGCTCTTGTGCCCCTAGCTGTTTGAAATGAGCAAGATGTCTTTCATACTTGTCCTTATTGGCTAATGATAGAAATACAGAAACCAAAATTTTTTGGGGCTAGAAAGGAGGAAAAAGAAGTTAAGATATTTCTCAAAGAGCACGATGCTGGAGACATACTTGTGCTTTCTATACTTTCTCACTGAAAGTGAGAGTTACTGGATAAGTGTGAGGAAGACTTAATCTTCTTTCTGGCTTCTGGACATCCTTGCAAAGATAATCCGATCTGCACTGGTGTCTCCACACCTGTGGAAAAATTTGACTTTTAGAGAAGTATTTTTGTGTGGACAAAAAGGTTAACAAAGCAAAGGTTGAAGAGAGTAAATGATTCTCTGACTTCTGACTAAGAACTACTGTCTAGCCACTTGAAGTGACATCCTGATGTTGTCTTTCAAGTACAATAATAAAGGCACAAAGACAAAGGTCCTTATTTAGGATTTTGTTTTCAGAACTGATGATAGACACATCTTACATGCATTTATAAAGAGAGGGAAATACAGTGTTTTTTGTTATATGTAGGTGGAGCAATGCAACCTGTGATGGAGCTAATGGTACTTTCCTGTGCACCATAGCTGCATTTGTGGACAAATAGTCACCAGCAAATTTTAATTATAGTTTTTCTATTTCTAGTAATATACTATATTGTTACTGTTCTTGACATTGAACTATAAAAAATAAGGCTGTAAAAGTCACAGTAATTTACGCAACTCTGCAAGTTGTTCCTAGTACTGCATAATATTCATTATAATTTATCTAGGAGGATATAAATTCAACCCAATGTTCCACAACTTCTTTGGGGACCAGATCAATAGATGACAGGGAATATATTAGAAGTTTGCCTTTCCCACGGAGGGAATTTGGCAGGGAGAGAACTGCAGTGTGTCTGCCTGTTTTCCGTTGAGCTGGTTCTGGCTCACTAATGAATTGTGTGATTACTGACTCCCGTGTGCTGACAGAAATGGAAAATGAGGGAGAATAAGATGCTTGTTACCTGTTCTCTCTGCCTTACAGAATAGGCAGACTGTTTGTGTGCAGAGACGAAAGGGTGTTGATTTTATAAGGGGTAGGTGATCTGAGCTTTGTTTCTCTGGACGTGTCTGTATGGTGATGCTGGCTTGCAGCTTAGGTCAGTGCGCCCTCCTCATCCGTGCTGCTGATGTGCTGACATACATACTAATTAGTCTGCAGCCAGCGAGTTGCACTGGAGGACACTTCAAGTAAGAGATTCTATAGCTCAATGCTTTTAGCTAGCTAATAAAACAGCTTCTGCAGGTGTTATAACAAATTAGTGTGAATTCCAGATGTCTAGCAAACATCGAACAGAAAAGAACAGTAACAGAAAAAAAACCCCTTTACTGATCTCTGTATTGTGCCTGTTTTTCTGAAAGGATACTTCACAAGTCCAGATTTGTACATGTACATGACTCATTACTTTTATGAAAAAAATGTGAGTAAAACCAACTTGACCTCAGTGCTATGAAATGTCTGACTTAAATGTGAACCAGACTGGATTTGCTTGTTTTATTTTCAGATAGACCATTTGAGACTTCAACAGCAGTTTTCTGCTCTTCATTCCTATAAATGTTTTCTTTGAATATTTCAGCAGCTCTTCAGATTGTGTCATGGTTTAACCGCTTATGAACCAAGTACCATGAACCGCTTGTTCCCTTCTCCACCTGTGGGATGGGGGAGAGAATCAGAAGGGTAAAATCTAGAAAACTCATGTGTTGAGGTAAAGACAGTTTAACAGGGAAAAACAAAAGCTGCATACTCAAGCAAAGCAAACCAAGGAATTCATTCAGTGCTTCCCATGGGCAGACAGGTGTTCAGCCATCTCCAGGAGAGCAGGCTCCCATCAAAACTAAGGATTACTTGGGAAGATGAACTCCAAATGTCCCCCACTTCCGCCTTCCTCCCGCTACTTTATGTACTGAGCATGATGCCATATGGTCTGGAATATCCCTTTATTTGGTCAGTTGGAATCACCTGGCCTGTCTGTGTCCCATCCCAATCTCCAATGCACCCCCAGTCTCCTCGCCATCGTGCGGTGCCAAAAGCAGACAAGGCCTTGGCTCTGTGTGAGCCCTGCTCAGCAATAACAAAAACATCTCTGTATTATCAATCCTGTGTTCAGCACAAATCCAAAACAGCCCCATACGAGCCACTGTGAAGAAAATTAACTCTACTGCATCTGAAACCAACACAGAGTGTCTTCTATGCAATGATCTTGCCCAATTTTTTTGGAAACTGCAATCATTAAACTTTTCCAAACAAATTGCCTAGGTATTCTGAACACATCTGAGAACCAAGTGTGCAAGGTCGTCTTTTTTCCCTCTTCCTTGGGATTTTTCTTTTCTAGTGCCATTTCTTCAGCCAAGAAGACTATAAAACTTTTCAAGATACATTTATAGTTTCAAGTATTGTAATAGTCTGTTATTCAGTGTGCTCTGCTTCTGAAAGTGGTCAGTGCTTATGAAAAAATTAAGAAAGGCAGGGACAAATGTGGTGATACTTCCTCAATATATTTTTCCAGCATAGACTTTCTGGCCCAGAAGAAGTATGAGTTTGGGCTTTTTGCCTCCACTTAAACTTTTTTCCCAATGTATTTGTCCAATTTCTTTTTGGATTTTAATATGCCTCAGTTATCCACGTTTTGCAGCAGTAAATTCCTCAGAGAGGAAAGAGACCATACAGGTTGTCACAAACACATGGATTTGCAGCCATTAATCCCAAACAGAAGACAATACCTCTCTCTAGTCTATGGTTAGTCCTTTAAAATTTCTTTCTGAGTGGGATTAGAGTCTTATTCCTTTCCTGGCACTTCCAACACATTTAAGGAGCCGATTTATTGTTTTCAATAAAGATAATTTTTGAGGCTATAAATTCTACTTATATATGACATAAAAGGAACATAAAAGAAACTGGGCAGCAGCCATCTACAGTCTGGATATTACAATGCCTAAATGCCACTTGCAAATCTAGCCTATAAGCTTGAATAAGACATTTTGTCCTACAGAATGTAATGTCTCCTCAGACATATTGTAGATCTTCATAATTACACTTATATTAAGCAAGACATTTACCTTCCGAACCATCTTTTCCTTCTGTTTTCTAAGTGATGATTTTTCTCCTGAACTTATATTATCTATGTGCTGTTTAGTAGTGTTTTAAAAAAATAAAATAGAATATTTATTTTCTACTTTCTAGTTGAGAGCACCACAAAAACCCACCATGTCAATATATAATTTAATTATGATTCCATATCATGAAAACTGCAGTTTAGACAAAAGGGAACATTTGAACAACTAAAAAATAAAATCAGCAGTGATGAACAAAGGCACAGAGTTGCTTCTGTACATGAAGAAAGTAAAAAGCTGGTAGGGATAAGTTAGAGGCCAGTAAAATCATGAGTTACCATAAAAAGATGTGAATATTCCCTATTCCACATAATAAAGAACCCTAAGCACATGACATTAAACTACAAAGTGTCAGGTTTTAAAAGCTGGGGGCTTAATTGTTTATTAGAGGCATCTACCACCTACCTAACAGACATGTATCTTTGTATTTTGACTTTGGGAGAGGTTAAGGAACAAATTAAAGGCTATGAATTGGCATAGCATCATTTCTGATCACACAGACTTTTGCATTCAAGAATTGTGAAAGACTGAAGCAACAATTAAGTGAGGCTTTGCAGGCATTTAAGTGCAGTAGCCAAACTATTGAAGCAGCTTTAGGCAAGGTCCTGAAATGTCTTACATTTGTTTGAGATTAGCTTTTCCTCCCTGAAATGAAGGAAGTTAAACACTCAACTGCGTGATTTTGTAAAATTCCCAGATCTTCTTGTCCCTGAGGCATTACCATTAGTGTCTAAACTATATAGCAAAGTGGTTCTTTGAGTTTGGCCTTTATATGCTTTGTCCATTCATTTCACTGCTTGCAGTGTCACAGGTTTTCTTTCCATTAACTCATTTGCTTTTAGACCTTCCAACTGTGAATTTGCAGAGTTGCAATCTGCAACTGAAAGATAACCATAACCATCTAGAAAATGTAAAACGTATCCTAGAGGCACAAAATCCTGGGGTCACTGTAATGCCTCATCTTTAGGCAGAAACTGGGCCAGTTTACATGCAGGCACTGCAGGTTTTAACACAATCCAGTGCTGCCAACTGCTGCTGCAGAAGCCAGATATTGCCAGTTGACCAAGAAATTCTTGCTCCAAATCCTTGTATCTAGAAACTGTTATTACAGAAAGAAAGGATAGTGTGCACACAAGCTGGTAAATTGTGCTTCCCTCTTGCAGGGATGGTAGTCCAGTCCTGTGTTTGCTGCCAAGACTGGCTTTAGGTCAGCTCCATGTGTTGGACAGTCTTCCTGTTGAGTGGGGGTGGTGTGTAAACATGAAAAGCAGTATGATAAGCTGCTGCTTTTGCCAATTTCACTTTTTTAGTCTGTGTGAATGCATTTATTTACTAGGATCCAACACCTGTAATATAGAAAGTAGATGCCATAATCCTGTGCTCAGTTTTGTTTTGTTAAATGTTAGGTGTTTGGAGTATGGCCTGTGTACTCCTGTGTTTTACAAATCTCCGTATATAGTCACAGTGATATAGAAATACTTATTTTTAATGGAAGAGGAAACTGTGAAAAAGGGCCATGAGAAGATCTGTGCACCTGGAAGCACTAACTTTAGCAAAGTCTCCAAGGGCATTAACATTTCTAATATCTAGAGTAAATGTTCCTGCTCAACATGGGTTTCAGCTGATATTTTCTGGTACTCATTTTCCAAAATGAATCATCTTTGGGGATTGAAAGACAATTACTTTGTTTTCAAGGAGGGATCTAAATATCTCAAAAACAATTTTACAGACAGAATAGATCTATTTATAGATGGCTATGGATCAGTTTAATTTTCTCTACTGTGTGTTTCTTACTTTTTGCAACTGCAAAGAAGATGCTGGTCTGCTCCAAAAGGACTTGGTTTTTAATGATCTTAAAACATTATAATTATAAACAAGCAGCTGTATACTTTAGACCTCTTTAATTAGCTAAAGCTTTACTGCGCTTAAAAGGTGCTTGTTTATCTAGTCTGCAGAAAGCTGCTCTTTTCCTCTCGTCTTCCAAGAAATAGGGCATCTACTGGAGAAAGCAGTGACAACATCTGCTGCTTCAGGTAGATACAAAGTGGGAAAGACACATGAACTGTAGAGTTTGCTTTACTCTTGGGTTGATTACATATTCCCATAGATCAGAAGTCCTTTAAAGGCCTTTAGGAAATGCTATGCAATCTGGCTGTCTCTCTGCCTGAAAAGTAATTCTCTTTTGTTTGGGCAGGTGTGAGGAGAAAGTTGCCAGCATGCATATGCCTGAGAGGTGTGTGTCTGTCTCTGGGGTTGACTGTTAACTTCTAGGGACTAAAGCTGTGGTGAAAGAGTAAAGAACAGTACTCTTTCAAGTGTACTGAGAGATGTCTGTAAAATAAACCGATGTCTTTCTTTAGGTACGTAGGTGTGCTACGGAAGCATGTATAGTAGGTAAAAAAATACTCTGTTGGAAGGCTCTACATTTTGACACCACTCTGTAGATATAATGTCATATGAGGGATGACATTTATTTAAGCTGCCTTTGATCTCATTGATTCTGTTTTATTTTCATAGCCAAGGCTAAAATATCCTAATATCTTTTTCAGTTGCATCTGTTCTCTAAACACTGTCTTTCCTTGGCCCTATGTATACTGAATTTTTAGTCTTAAAATTTGGAAAACAGGAAGTTCTCCCTACTGAAAGAATCCCTTATGTGATGGTGAATACAGTGTTAGTAGTTTATAATTATACATGTATCCAACAGCTTTGATGGCAAACCTTTCACTGATTTTGATTTTAGTGAGCTAAGTCCCTTTGTGATAACCTGAGTAGTGGAGTGTTTTTATGTTGAGCTGGGATCAAACCCCGGCAGTTGATGGTGAATACCAATTGAGATAGTAACCTAAAATGTCTTAAAAGTAACATTAAAGAAAACATGAAATTATTTTAAACTTCTTTTTTGTCTTTATTCTTCTTGCTTCTAAGTAGCAGTGACTTACCTACTAATGTCTATGAAACTTAAGATGAGGCTAGAAGTTAAGAGGTGCCTGTGGACCAGTACTAGAATCTCAGCCATTGAATGTAAGAATAATTGCTAGTTCTTTTTCTTGGTAATAGACAGAAATCTGTATGCATCCTCTGTTACATGCCAAATTTTCCTACTGATTTTATTTATAGTTCAGATTTCTCCTGCTTCTGTAGAGCTCAGCAATATATTTAGTTACATCAGAACTTCTGCGGATCTTATGGGTGCTCTCATGTGGGGTTTTGGTCAAGATCCACCTGTCTTCCAAAAGCTGCTTGGATTCTTGTTTGTTAAGGTACTATTTTGTTTTCTAGGCACTGTCAGATACAAGAGACCTGGAAATGGTAAGATGTTGCACAAGGAAGAACTCTAAATCAGAAGTGACTACTTGTGTGGGGATCACAGGCACTTTCTTGTGTCAGAAAGAGTTCAGCATGCTCTCTACCTCCCGTTACTGTAAGAAAAGGATTGCTCTCTTCTGCTTCTGCATTTTCAATCTTTTTAGACATCTAGAAACCAGAAGGACTCCAGGAAGAAAACCTTTTCTCCCTTGCTGCTCTTTGAGCATCAGATGCTTGCCAGTCAATTCTGTCAAGAAATTTTTCCAATCCCTGGTGCAACTTGAAGCTGTTTTCTCTCTTCCTGTCACTTGTGACTGAGGAGAAGAGAATGACCCCCATGTCACTATGACTTCCTTTCGGATAGTTGTAGAGAGGGATAAGGTCTCCTCCGAGTCTCCTTTTCTCCAGAATAAACACCCCCCAACTCCCTCAGCTAGTCCTCATAAGACTTGTGCTCCAGACCTTTCACCAGCTCCATTGCCCTTCTCTGGACTTGTTTCAGCAATGTTTTCTTGTAGTGAGGGACCCAAAAGACATTCAGCACATCCAGGCTTGGATCTTAGGTTCATATGGAAAACGAATGTTTACGTTCTCCAGAGTCTGCTCTGCTCTTGCAGCATGGATGTACAAGATAGTTTTTGAGCTGCTATTGTGTACATAGCATGATGTTTGTTTCCAGATAAAGTTCACAGATTTTGGTTGCCTTTGCATCTGTTATTTTAGAGTCTGATTGGTGAGTAATATGATTTAGACAGAGAGGAAAACATCCTAATCCACTTTCAGAGGCTTAAGCACTCTCCTCTTTTAGTCATAAATCTCATAAATCCCTGTGAATACCAACTGAAACTATATTTATTGTCTTTGTATAGAATAGCACCCCTTGTTCCTTATACTGGATGAGATGATGTAGACTTGCAAATCTGTGCCCTCCTGTGGCTTATATCTCTTGATGTCTGATTTTGTAGAGACTGGTAGTGTGGCTGGGAATACTCGCAAAGAAATCATGGGGTGGATATTGGAAGCGAGGAGGCTAAGGCACTTGTTCCCTTGTAGTTTGTCATATGAGAGGTACATGTTTCTGTGGGGTAAAATGCTGTCCAAAGGAGGCATTCAGTTCCTATCCCCAGGCTGTTCTTCACTACCTCTCCTGGGCTGGCAATCTGCACCCCATTTTCACTAGGGCTTTGTAGCTGTGGTATTCAGGTTTTAGGAACTGGAAAGACCCATGACACTGTAGGGGAATAAGACACAAGGGTTTGAGAGAGAGTAAAACTGTCTTTGTATACATAAATGAAGGACATCATTCTTGGAGCTGAAGGAACAGGTGAGGGGGAAATGATTGGCTTTTTCAGCAAGATGAGAATCCATACCAGCATGACTGAAAAAATCATCCAGGGAAAAGATCCCATCTCAAATGTCCTTTATTTTGGCATGTCATTTACCTCTGTGATTGTGACATGAAATAATTTTTCCATGCCAATAGGCATATGAAAACTTGTTCTCTCAATGGGCATGTGAAAGCTTGTTCTCCCAAAAGCATAACGAACTGTAGTGTGCCTGTACTAAGACAGAGTCATACCATGAAGAGATTGGGCAAAAGGAAAAGACATCCCAAAAGAGTGAAGAGAACTTAGGAGTTTCCTTACAGGTTTCTTTAGCTCGCTATATCAGACCAGGAGCAGAGAAATTTCTGGTTTGTCTTTAAAGAGTGTAACTCAATGCAGTTGTGACTGGACAATAGTATGGATGGGCCTGCTGTGCCTGTCATGAATATTTAGGATTTAAAGTGATAAAACCAGGAGCCATTAATGAGTTCAACAACAAAGAAAACGTGTGAATGGCATACTACCAGATCTCTTAGAATTTTTATCAGTGAAACTGTGCTTGTGCTTGTGAACAGTTTTAAGCTAATTTTGAAAAGCGAGTTGTAATAATGACTAAAACAACATCTGTCTGGTAGCTGATGATGTGGTTTTGCCTCAGTGGTAGAGCTTTTTAATGTTATGTTATCTTGGCAGATAGGAAACAAATCTTGCTGAACTTTACCTAGAGTTATCTACTGATGTGTGGCAATCTTTGACTGTCTTTAGGCTGATATTTTAATGCTACTTTAATGCTGAGATCACTGGATCAATGGAGACTTGGGCAGTGAACTATAGATCATGCAGATACCTCAAGGGCTAGTTAATGTTTGGTTATATCTAATTATTAATTTTAGTAATTTCTTTAAGGTCTGCCACAAGAGACATAGATTTGGTCTTTGCCTTTAGGTGCTTGTTTCTAGAAGGATTAAGGTCAGATGAGTGTAAGCCAAGAGATACAAAGGGTAATGATAACTTAAGGCATTTAACATATATTTTAGAATGAGTACCACATTGTTACTTTGTTCTTTGAAATACCATAAATTTTCCTTTGCACTAAAAAGTAGTATTTCATAGATGTGAGTGAAATCTAGGTTTCTAATGTAATCTTCATTATGAAACATGACTTTCTCTTGTTGGTGTTCATAATAGCCCTTCTATATATGTTGGAAAAACAAGTGCATACGTGCTGGTTTTGCTAGATACCATTTTCTAGAACAAGGTTTAGTCTGGTAATTGTGTGGAGAGCATTGATTGATCATACAAATAAATATCAAACCACAGCTACTTTTTATACAGAATATGTCATTGTAGAAGAACTATCTGTAGGGCAAAATTGCAAGCACTGAACAAATTTGTGAAATTCCCAATATCTTTAAAAGCATGTAAGAAAGAATACACTTCTCATTGGTTTTATGTCAAAGTTTTAATGGGTATCAAGCCCGAAGTGAAACTTCACTGAGAGACAGTTAAATAAGATTTATTGTATTTCTTACAAAGTCTTTATATGAGACAGAACACTTCATATGATTGTGAGTTAATTTACCATATAAGCTCTTGTTTCATTTGCCTATAATTAAAGTTGAAATATTTCCTTTGTAAATTTAGTGTCTCTTTTCACATTGTACTGGAATGTGCTGGTGACAAGAATCACATTCTTGTAGAAATTATGAAAATTTCTGAGATTAAAGAAATGTGTCACTTTAGGTTGATTTTATCCTATCTAATTTTACTTATCTCTTCATATGTGCTGCAAGGTGGTTCTAAGCAAACTTTGATAACAATGGATCATATTATTTTACCCGTCGTCATCATCATCATCATCATCATCGTCATCATCTCTTTTTTTCATTTTTTTTTTCTAGTCATGCTGCAGCCCTGTGTAACTGTGACAACTATGAAGGAGCATTGTTAGACTAGTACTGGCATGCTGAAGTCATATGTTACTTTAGTGTCTTCTGAAAATCATAGATCTTACTCTCTGCTTCTTTTCCACCAACTGCCTCCATCCACTTTGGCTTTTCCACCTATTAGCAAGGAAAAGAGCTACAATCTTGTGATCAGCCAACTCTATAGATTAGTTATAAATGTTCAGCTAACACTTAGTGGTCTACAGAGGAGGACTGACTTGCCTCAAAATATTTTTCTCCAAAACAAAAAAAGCTGAAAATCCCTAAACTAAAATATGTCTGAAAAGGAGAAAAGATTGGAGTTTACAGCACTTACTCTTACTTGTCTTTTTTTCCTGGAGCCTTGATAATAAAGCCCTTTAAAAGCGTCCCATTGAGCATTACTGGTTGTTTAAAACCCCTACATTCCAAATCAAACTAAGCGTTTTATTAATGGAAAGAGAATAAATGGAAGAGATTAATAGAAGGTGGATAAATGTGATATCTGTGTTGTCCTGGTCAACCTTGAGACTCATGATCTGATGTGGGTCTGATTAGAGGAAGAAAACAGTCTTGCAGAGAGACTGGTGGCATAAAAAAATCAAGTTCAATCTAAAATTGAATATTTTAATATTGTTGTAATTTTGCTATTAGTATACAATAGTAACAATTTAATAATGTTAATATTTTGTATTAACTCTCCACTGCAGCCAAAAAACTGCTTTGTTAACTTCCCTTTCAACTGAAGTGGAAACGTTCCATTGCATCACCAACAGTATTGACAACTCTTCTCCCTTTGCTGATAAGTTACCTGCTTGAGTACTTTCTTCCAGTAAAGATGTATGTGTAATCCAGTTTTTGAATGGCATTAAATATTTTTCTTTTCTGAACCTATAGCTTTGAACTACATTTATTTTTATAAATAGCTTTACGGGGAACCTTAAAAAAGCATGGTACTTGAGCCCTGTAAAATAATGCATCCCTCTAAGTTCTGTGATAATATCAGCCATAGAGCATAATTTTGACAAATACAACTGTTCTACATGCAATCATAAAACTAAACTTTAAAATTAAAATTATTCAGAAAAAGCACCGTCTCTGAATGAAGCACATGGAGACAAGCCTATTCTTTCTCATCAAAAAGCCTCATATTAGTTCAGATAATACATTTTTATGATTACTCCTTAATTTTAATATAAGAATAATTGCAATTCACAGTGGTTTCCTCATCATGCTGTGACAATAAAAACATTGTTTGAAGCTTCGCACCTTCACAGTCCAGTTGGGGATGTTTTTGGAATTTAGTACTTAGTGATGATTACTGCAATGACTTCGAAAATGAAGGGGCTAAATTTTGCCAAGCAGATTTTCCACTGCAAACACAAGGATCCATCTGTGAATCCTAAGAATGCTTTTGCCATTTTATCATCTTAGGAGGTTAAGTAGCCAAACTGCTGGTGTGTTATCAATACCTTTCTAGCTACCAATGCAAAGCACACCACCATGAGGTCTGCTATGGGGAAACAAACTCCAGCTCTGCAAGATTTAATGTAGTATACTGAGTAGAAGAAGAAAATGTGCCTTTGTCCTTGTACTATGTTTTTCCCTTGTTTTTGACAGACAATATTTTCAAGTGTTTTGACAGTTTATTATAAAATAGAGAAGGCTCATCAATCCATCCTTCATGTGTATGCCCAAGGATAGACTTCTTGCAGAGAAAGGCATTGTGAGAGTCCTTATGCGTATGGAATTCTTGGTCAGAACAAATGATCACATCCAACTTGCATATTACAATTGCTGTAATTTGAAAATCTCACAGAAGCATTATTATCTGTTCTATTTTTTCAGTTTACATAGTTTTCTCTGAAAAAAGGTGATCAAAACAACCAGAGACTTACTTTTTAAATAGCTGTATTTTCAGTGGGGTAATGCTGGAATGGGAAAGGTTATGTGCCTTATGCATTTATACAGCAATGAGGTACCCTATATTGGGTTTCTTTCACCTTTCTCATCAAATGTGTAAATTTTGAATGAAAGGGCAAGTAGAATCCTACTTTCTTGTAATCTTGAAATTAAAAAACAAGGAAAGAAGTTTTGCAACATTGTCTGAAATTTTACATTTTCTATAACTTGACTCTTGGGGCACTCTGTTGACTGGCTCATCAAAGAGATTTTCTTCTGTCTGTGTCCTTTCTTTGAAATTACTCATTCACCATCAAATTTTAATGCAAAATGCAGCTGAAGTTTAATACGTAATCATAGGGAAAACTGAGTCTTCATTGACTTTGTGTATGGCAAAATTTGAGAATCTATGACTTGAGAACAAAGGAGATACTTATCAGTCCAGCACAGAACTTTACTATCCCAGTTTTCTCATACCAGTCCCAACCCAGTATTCCCAACAGCATCCCCACTCTTTTTGGTGCACACTCTGCTACCAAACTAAGTTAGGACCTATTTGTTTCTACTCTTCTATTTCACAGTATACTCTCTATTCCCTTGCAAAGCATCCCTATGCTTATTGACCAAATTTATCCCACAACTGGGAAGCGTAGAGTCTGGTATCTGTTCCTGCAAGTGTGGTAGTATCCAGGAGAGGCTGAATCAACTACTGTACCAAACAGGAAAAAAACCCACCCCCATTATCTGTGAGTGTGTACTTAACAGGAGCTGGAAGGCAGTTATAAATATCCCTCCCCCTGTCTTTCAGGTGAGATGTGTGACTTTGAAGCCAGGGAGCCTCTGAGCTGGACATGAACTTAAAGCAAAAACTTACTCATTATTCCCCATCTGGACTTTTTTTAAAATAGTGTTCCTTTAAAATTTTCTGCAGAGAGTGCTTTCATATGGGTTATCTTCACACATTTCCAAAGCAGATGTTATAGCGCATTAGAGTGTGAACTTGAGAAATGCAGCAGAAAATATGAAGAGGTTTGTGTGTCTGAAATAGCATTGGTTCAAGAAAGAAAATAAGTTCTGACTGCAGCTGTTAATGATTTTTCAAGGTAGTGATGTTCCCTCTGTGACTGGAAATTCAGTAACCTCCTAGAAACAGCTCTCAAGACTTTCTACAAAATAACTGTAGAATCCTGAGGTTTCTGGCAAGATTTATCATCAAAAGCATCTGTAGGACTCTTTTGGTAGCCACTGGAATAGAACTGCTGCTGATACTTGTGAACTTATGCTTCTTGAAATTTCTGCTGCTAATGACACAACAGTGTGCTGTGACCACGAGGATACATAAGTAGGAGTAAGTTGCCTTTATGGATTTCCTGTGAAGTAGCAGATGAGGCCGGCATGTGTTTGGTTTTGGTTGATTTAGAATGCAGAGCTGTCTCAAAGATCTCTTTTCAATGCAAGATCCTGAAAGTATAAAAAGAAATATACTTTACTGCTGAAAATAGTTTCAAATCAGTATCTGCTTCCTGTAAACTGAAGATAACAGATTTTTTTCCTGAAAAGGACTTTAGCAAAAGTCCAAAAAGTGCCAGAATTTTATGTAGTGAACAAACTGCAGGCAACTACAAGAAGGAAAGGCCCTGAGAGAGGGCAAAGAAAGACAGTGGCTGATGTAGCACAGGTCCCAAACAGAAGAGGAAGGAAGAATATGGTCCTGTGCATGACAGTCATGAGAGTACTCTTGCAGAAAGGACTATTGGCTTATTTGGATGACAGATGAAGAAACATCACCATTCAAGAAGATCCTGCACAGTGTGGAACTAAACTTTCAGAAAGATAACTCTGCTTTTTGAATTGCTTATAGAACTGAAATAGGATCATGTTTCTGCAGTATCTTTATGCAGTTAAAGTCTTCTTTCCACTGCTGTTACTGGAGGAAAACTTGAGTGCTGCCCAGAGTTTCCTGGTTTTGATGAATGGAACTCCGGCATGCTTCCCTGTTAACTAGAAGGGGGATATCAGCATTGCTATCTCCTGTGGAGGACTAATTTGATCACTCTCTTTTTCATTGTCTGGCTGCCAAATGCCCCCAAAAGTTAACAGTACTTAAATACTCTCCTAATACCATTTTCCTACATACAAGACTTGCAATTGCTTGGGTACTGTTTGGGCACAGGGATTGTTCATCTATGAAAAAGAAGGGAAGCAGTCACCAGGGAATCTCTCCATTAAGAACGGCTTCCTTTCACTAACACAAGGAACCTTAAACAAATTAATGGATTTTCCCCTCTAGTAGGCCATGAATAGAATTACTTTAGACAATTTGACTAGGAAAATGGGCCCAAAGAGGTGAATTTTTTTTCAGATGTAGCATTGCTGTTCCTATATAGAGAAATCCAGAAGGAGTATGTTTTCCAAGGTGCAGCTATGGTTGTTATTAATTCTGCCCAATATTTGGTACTAGGGAGGTTTTAAAATCCCTGTTGCACTTTTTTTTTCTTCTCCCTAGATCTCTAATAATGAAGCAATAGAGAGCATCCTGATTTAAATCCTTCCCCTTGCATGCAACAATCAATATTAGTAAATTGCAGCTGTGGTCTATATGGTCTATATTGAAGACTGTAAAAGGTTACAGTTATAAAATGCAATTTTACAGAACCTCTGAACAAGTAATGACTTAATGGAAATACTGCCTTCTGTCTCAGAAGAGCAAAGTCTCTGATACACCTATGAAAAATTTAATGAATATAGTTAGAAAGATTGGTTGCTTAAAGTGTTCACAGACTGTTGTTAGGTAGTTAGATTGTTTTGGCATTATTATTTATGGCATGAGTAAGTGCACTTCAAATTATTTGAAAGATATCCAGAAAAAAAATGAAGACTTGTTTATTCCTTGATGTGCTGCCACATGAACAGGCATGCAATTTACAAAAATCCCTCCAGATGGCTCTTGGAGCAGGTTAGACCAATTTGCTGTTGAGAGTGTGTGAAGTGCTGCCTGATGGTGAGATCAACTCAGATCGAGTGACCTAAGCCATGCTTAGATGCTGCAGTAAATACATGGCAGAGCTTGCAAACTTTATGTAGCTTAGTGCTGCAAGAGGAGATGAAGGCAAAGTGTTTGTATCAGTACTTAACCAGCACTGCAGATACTGTGATGCCTTTGGTCTGATCCCATAAAGACAACAGCCAGTTTACCACTGTTGGCTAAGTTTTTTATCCTAGTGGTTTTTGAAGACCTTTCTGTGTCTGGAACATCCCCATATTTTTTTGCAAAACTTGTATTAATCTTTATGCAGTTGTAAATCAGCACATCATTTGTTTGGAAAATTGTACTCTTCCTTCTTGATTTTTGCCATCTTCTGAAAGTATTTATTTTTGGGCTTTTTCTGAAATGTTTTGGGCATATGTGATTTTTCCTTAGGCAGAGTTTCTGTTAATCTTCTAAAGTGTTTTGGAATTGAAAAAGTATCAGTGGAGCACAAAAGAATAATGTAATGATAGTAGCAGTTTGGGGAAAGGATTTAATAGGATAAGAAATAGCAGTTTTTTTCTAAAGTGTTGCATTAAGAACTTACTCTGTAGAGAGAATCCCTGAGTAAGCCCTAACAGAAATGTCTGCCCATGTGCATTCCTGCTGGTGTAAGTCCTCTGACAGCTACCATGTGCAAATTTTGCACAGCTTGTAATTATCTGTGCAGCTGGAGTAGCCTTGTGCTGGTCTGAATCTTGATCTTAGGCAGAATGTTCCTTTCAGGTTTATGAATAAGGTGATCACGAGCATGTGTGCCTTGGCAAAGTTTTCCTTCTGCTATGGGATTACATTATATTAACAAAACAAACTACTGTTATAAGAATTAACGTTTTTTTGGTGAAGAGATAATACCTTTCAAGGCTTTACAAAGATGCTGTGAATCTATGTACATTTTAAGCATGTGTTGTGATGAAAGAGGTGTTTAAAATATACTTATTTGGGAATGCAAAGGTGTTGGCAGTTTTTTAACTGACGCTTGCTGTTTTAATTTTTCTCTAAATCTGACAGATATATGCTGAGGCACTGCTGCATCAAATTTCAAACTGATCTCAGTTTAGGTTTCATCTGACAAATAGTCACATTAATATCATAAAAGCCTGAATATCTTCATGGAAACTGCTGGGGCTGTAGACATTGCTCACCTGAGTCACCTTGTGCTCACTCACTTTTGTCTGCTGGACATTTACTTACATAAGTAACTAGACAGTGGATAAGTGGATAGCATTAATACCTGCATGAGTGGGCAGCTGGTTTGAAAAATTAAAACAGCATTGAGTGGCAGAGGAAGGGTGGAAATACCATTGCCTTCTTTTGTCTTTCTCTCCTTCACAAGCAGCACTCAGTGTACTCAGTATGGTCTCATTCCCTTGATGGGCTGCAGCCATATATTTGTTCTGTTCTCTCTTCCTTTCCACTTTGACCTTTCTGGGCTATTTACACGCTTCTCAGCAATGTAAATGTGAGTCTGGCCAAACCAAGAATGAAGACCGACCGAACAACAAAAAAGCTGTATTAAAACAAGCATCTGGAACAAATGGCCTGCTGAGAGCTCAGAAACTGGGCCTCCTGCTTCTGATGCTGCTGAGGAGGATGTGAAAGGCAGCTCTTGCTTCTGAGAAAGGCTATGATGTCATCCACTTTGATCCTTCTCATGAATGCAGAGGTGGCAGCAGCAGCTCTAACCAAGCCCTCTGTACTTAGCTGTGCAGGTAGGAGGCATAGAATGAGGTTAAGTGCAGCATATGTTGCCTGTTTGGGCCTGGTAAGACAAAGATCTAGGTGGCTGGAGTAGGCAAAGAAGTAATTGTTACAGAGGTGCATTGAAGCAGTCTGTAAGTTTTAATTTGCCTGTGCCTAAGTGTATTTTGAAGCTCTGTTGCAGCTTACCAAATACAGAAACAGGCTCTTTCAAGATAATATTTCTTTTATGACTCCAAAGAGAGCCAAGTAGTGCATTTAGGACTTTTGAAACTTAGTATAGCATTGTTGATGTACTTCATAATAAAAGAATAATGTAGCTGTGTTGGCTGGATTGTATGTTATGCCAGAAACTCCAGCTCTGCAGCAGCAGACACGTGTATGTAGGCAGAGTAGGCAAAGAACTGTAACAATGCAGATTTTGGTGTGGCCATGTAAATTCCCTGTTTTGAGCATGTGCTGGAGCATCATAAATATTAAACAACAGTGTTCAGTAATGTATCTTATGGAAGGTGGATTTAGTTATAGATAATGTGCAGGGACTTAGTCTTTAAAACATCCTCTCCTTGAGCCAAAAATGGCAATTTATGATGTTCTTTTTCATTCATAGGCTGAGTGTATTAGAATGTTGGGAAAAGACAAAACATTTGCTCATATGAGGATATAAATACTTCCTCATTTCTCTCTAGATACAATTGAAAAATTAACATTTGGCAGAAAACACCAATAGACATCGCTAAGGCCCTCCTTGCAATGAAAAGCTGTCAAGGATTTCTAACTCACACCATTGTGTGCTGCATGTTTGTGGTCAAACTAGGAAATCCAAATTACCTTCAAAATAATTTTCCTGAGTGAGAAAATTTGTATTCAGTTCTTAAGCTGTTAAACATGATGATGTAAAGGTTTGAGAATCACAGTTGCATTAAGGCCATGTTATATTACTTAAACACCAAAGTGAGTATAACCGTAACTGATTAACTATACTTAAGTACATAAAGGAGAGAAAAAGACACGTCTATCATTTTAGGTTTGGGTTTTTTCCCATTTTGGCCTCCTTTATGCATTTCATCTCATCCCAAATCCTGCTAATTTTCAGCATTTTTAGATTATAACTATTCTATTCTACCTAACTGGAGTGTTTTCTGACCATCTGATATTAAAATATTCTTTGATCATCCTCTCACACCTTTCTTAAATAATGTGCTTGAATCAGGTTTGTTCACCTGGAGGCATTGTTTTGCAGAACCCTTTTAAGATAATGATATGTACATGCTGAGTGTCTTTATATGTATTTGTGAGTGTGTGTGTGGCTCTTGCCACTATCTGGAGCCAGCAATTTGAGCCACTGTTAGAATTTCAGATAAATTCCTTTGGTTGCAGTGCATAAAGGCATGCAGTTGTGAGCGGGTTAGTTACAGGTGCCAGGTCTCCCCGTCCTCCTCTAAGCATGTCCAGCAGAGAGACAGATGAATGACCCGTGAGTCAGCTCTGGAAGTGCTGCACTCATAGTGCAGCATGTTACAGGATACTGGCTTTGCTCCAGTTGTTGTGGCTCTGTGGAGCACTGCGGCCGGTGTAGCTTGAAGGCTGAGGTGTGAGCTGTTGGGGCAGTAATCAGCAGGTGGGGCTGCCAGCTGCTGCTGCTGTCCTGGCACACCCACCAACATCCATCCTGTGCTCTTACATCACCTGCTTCACCTTCAGCTTGTTCACATGAACCCCCATCCAGCACCAGTTTCACAGCTGGATATCTAAAATAGATGGAGAACACTGCCATCTTATTTTCTCATTTTGCTCTAAATAGCATCTGCTGTCAGCACCTTGGGGAATACCAGATAGAGACATCAACATTTTCTAAGAATGTTTCTCAGGGCTTGCCCTTGGCTTCGTCCTGTGATTCTTATCTACTTTAAGATGCTGAGGCACTGATTACACACTTGCAGCATGATTGTATGTCCTAACATACTTTTGAAGAATGAGAGAATACCTCATCTGCTTTCTGAATAAGTATTTTACTAATAGAGGTGAAACAAAGGCTTTCTTTCTATCTCAAATTCTGCTGTCCAGTGAGAAGATAATTTCTCTGTATTAACAGCAACATTTTTTCACCTGAAATCTTCCCATTTTGTTCTAGGACACAGACTAAGGAAATTATGCTGACTTCAGAAGTATTTAGAATACTATTTGAAAGAATCACAGAAGTTGTAACTAGGATGCTCCAAAACTTAATACCTACTCTTTGTAAGGTGCTCTTCATTTAATGAACAGGATTTTTACCCTGCAGAATTGTTGAAACAACAAAGTGTGTGGACCTGAGTCTCTAATGTTTTCAGTCATTGTGATTTAAAGGGTTGCATAGACCCTTGAGAGCTCTCAAGCTAGAGATAATCTCTGTTTCCAACTTATGTTTCCTTGCATCTGGTGATTATGTTGTGTATACTACAAGAAATAGCAACAAAATAATTTGGTGTATACCTTATCCAGTGTTTGCATTTTCTTGCCATTTAGGCAGGACATTCATACCTTAAATGTGCTTTATTTTAGTTAATACATCCTGAAAAATTTTGTTATTCCTTCCAGATTGCAACTTAGGTGATAGATAAGAATGTAAATAAAAGTAGTGTTATGATTTATAAAATGCCTCTGTTCTTAATATAAGTTTTTACATGACAACAGATGAAAAAACATGAATGGGAATGTTTTCAGAATTCACAACCAGGGCTAATCTGGTTGTATATCAGAATCATAGAATGGTTTGGATTGGAAGGGACCTTGAAAATCATCTAGTTCCAATGCCCTGCCATGGTCTCAAAGTGCCATCCAACCTGGCTTTGAACACTTTCAAGAATGGGGTATTCACAACTTCTCTCAGCAACCTGTTCCAGTGTCTTACCAACCTCATAGGGAATAATTTCTTCATAATATCTAATCTAAAACCTTTCCTCTGTCAGTTTAAAGCCATTCCACTTTGTCCTGTCACTACATGCCATTGTAAAAAGCCCCCCTCCAGCTCTTTTGTAGGCTCCCTTTGGGTTCTGGAATGCTGCTGTATGATCTTCCCAGAGCCTTCTCTTCCCCAGGCTGAACAACCCCAACTGTCTCAGCCTGTCTTCATAGGAGAGGTGCTCCAGCTCTCTGATAATCTTTGTGGCCTCCTGTGGGCTCACTCCAACATGTTCACGTCCTTCTTATGCTGGGGGCCCCACAGCTGGATGCAGTTGTCCAAGTGGGGTCTCATGAAAGAGGAGTAGAGAGGGAGAATCACCTCCCTTGACCTGCTGGTCACATTTCTTTTGATTTGCCAATACCCCCAAGTCCTTCTCCTCAGGGCTGCTCTCACACGATTCTCCACCCAGACTGTATTTGTGTTTGGAATTGCCCTGACCCAGGTACAGGACCTTGTACTTGGCCTTGTTGAACTTCATGACATTCACACAACCCCGCCTTTCCAGCCTGTCCAGATCCCTCTGGATGGCATCCCTTCACTCTCCAGCATGTTGACTGCCCCACACAGCCTGGTGTTGTCAGCAAACTTGCTGAGGGTGCCCTCGATCCTGCTGTCCATGTCTCTGTTGAACAGTGCTGGTCCCAGTGCCAAGCCCTGGAGACATCACTAACTGCTGGTCTCCACTTGGACATTGAGCTCTTTGAGTGTGACCATCCAGCCAATTCCTTATTCACCAAGTGGTCGATCTCTCAAATCCATGTCTTTCCATTTTAGAGAACAGGATGTTGTGTGGAACAGTGTCAAATGCTCTGCAAAGGTTGATCACTCTTTCCTTATCCGCCAGTCCTGTAATCCTGTCACAGAAAACCATCAAATTTGTCAGGCACAATTTGCCCTTAGTGAAGTCATGTTATCTGTCACTCCTTATTTTCCATGTGCCTTAGCATAATTTCCAGGAGGATCTGCACCTTGATCTTGCTGGGCCCAGAAGTGAGCCTGGCTGGCCTGTAGTTACCTGAGTATTTTTGCTCCCTTTTTAAAAATGGGACTTTAGGTTTCTCCTTTTCCAGTCTGTGGTAGCCTCACCAGACTTTCACTACTTCACAAATATGATGGATAATGGCTTAGCCACTTCTTCTGGCAGTTCCGTCAGGATCCATGAATGCTTCTTATCGAGTCCCGTGGACTTTTGCACCTTCAGACCTCTTAGATCAGCTCGTGAATCAAATCTTCTGTCTTCATTCTCCCAGTCCCACCTTTGCCTTCTGCAGCTTGGTGTGGCTGGATGTGGAGGACCAGGCATAAGCAAGTTTTGTCTCAAACATTCTGACTGTTGTGCAAAAAAAGCTGTGATGGGAAGAGAGATCTTGTGGAGGTGGGGCAGCCCTGTTCTGAGCCAACTTCCCTTTCCACCTAGAGTTGCATACCCCAGCTCACCTCCTAGGGGTCTGGATATGCCTGGGTGAATGAACTGGCACAAAAAATTTAGTGTGCATAAGAGGCATGCACCAGGCTAACTATAAGAGGAAGTGGATTGCTCCCGCCTGCACCCTTTTTCCTCTCTTTGTCTTGCTATCCCAGATTCAGACTATCTATGGGGCAGGATCAACATGGAACTAAGGACTGGTGATCATCTTCTTTCCCTTTCTCTCTTTTCTGTCCTTGTTTCTCTCCCACCTTGCTTTGTCTGGGCAAAGTGCGGCTATCATATTCTACCCCTTACTCTGTATTGGAGTTTGTTACAGGAATTGGGAGCTTGTGGAAGTGTGTTGTAAAAGTTAAGGGCTTGTTAACCAGCACTTTTGAGACTAAATAGTGGACTACTTGCCAGAGGTAAGATGACTATATAATAAAAGCCTAAGAGTCCTCTATCACATGGACTGGTGTCTTTGAACAGCCTGATGAGACTTTATAATAAACATCACCTTCCCTACCGATGGGTCGTGACACCGGAGTACTCGCCAGTAGAGACTGAGGCAAAAAAGGTCTTTGAGTACCTCAGCCTTATCCAAATTCTGGATAACCAGGTCTCCCATTTTCTTTTGGAGAGGCCCACATTTTCCCTGGTCTTCCTTTATGATGGATATATTTGTAGAATCTTTTCTTGTTGCCTTTGATGTCTGTGCCCAGATTTAATGAAGCTGATCCCTGGCTCCTCAGACAATCTCTCTGTATTCCTCCCAGGCTACTTGTCCTTGCTTCCACCCTCTGTGTCCTTCCTTTTTGTGTTTGAGATTGTTGAGATCTTGTTTATCTATCCAGGCCTCCCAGAGTTTTTGCCTGACTTTCTGTTTTCAGGATGCATTACTCTTGAGTTTGGAGGAGGTGGTCCTTGAATATCAACTGGCTTTCTTAGGCCCCTCTTCTCTCCAGGGAATTATCCCACGGTAGTCTACCAAGCAGATCCCTGAAGAGGCTAACATCTGCTCTTCTGAGCTCAAGGGTAGTGAGCTTGCTGTGTGCTCTCTTTGCTGCCCTAAGGATCTTGAATTCCATGGCTAAATGGTCACTGCAGCCAAGGCTGCATTTGGGTTTCACATTCCCCACCAGCTTCTCCTTGTTGGTGAGAACAAGGTCCAGGATAGCATCTTTCCTTGTTGGCTCCTCTGTCACTTGAAGATGGAAATTATCATCAGTGCATTCCAGGGACTTCCTGGTTTGCCTATGCCCAGCTGTGTTTTCCCTCCAGCAGATATCGGGGTGGTGGAAGTTCCCCATGAGGACCAGGGCTTCTGAATGTCAGGCTGCTCTTATGTATCTGTAGAGGTTCTCATCTGCTCGTTCTTCCTGCATAATTCTCTGTCATTGGAAGCTGTATGGAAATTTCTGTTAGGCAAGTCAATTAGCAGCTGCCTCCAAAGATGTAAGAGAGAATGGAAAAACAACCAACCATGCCCTCCTCCTACACTGCTTTAGACAGGAGTTGTGAACTGCAAAGTGAGTATCCAAGGTAACAAGAGTCCTTCAGGACTGCAGATAAACCTGTGATAGCACTTTGGGATCTGCAGTTATTATCTCCAAGTCTAGGGAAAGTCCTAGACATTTATGACGAGGTAGATTGGTAGGTATAAGTCTCTAAGATAGGTAGGTATGGATCAGCTATTTAATGAATAGATATTTTGAATTGTGTTTATTGTTTGGTGTATTATGAATATGGCATAAGAACACTTTGTGTGTAATGTAATATGTGGTGTGAGGCTTAGGAAAGCAATGACTGTGAGGGGAGATTAAATCATTCATTTCTTATGCACAGTCTAGAGAAATGGGAAGAGATTTACATTTAAACTGTAGCTTAAATGTCAGGTGTGGGAGTAGGTTTTGCAGAACTTTCTCCTGGTGTATTAAGTAGACATTTGTAGTTCATGCCAAAAAGGAATTATGGCTTCATCATGGGATACAGAAATATGTTAGAGGTAAAGTAAAGGTGGATATTGCTTTTGGCACTTGAGCTGAGTTTGTGTAAAGATCACTTTTATTGTGAATAGCTGTGCTCTACTGGGATGTTGGTTGTGCCTTGAATACTTTGTTTCTCCAAAATACATTTTTTTATCTCCTCTGTCTCAATAAGCTTTTTCCAGTAAATAATTGTGTATATGTATGTATTTTCAAGTTAACAACAGGAAAGCTTAGTCCTTCACTGTTTTCCTAAACAGACTGACTGCTGACGTTTCAGATAATGAGTCAAGTACCAAACCATACTTTATTTTTGTTTTATGAAATGTAGGGTGTTCCAGAAAAATACTTTAAGTATGGCTTCTAAATTTAGTAGTTTTGTCTGTAGCAAAACACATGCTAGAGCTGCAGACAGATATCCAAGTAAAGATGTCATAGGAAGTCTTCTACCAACTTAAGCATTATCCTATGGATGTTCATGTGTTGTGTAATTTTATGCACCTATAAAATAGGATTGCTTGTGTGTGTGAAAAACTTAAGACAGTGAAGAACCTCTTAAACTATGATGACTTAAGAAAATTATACCTACAGCATAACTTGAAATGGGTATCACTTATACTTCATGAAGAGTCACTCAGAAATAGACTATCATTGTGGAACAGAAAAATAGAGAAAAAACAATGCAATATCTGGCTGTTGTCTGCTAGAAAAATCCATGTCCTTTTTTGACTGTCTCATATCAACATGAACTTCCTTTAATTCCTCAAGTCTGCATGACCCTAGAAGCACCTCTGCATCTTACCTAACATTGACAAGAAATTATTTTCTGAGCTTCTTAATATTTCTACTCAGCTGGAGGATCAAGAGCTCTCTTTTCATGCTTTCAGAAAAATTCAGATAAAGAAGTGCATCCTGTATCTGCCATGCTGACCACCAGTCCTTACCAAATACTCTTTTCAATTTAGTCCTTTCATGTTTTTTAGCCTTGTACTGAATTACGCATAAAACTATCAGGAAGGTCTCAGTAGAATCATATTATTAATATTAATAAGGAAAAGCTGACCATAATTTTGGACTTGCAGAAGTGTTGAAAAATGTACACCTGATACTTTTTAAAGTTTTGAGACTAACTGTCATCTCTGTATCCTTGCATTATTCCTGTAAAAGGATTTTGCTTTTGAAAGGGAAAGGGCTTAGCTTTTAGAGAGAAGCATGTGTAAAAAGCCCTGCTTGGATAGGGCAGCCTTTTACGTACATTTTCATACATATTTTCAATGATAAAAGTGACTTTGTAACCATAAAGAAAGCAGATAATGGGGGTCCATTGTGCATTGTGAAAGAAAATATTCATTCACATGTGAAAATAACTTTGAGCTATTCAACTGGATGAAAATAGTGTATTTTCATATTTGTTTACCATATCAGCTTAAAGCTAGACTTAGAGAAAGGTAGAGAAGTTCTGGTCTAGCAGAACCTTTGCTGCTTTTGGGTTTCCAACCTGACTCTATTTTGTGTAATGGGTTGGTAATTCAGGGTCTATTCTGCCACTTTCTTTCTCCTCAGCTTCCAACCTTTTTTCCTGTCACCTGCTTTGAGAGTGCTGTGAGTCCTATCTTTTATAGACGAAGGAAGTGTAGAATGGGGTAAAATGCAGTCACTGAGGTTGGAAGGCACCTCTGGAAATTGTCTATGACAGTCCTCCAGCATGAGGAGGTCAACTGAGGTAGGTTGCCCTGGCCTTCTCCAGCTGAGTGTGGAATATCATCAAGGATGGAGATTCCACATCATCTCTGGGCAACCTGTGACAGTGTTTGACCTTTATAATAAGGGGGGTTTGTTACACCTATAGGGAATTTCTTGTGTTTCAGATTGTTTTCATTGCTTCTCATCCTTAGACACTGATGAGAAGATTGTGGCTTTATCATCCTTACACCCTTCTGTCAAGTATTTTTACAGATGCACGAGATCTTTCTGAGCTTTGTCTTCGCCATGCTGTGGAAGACCCAGGTCCTTCAGCCTCACCTTCTGTAAAAGATACTCCAGTCTTTTGAGGGTTTTGTGGTCCTGCAGTGGACTCTCTCCAGTATTTCCATGTCTCTTGTACTGGGGAACCCAGATCTGGACCCAGCAGTACAGAAGTATCTTAACAGTTCTGTGAAAAGAGAGGGGACAATTTGCTTGACCTGCTGGCAAAGCTTTTCCTAGTGCAGACCGGGAAATTGCTGCCCATCTTTGCCGTAAGGGTGCACTGCTTTGCTTGTTTTCAACTTGTTCTCTAGGACTCGATATATTTCTTCACAAAGTTGCTTTCCAGCTGGCCAGCCCCCAGCACATACTGTGTCTGCAGTTACTTCTGCTTAGGGGCAGGACCTTGAATTTCCCTTTGCTGCATTTCATGAGGTTTCTGTTTACCCTTTTCTCCAGCTTGTAAAGTCCCTCTGGATGGCAGCACACATCAGGTATATTAACTTTCTTGCAGTTTTCTATCACCTGCAAACTCTCTGAGAGTGCATTCAGTCCTGTCATTAATGATGATTTTAAGCAGTGTTGGTCCGAGTATCAGTGCCTGGAGTACACTGTGGACAACTGGCCTTCAGCTGCTTTTTTCTGACACTAATCACAGCTCTCTGAGGCTGTCAGTTCTGTCAGTTTTCAGTCCGCCTTGTTTGCAACTTTCTTGGTCTGTACTTCATCAGTTTGTCTGGGAAGATGTGATGGGAAACAGTGTGGAATGCTCTGTTAAAGTTATGCGACCTCTCTCATTCTCCTATCATGCACCAGGCTGCTCATCTCATCATAGAAGGCTATAAGGTTGTTCAGGAATGATTCACCTTTATAAATCCATGCTGACTGCTTCTTGTCCTTTATATGTTTGGATTGTCTTGTCCACCATCTTCCCAGGAGAAGCAGTGAAGCTGATCAGCATGTAGTTCTCCAGATCCTGTAGTTTTCCAGATACTCCTTCTTCCTCTTCTTTTAAATAGGAATGATATTAGCTTTCTTTCTTTCAGTGCTTAGGAGCACCCTCTCTAATTGCTGTGATCGTTCAAAGATAACTGAGGGAGTGGCATTGTCCAGTTCCCTCAGCACCACTTGGTGCATCCTATCAATTCCCATAAACTTGTGAATGTCCAGGTTGTTGAAATGTTCCCTGTTCTAGTCCTCCTCCACAAGTTGTAAGTTTTCTTGTGCTGCACTTTACTGCTGGTGTCCCCACAACCTTCAGACTGCAAGGTTGCCATAAGGTTGCCACAAGCTCATTCCAGCACTAGGACAATTTTGTATGGGCCAATACTTTAGTGGCCATGATATGAGGGCTATCTCACCATGAAACTAGGAACACGTGTGCTGCTTCTCCATAGTGTAAGAACCTTAAAAATCATATTTGTCTTATATTGCTAAGACCACCAAGGCCCACTATGGCAAACTGCGGAAAAAATCTGTGACCACCAAAGCCCACACTGCCCAAATATGCCTTCTGGATTCTGGGAACTTGATATAAGATAAAGGCGGTACTATGTCCAATTATCTCAGGTTTACGGAGAAGTAAACATGACTGGAGGAGAAGAATGTATCCACAAGGAAAGCCAGCTCAGCAGCTGTGCTAAAAATCATCTCTGGCTGGGCCCAGCAGGGGGAACCATAGCCCACTGACCCATTTGCTGAGGCCAGATTTACACACTAGAGTTTGGGGATTTTTTTAAGTCATCCACTCTGAGTGAAGTGCAACTGTACTGGGTTTGTCTCTGGGGCAGAAGATCTATTTTTGTGTTGTTGTTGTTTGTAAGTGGGCAAGAGGTACTTAGAAAAACAGTGGAAAATCATCTTGGAGGTATGCTTAGGAGATTCGTGTATTAAGAAAAAGTATTTTATAGGATATCAATTTTTAGAAAAATTGTTCCCAGTGGCATCCTTTGTATGACTTACTGTGCTGTCTGTTTCCCTGAAGCAAATCAGTATTTTCACCACAGGTGAGAAATCTGGCACTGAGTTGACCACCCAGAAATTGCAAGGAGTCTGCATTGGCAAAGGGACCACCCAAGTACTGACATTCCACTGTGCTCAAATCAGCAGTAAGAAACTTCAGTGGCGTGCACTCAGAAATAAATGCTTGGAATATGAATCCTTCAGGAGAAGGAGGAGAGCTCGTAGCTTGTCGCAGAAATCTGGTAAAAATACGTGACCATTGAATAACATATGGAACACAATGTATTTTAATCCTGTACACATGTGAATGAGTGAATGAATGAAATGGAAGCTGAGACAGCACACAAAGATTGTACACTGAAGAACTGCCAGTGTTTCTAAAGGCAGTATGAGAATATGACAAAATGAGTTCTTTGCAGAATAGTCATATAGGCAAAGCAGAGATTGCTGCTGTGGTAGCACTGGCACAGACCAAAAGGGCCCACTTCCTGCTAAAAGTGCTACTCATTGGTTTAGAGCTCAGTACACTTGATTCATTCAAGAATTCATGTTTCACTGTTCAAACCCCATACCTCTGCGTTTTAGGTGTTTCCACCTCTAGTTAGTCTGATGTGGATTCTCTTCCAGTTGTGGTTATTGTGTTCACCTGTGTGGGCAGTAGAAGACTGAGACTTTGAAATTTTTAAGCCAGACCACTGTGGATAGATGAGCATAATGAAAATTTGTCGCCAAAATTTTATTGTGGCTGCTAAGGAATAGTAGATGCTATGTCTCTTAAGCTTCTAAGTAAATTTAGACATTTAATTTACTCCCAGAAACATCGGACTACTTAATAGCAGAGTTCTCCCTTGTCTCTGTGTATGCCTTCTTAGATTATATATAAAACTTTTAAAAGTTTACAGTAAGTTTACTGTATTCCTGCTAAAGATTGTGAAATGCTCAGGTCTGAAATATTTTAACTGACATGAATTGGTCTTGAAACCTTTACTGAAAAAAAGTGCTACCTGGGACTTAAAAGAAACCGATATTCTGCAGGTCATGGACAATTATTTCTTGTATTAGCATTCTACTAAGTGCAGTGACTGGTATTGGTGTGGTTTTGAGGATTTAGGTTTTAAATATTTCCCAGAGAAAAGTCTTGTGATATTAAGTGAGGAACACCAGTGCAGTGCCCAAGTGGTACAGAATTTCTGCAGGGTGTTTATGGGAAAACTCTGGTATTTTTGCAGCTTTGATCATGACTTGTCCATACCACATGTGCTATGACAAACAATATGAAGGTAAGTAATCTAATTTTCACAGATTTGTGAAGGTTTACTTTATTTTTCCCTGCATTAGCGACTTGTCTGCATTAGGAGTATCCATAAGATAGTTTATCGTATGAAATGTCCTGAATTGTTCTGTCTTGGGGCATCATGGCTGCTTTTATGACTTCTTTTGCCTCAAGGACATATGCTGATGGCAATCAGCACAGAGCATGTAACACATCTAGATCTGTGTTTACAGCCTGTAACACCTGTATAAGTCTAAGTGTTTCTAGCCCACAGCAGTGGTCGACTGCCTGGACTTAAAAGAGTTTTGAGTGTCTGGGAGTGCATTTGGGAATGTGTTTCAAGAGCTCTCAGCCTCTGGATTTAACTCCTGTTTGCTACCAAATACAATTACATTTTTTTGTGCTGTGTCAGACCTACTGGCACACGCACAAATGTTTGTGTTCTCATTGGATTTCCTCCTTCCTGTAAGTCAAGATGAGGACTTGAATGCCTCTGAAAACTTATGTAACACAGGTGAAAAATAGGCATAGCTTTGTATTTGACTGGTCTGTTTTACAACAGGATCTATCCTTAGTTGTCGTGCAGTCAGCCAATGAACTGTTTTGTCTTCAGCACTGACCTAAACAGAAAAATGGAAACCTTTATGTTCACTGGTGAAAGGCAGTTTGTTACCTTGATCATTACTACTGAACAGATACCATGCACTCTGTAAGAATGACTGTGAAAGTCAGGCAGAATACCTTTTGGAATCTGATGCAAATTAAGATTATGGACTGCAGTCCTGCATCTCTCTGACCAATGTGAGTACAGTATATAGGAGGACTAGTTGGAGTGTTTGGTTTGCAGAGCCTGATTTTCTCTCCAGTATCAGCCTTCTTTGAGACATTAGATTAGGAATTAATAATAATGCACAGTGAAAGTGACCCTAATTCTGTTTTTCCTTAGTAATTTCAGCCCATTACTTTATAAATCTCTTCTCTCTCTCTCTCTTTTTTTTTTTTTTTAGTAAGTTGGGGTTTATTTTCATAGTCTCTTTTTCCATTTTTCATAGTTTATCTTTACAGCTTCCTGATTTTCTTTCAAGGATTCTTACTGGCGGTGCTATAATTTATGTATCTTGTAATATTTTAACAGATGCTATTTTGGAGATATCCAGACTTATCTAAACAGAGTTGGAATTTAACCTCTTGGCATCATAATTTCATTTGTTGTGTTTGAATTGCAGGAAGTGTTTGAAGACTCAAATTGAATTATGACCTTATTGTCCAAAGCAGCCTATGTGCTTATTGTAAGAGACAGATAAAAAGTCAGAGGTTGGCTTTGTTCATTTATCATTTTCGTGGCATAAGGCAGTATGGTGCATACAGACAGGCAGGAAAGATATTTGAGGATACGGAATTATTAGAAAGGAAATAATAAGTTGCAATTTGCTTTATATCTCTTACATTTTGGTTAAATTTCTATCTCTTGTAGGCTAGTAGATAATAACATTGTCATGAGATTGTTGACACAGACCAGTTTTATATGTTTTGCAATAAACAAGTACAGATTTATGGATATTTTGTCTTTTGCATATCCTGAGGTTCTTATTAATTTCTTTAATTGAAATGATTTGTCCTGAAGGTTTACTTAGCCACCAAAAACTGTATCAAGATAGCCATTCTGTTAAGAGAACTGGTGTTCAGAAGCATGTGGCAATGCCAAATTAATAAGTGCAGCTCCTGTATCTTTCTTTATTTACAGGAATCCTTTTTGTTTTGTGTCTAAGTGGTTCTGATAGGTCATTAGACATTGTATGACCATACCTGTGTGTACAGTCTGTGAATACAGTTCAGAAGCATGGTACAGAACATAAAGAACAGTGTATATAAATAGTGTGGAGGAAGCAGTCTTTTCTGCTCAGCTATGTGCCATGTACTAGTTCTGTTTTTTCTCTTAGAGAGTATGAGAAATAGAACCCGATAAAAATTTTATCTCAATTTGTATTGCCATTTCTGGTAAAATATTATTGCAATTTTATGCCTGTTTCCAGTCAGTGTACTGGAGGAATCTGACAAATGTGATGCTATTTTTAATAATCCTAAAATTTACTTCTGATTTTTTTCCTTAACTGAAACTTTTCATATGGTTACCTTTGCTGTTTCCCCTGAACAAAATACAGAATCGTGGTGAGGCAGAGGTTGGAAGGGACCTCAGGAGGTAATCTGGTTCAACCTCCCTGTTCCAGTAGGGAGACCTAGAATATGCTGCCCAAGACCATGTCTCTCAAGGCTGGAGATTCTGCCACATCTCTGGGCAATCTTTCCCAGTGCTCAGTCACCTTCCTGGTAAAAAAGTGTTTCCCACTGTTCAAAATGAACCAGTCTTTCAGTTAGTGCCTATTGCCTCTGGGTCTGTCACAGGGAATCACTGGAAAGAGGCTATGTCTTGTCAGTGCCTTCCCTTCAGGAGTGTGTACAACATCATGAGATTCCTCGGAGCCTTTTCTTCTACAGCCTGAACAATCTCAGGTCTCTCAGTCTTTCCTCAAAGGAGAGATGTTCCAGTCCCTTCATCATCTTAGGAGCTGTTTGCTGCACTCTCTCCAGTAGCTCCATGTCTCTGTTGTACTAAGAATCTCAAAGTCGGGCACAATACTCCAAGTGTAGCCTCACCAGTGCTGAATGGAGGGGCAGGATCACCTGCCCCACAACCTGCTGGCAACACTCCTCTTCATGCAGCCCAGGATGCCATTAGCCTTCTTTGCCACAAGGACACAATGCTGGCCTGTGTTCCAGCGGGACCCAGTGATGTAATGTTACAAACTGGGTCATTTCAAATAGGCTGCTTTCAGCTATACATGCCCATGGGAAGAAGTAATTTGCATATTAATTTCCTATGGTGTTTTAGTCTGTCGTTTTTAAGCATACGTAGCAGCCTTATTGACCAGCTAAAGCTACTGAATGGTTGACAGCCTTTGTTCCTGGAATCACCCAGTCTTCCACTGGAGTCCTCTGGTCTCTTGACAGCAAGCTGAGAATTTACTGCTGCAGCAAAAGTGGTTGTATGGAGATACTGAAAACTCCCACTCTGTTCTAAAGCAGAGATGAATCTCAGCTCTGTGAAATGTTAAATTCAAACCCCAATGTGGTTCAAATTCCTGTCTAGGCTCTAGGGTATGTTGTGTTTTTGCCAAGTGAAGAACTGTTTCCTGCACACCTGGTGGGTTAATACAGTGCTCATTCTTCAGAACCCACCAGCCTATGGAACGACACAATGTTTATTCTGTAGGATCATGTTAAACATTAACCAAGAAGAAGAATGGGAGAGTAATCAGCCCAGTTACTGGTAACAGTGTGAATGAATAATGAAACAAAACTGCATCATAACTTTCTGGTCAACCACTACACACACTATCTGATACTTTCCTACACCATATATTCTGTATGAGAAGTGGCAGATTCCTTATGGCAGTTCTACACTAATGTCAAGTAACAATGGGAGCATTTTAAATTTCTGTGACTAACAGCAGATACTTTGGCTCCTATGCAGATACTTAGAAGAGGGCTCTGCATGTTCTCTAGAAGACCTGCAGGTTGTTCTTCCTGACAGAACAAAATCATCATTTCAAAATTTCTACATCTAGCTCTCCAATACAATGTCATAACAGCAATCAATATTTTTGCATAGTGAAGATCCATTTCTTCTTTGGAACTGTGTCATATATCTTTTTGGCACCCATAAGTGATATGAATTTTTGCAATTTTCTCCTGCTGTGCAAGTAATGGAAAATACTTTATGTTTGATGGAAAAAAGAAACAAGTATATATAATTTCCATGAGCTTTGGAAGTGGAATCTACTATATGAAAGGAGTGAGACACATATGACAATCTTTTTCTTTTGCCTGTGCAAGGATTTTACCTCCAAATTACATGTAATTAAAAATAAAAAAGGATACTGGAATGTTTTTTAAACTTGCCCATATACTTTATATATACGTCCACAGACTTGAAATTTGAAAACTTCACCAGCTGAATACAATATTCCTATGAAGAGTTACATTCTGTGTGCATGCCTACAGGATATGAAGTTTTCTATTTTCAGGACTGCATTCAGATATTAAATCTTTTAATATATGTATGTACATAGATACATCAGTTTATAAGTATTTACATTTACATATATATGTATATGCATATATATATTACACTTATTTACTTTTCTTGAACTGTAAAGACAGCAAGCTCTAGAGCCCTAAAGAACAAATTATGCTTACATCAGTATCTTATTTACCACAGAGGCACTACAGAAGGCACAAGAGAATGTCCCTTCATATACCTTCCTAATAAGCCTCCATTTGCTAATGCATCTCTAACAAAAATCCCCAAATTCGTGGACCCTTATTAGAACTCCCTCTGCTTGATACTGCTTCCATTTCTGTTAGAAGCTGAGATCCTTGTTGCTACCAGTTTCTTTTAAGAAAGAGCATGCTGAGGGATCAGTTCTGCTTTGTGAAAAAAGCCTAGCTGAGTACTGGCTTTTATCTTTGAACTCAGATGAAGCTTTTCCAAGTATGGCTCAGCAGGTAGTTGACTGCACCTCCTGCTCACTTTAAATTTTAAGTGTATCTTATCTCCCACAATGATTTGTCGTTCCTTTGCAACAGTCTCTTTACTGAATCCACAAGAGAAGAAAATCTTGGATGGAGCTGGAAAATGAGGGCATCTTTTCCTCGGCGTAATGTACATTTGCAGCTTTTTGAAACTCTATTCCAATACAATATTTTGTAATAAAAACATCCAATGAACTATCTGAAGCCTGCCCTTTTTTTATTTTCTTTTTTTCTTTCTTTTTTTTTTTTTTTAACCTGTAGGAAGAAACTCCTTTGTTGTGTATAAAGGTATGAAGGTTTCAAATGTGCATGAGGATCACAAAGTGCAGAACAGCACTGTTTGGGTATAGCGCCTTGTTCCTGAAAGCATATAATGTCTTGCATGTAAAGCCTTGTTCCTATTCATCTGTGTTGCCATGGCGCTGTGCCCAAGCTAATGGCTCTTTCAGCTTGTGGGACGAAATGTGTTGCAGCAGCTATGCTTTATTGGCTTCTGAAGCCAGTGTGGTTTTCACTCACTCTGTTGTCTATGCTTGGTGTGATGCAGTCATGACTTACACAACTCTCTTGGTTTTGGAGGCTTCTAGCTAGAACTGTTCTTCGACATATTGAGGAGAAAAAAGTAATTTGCCATAATATAAGTGCAGTAACCCTGTTGCTTCTTTAATTTCTGCCTATCATGCTATTTTAGTAAGACAGATATTTAAGTATATTGCAGTCTTCTTTTACTTAGCCTTTGTTATGTCTTAAACACAGAATTACTCCAAAGCACATCAGATTCACACAGCTGAGGTCTTAGACTCAAATGAGGCAAAATTATGTATATTTTTAATTTCATTAGGAACTGAAATCCACATCATAGCTTTGAAGGATGAAATCTCACGAACTAGTCCTAAGAACCACAGAACATCTTCCTGAGTTTGTGATAAACAGTTTTAAATTAACTTCTGGGATATTGCAATGTGTAACATCAGTGTTTTCTGATACTCGGTGAGTAAGCATTTCTAATATTCTTGTTCTAGCACCTTGCCTTCCATCAGGAGATTCAATAGTGTATGTCAAATGCTAAGAAGACTGGCAATTCTGTAAGCATCAGTATTCCTGCAATAAGGATGGAAAAACTCAGGGCAGAGGAGCTCAGTGTTGTACTCAAGATTGTACTTACACTTTGTGGAGTCAACAAAATCTTCTGCACTCGACACAAAGTTTTCCATTGTTTCTGCCTGCTTCAAGTGGTTTATGTTACTTTCTCTTCAGGAAAGTCATTGATAGAAAATGTATTACCTCAGATATACTGCTAAGGTCATATTGAAGCAAATGATATTGGGAGATTTGTACTAGATAAATGTAGGGTTTTTTTTTTCTTTGTAGAACTTTGCCAGTCCTGTTGCAGCCCAGTGGACTACAAGTATCTCCAAACTGAAAATGGCTGTGTGTGCCTTTTGCTCTATTAATACCAGTAGCTGTCAGTTCCCTTGTCTGTTAGAGTTGAAACTTCAAATCAAGTTATTTGAGCAAGATTTTCTTAGTGTGCACTTTCCTTGCTTGGCAAACTTGCTGCTGATAAGCAAGCAGACAGCACAGTAGGATGAGATTATGAGTGTTGTATAATACATTTGTTCTCTTTCTCCCCATTTTCCTTTTTTTTCCCCTCATCCTCTGGGAAGAATGCTCCCAGGCACACTTGGAAAGCCGCCAGTCCAGAGATATAAATACTTCTGAAATTCTTCCCAGTCTGAGGTTTCTGATACCCTTTTTGTGGCATAGTCAAATCAGAAAGGATACCCAAAGTGATTTCTGAGGAGGATGTCACTGGAGAAAGGAAGGCAGAGTCACTCTGAAGATCCCAGAGATATGAATGTCAGGATATAAAAGAGCTATGGCTATTAGTGCTTTGTGTGACTGTTCTGGGTACTTAAAACTGCACAAGAGACAGAGAACAATGGTAATCATTCAAATACATGTTTACTTCTTCTTTACTATGGCTCTTCTGTGCTTTGATGGGCTTTTACATAATGCTTCTCATCTGTTCCATGTTATCAGCTACTAGTAAAAGCCATCTACTTAAACACGCATAATTTAGACTGCCTGAAAATAAAGGACCTGTAAGGTCTGTTGGGTGTTGTGGTTGTTAATGGGCTTCAAGGCTTAAGGGATGCTGAAAATCTTGCAATTTTCAGCATTAACATCTATATTCATGCTGATCTGTTAGGTCGCTCCCAAAGGGCCAGCTCAGTGGAATATCACTTTGTTTATATCCATACCCTCAGCGTTACTCCAGGTACACCCTATGGTATGCTGCACATTAGTAGGTAAATAGATAGTATCTATCCCCTGGGGACCTCAGTAAAGTATGTCTAATACTTGTTTTGCCCCAAACTGTCTGCTTTTGGCCTATCTGTGTGGGCCAGGCTGATTTATGCCACAAATTTACCAGCATCTTGTAGCAAGAGTGGGGAGATGTGGTAGCCTACCCCAGTGCTCCCATGGAAGAAGTGCTTGTTTGGAGGTCAGCTGAACCTGACATGCCTGGGGAAGATGGCTTAGATTACTGTACTGAAACTGTAAGAATAAAGCCCTTTGCAGGTCGATGGTGTAGCAGTTTGTATTGACCCCCAGAGCACCTTGTCAAGAGGCAAAACACATATAAAAGTGATAGACACCTAACCTATGCCAGAAGAATATTTTGCTCCTAATTTGCACAACATAATTAAATTTTCTTTTCCCATTTGCAGGGATTGTGAGCGAAGAAGATACTCTAGAGTCCTGCCATCATGTAGAAATCACAATGGGCAGAGAAGAGTGTCTCCTGTCTTAGGCCATCTGTCCAGGCAGTTGTTCTTCCCGGGTGACACAGAGCAACCCCAATGGGCACAAGAATGCTTTCAACATCATGAGTTAATCCTCAGTTTTCATTTGTGTAGAGCTGAAGTCATGTGAGAGCTGGCTTTTTGAAATGTTTAAATATTGGTCTGGTGTGGTCTTTCCTCACACATAAGCCTGTGAGCTCTCACTGAGAGTTTTGTCTGACTCTTTTCTCCATACAGTAAGTAGTCAAGTATGCCTTGCCATTAAACCACTGTTGCATTTGCCATTGCACTTCGTAAACTCATAGTTTTGTATTAGTTAAGTGTCGCTGTAGAGCCAGGAACTGAGAGATGCAGCAACATCAAATCCAGCGAAAGAATGAATTATTTATTAATTTTACAATAATTTTTATATAGTCTAGTTCCATAAAGCGATTGGACAGTGTTCACACACCTCCTAGGGTGATTGGTTCAGGTTCTATCGCATCCACGGTAAAACATTTCTCAGTGTACCATAAACAGAACTTAGCAAAACACCAGATGTGTCTATCGTCTGGATAAACTATCTTACTGTTTTCATATCCTGCGTGAGAAAGGAAAGGTTCTCAAAGAATTAATGCAAGTAGCTGGAAAATTCATCTGCTAGCAGCATTTCTGTATCCACAGTTAAGTATATTGTTGCTTCTCTTTTATGAGTGAAGTGCATAATTCCCTCTGCAACAAGGCCTGTCCTAGATATAGTCAGCAATCACCATGTGCATTCAGAACATCCTGATCCAGGAGAGAACATTATCCAAATTATTCTGAAGATGAAGGGAACTTCTGTCTCTTTCCTACAGACATGTTTGTTATAACAGTCTCACTTGACTCTTATGTGAGCACTTTGAAGATGTCCCTGGACAAGGATGGGGGTCTTCTGCTTCAGCTGCAAATTGGATTAGGAAAACTGGCCCTGTTCCTAGTATATGGTGGTGATTATGAAATGGATGATAGAGACACATTCTCTGAGCAAGGGCAGTGCCAAGCCTGTGTCTCCTTTCCTCCCTCTCTGTCTGCTTTCATCTAGAAGGTACAGTGCAAGCCAGCCCTTGGCCCCAAGAAGCCATCTCATGTGAGAGTGGCTGCCTGCATACTCAGTAGTACTGGCTGTGGACTTTGGATGGTGGAGATGGACCAAATGAGACTGCAAGGAGAATGTGCCATAGGTATGAACTTCATGTGTTTGTTCATGAAGTGGATAGGGTGGTCTGAGGAGCACTGAAGGTAGGACACTGACATCCTATGGACCTATTATCCTTACTTTTGAATACTGAAAGAAGAGCTTTGTGAGACTAGGGCATCAGGGGTGGCTCTGTTTCTGTGTGCTCACAGAGGTACTGCCTGCTCCAGTCATGAAATAGCCCTGTGTGGGGTCTCTTGGGCAATATGCCATCCTTTGCCCTTGATGCTCCCTGTCAAAAGATGTAGCTTGGTAAATTTAGATTTAATATGTCAAGGTTTTTCCGTGCTGTCTGCTTGTTCTCACTGTTCAGTAATGAGCTGAATTGTTGTAGTGCGCTATATGCACCTCAGTGGTTCTCAGAGCAACCTGGTTGAAGTACTGTTGTCCCAGACACCTAGTGAATTCCAGTGCCATGACAATGTGAGTGAGGATTTGGCCTTGAGAGGCCCAAATGACTGCTTATAGTGCAGTGGCTGCATGGCACAGACACAGCCGTATGGGTCACAGTTCTAGATAAGGGTCATTTGAGCTCTGACAGCTCCATTTAGCTTTTGGAAAACTATTTTGAGATCACCATGTAGTGTAGCAGAGAAAGTAGGTGAGTTTGGGTTTGTCTCAGGAGTTCATGCAGTGCAGTTTCTTGAGTGTTTATTCGACTGGTAAAAACATAGAAATGGGCTAAGATTTCATTCATTCAGACGCAGACTCTGAATGAATAAATGTGAATTCAAAATGCATTTTGGAGGCATTGTGTCTTTAAACTACTACTAGTTCACGAGAAAACATGTCACCTCCAGCTATAAGTAAGTGCCCTGTTAGTTCAGAAGTGTGGTTGCCTGGTTTGCCTCTGCCCCCTTGCTGGGTGAACTGGTGACCCCATCACCTTGTCTCCTGTCACAGTCCTCCAAGTGAACAGGGGCACTGCTCCGCTGTCAGCTCGTCATAGAGCAGCTTCAGGCAGAGAGAGGATAAGGCAACATGCCTGCCAATCGTTTTTCTTTTTTTTCCCTCAGATTTACAGCTGGTTTGGGGTACATATGTATTCTGGTAATTGGGAAATCTAATTAGATATCCTCGAGTTCTAATTAAGTGACTTTTATGGTTATAAGATATTTTGAGAATAATCAACTGTGAAAACTTGGGACCCATGTTCCATTTGCATGTGCAATTTTTATGACTGTGTGAATAAGTTCTGTAATTGCCTGTAGGAATTTAGAGTGTTTGCCCAAATGGAAGAAATTACAAATATTTCCTAGCATTCAGTTTTTAAGTCTCTGATTTTAGAATTAGGGAAAAAGCTGACAGAAAATACTATATTGAATAGAAATGCAAGAACAAAAATCACATTCTGTTCACAGAAACTGTCTTTTTTGGCGACTTGTGTATCAGCTGGTGGAAGGTTGAAATTTTGCACTGATTTTAACACCTGGTTAACCACCACAGAATGTCCTTGGTAATGAGTAGGTACCATGGTATGGAATATATGCTAATAGTGTTCCAATTAAACAGCATTCACTGCAATTACAACTCATTAGGTAAATAATTTTTGAGGGAGATATACTAATTAAGTGTTTTTGCTCATTATGTATTTCATGATTAAGATGAGTTTACTAAATTTACAGCTGTGCAACTAAAGCTATTTAGAACTAAACATGCCAATATTTACAAAACACACAGAAATTGCTTATGATCTGTTTTCTTTGCTGCTAATTACGAAGGGTGTATAAGGTTTCCTTGGAGCTGCTTTCCCTCCTGTAATGAACAAAATGCTCTGCAAATGTTTCGAGATGCTCTGGAACAGAAATGATTTTATAAGTGTAAAATGCCATTGTTATTCAGTTTTCTGAGTTACCTGATGCTGCCCAGCAGCTGATTTGCTTATTTAAAATAATAGTAATTAAAATAAGTTTTGTTTTAACATTGTTTTGTCATGTATGTGGTGGGTTGGCCCTGGCTGGTCACTGTGTGCCCACCAAAGCCACGCTATCCGTCTGCTCCGTGGCTGGACAGGGTAGAGAAAATACAACCAAAAGCTTGTGGGTTGAGATAAGGACAGGGAGGGATCACTCAGAGACTACCATCAGGGGTAAAACAGGCTCAACTTGGAGAAATTAGTTTATTTTATTTCCAGTCAAATCAGAGGATAATGAGAAGTACAAACCAAATCTTAAAACATCTTCCTCCCACCCTACCCTTCTTCCCAGGCTTAGCTGCACTCATGATTTTCTCTACCTCAACAAAGGGGGACAGATAATGTGGGTTGTGAACAGTTCATCACACGTTATTTCTGCTGCTCTTCCCTCCTCAGGGGAAGGACTCCTAACACTCTTCCCCTGCTCCAGTGTGGGGTCCCTCCCACAGGAGACAGTCCTCCATGAACTTCTCCAGTGTGAGCCCTTCCCACAGGCTGCAGTTCTTCACAAACTGCTCCAGTGTGGATCCCTTCCACAGTGTACAGTCCTTCAGGAACAGGCCGCTCTGTAGTGGGTCCCTCACAGGGTCACAAGTCCTGCCAGCAAACCTGCTCCAGCCTGGGCTCTTCTCTCCATGAGTCCTGCCAAGAGCCTGCTCCAGCACAGGTTTCCCATAGGGTCACAGTCTCCTTCAGGCACATGCACCTTCTCCAGAGTGGGGTCCTCCAAGGGCTGCAGGTGGATCTCTGCTCCACTGTGGACCCCCATGGGCTGTAGGGGCACAGCTGCTTCACCATGGTCATCACCATGGGCTGCAGGGAAACCTCTCCTCCAGCACCTGGAGCACCTCCTGCCCCTCCTTCTGCACTGACCTTGGTGTCTGCAGGGCTCTTGCTTTCACATGTACTCTTCCATTCTCTGGCTGTGATTGCTACTGCACAGTCTTTTTCCCCCCCTTCTTAAATACAGTATTCCAGAGGCACTACCACCATTGCTGATGGGCTTGGCCTTGGCCAGTGGTGGGTCTTTCTTGGACACGGAGGAAGCTTCTGGCAGTTTCTCACAGAATCCACCTCTGTAGCCCCCCTGCCACAAAAAGTGTCCCACACAAATCCAATACACTGTGTAAAGCTCTTTACTACAAGCTTCCAATGAGCTGGAACACTTAGGCTCAGAAAAGATTTTTTTTTTATATCTTACGACAACTTATTCCCTGTCTGCGTTATGAGCATTTTGTTCCTTCGTGAGCAGAGCCCATTTTGTTAATTTCTTGACTGCACTTTCCTAGAAGCACACAAAGTATTAATAGTCTATATGTAGCTAAGAGAACTTTATTAAATGTTATCTTTGATACACAGCTTTACTTCCAGCAAATTAGGCTTCCATACCACACACATGAGCCTATCAGAATGAAAATGTTTTTATGGTTGTCATTTGTGCCTGGGTAAACACCACATTGATTTAGGTAACTCCTGTTAGAAGCCAAGAGGGGTAGAAAATTAATGACTGAACACAGAGGCTCTTGACCTTACCAGATGACAGGCAGGATTGTGATGGATCATGTATTTGGAATCAAGAGACAAAGTTAAATTCCCCTTCATCGTGACGGTTTGTCAGACTCCTCCTGCAGAGTTTTCTGACCTATGCCATTTTTCATGGCTCTCATACTGTTTTGGTAGCTAATTCAATTTAAATGCCTTCTTTTCCCCGATTTCTTCTTTTGCATTTCAAAATGATTTGTTTTAAGATAAAATGGTAGATTTGCAGAATTTTTGAACAAGTTAGATGACTTTCTTTCACTTGTTCTCTGTCCTGTGGGCCCTTTATTTCGCCTGTGCTCCTCTCAGTGAGATCTCTGTACCCTGGGAAACACTCAGAAGCTCAGAGGCCAGAAGGCTTGTTCTGCTTTTGTTCCTCTCTTGAAAACATAAAGCTATCACTATCCAGCCTTCTGTTCTCCTTGTAGCCATTCCTTTCCTGTTAGCAGACAAGCAATTCAATTGTTCTCTTTTTCACCTTCACTCTAGCTTCATTCACAGAAGAATCTGGACAGGTGTTTGTAAAACTAACATTTCTGTGTAGTCTTGATGGATATCTGAGCTGTTTCTCAAGGCAGTGAAGCCGAGACCATGTAAGGTTTCTGAAAGGCATGTATCATTTTGCAAAGGTTGTCCTTTCAGAGGTATTCCTCTGTGGTTGCCAAAGTCTTTGTGGATGGTCTTGACTGCTACCTCTGGAAGGAAACCAGAAGGTCAAAGCAGACACTTTTAAGTCCTGGGCTTCTTCCTGAAAGTGCCTCTGAAAGCTTCATTCTCTATGTACAGAGTACAACTCCATGCAAATACAGGAGAAATGCAATCATCCTTCAATTCAATGTTTCTTGCTCTGACACTTGGGACCTCCTGGGGAGGATGCAGAACATGGAAAACCTTCCTAGTCTAAAGAAATCTAATTTCCCTTATCCCCAGTCCATACACAGTGTCTTTCCCCTCAAGTCCCAGAATTTTCAAGCAGACTTCTGAAACATACATGCAGATGACATGTGCCTTACTACGAGGAGATGACCCAGAGATTGAGAGGGTTAATGACTCCCACTTGTGCTGTCCAGATCAGAGGGTGCAGTCAGGCTCAAGTACCTCCTGCATGCCAGTGCACCCAGATTTTGTGTTCCTTCACTGTTACAGTTAATCCCCTTTTTTTCCTCCCCCATTCTTTTATGATCAGTAAGTGGTGAAAATGTTTAGCTTCCAATAAGGGGTTTGTCCTATCTGAGCAGAAAAGGACCTGAAAGTCAGATCTGCCTATATTAATTTATATAACTAGGTGACATAGAGAGAAACAAAGATTAAATATATCACAGATTAGCAAATTGACTTTGGCATAGTTTTGTAAATTTTTTTTCTTTTCATACCATTCTCAATAACTTGGAAATAAAATTCTGAAACAGTTCTAACGTGATCTCAGCAATTCTCAAGCTTCTCTTTTTTTCTCTCACCTCAGCAGTTTGCCTCTTTAAAGGGTTTGCAATGAGAAAGGGGATTACATTTTAGTATAGTCTCTATGCATGTAGAAGAAAATATGAACAGCAAAGCAAATCAAAATTAATCTGTGTGTGTAGGCAGGTAGAGAAGGCATTTTGTGAGTTTACTAGTGGTAATTCATTGACTTTCCAATGCATCTTGATATTTTCTTACCAGAAATCCTATTACAACTTGGTGTAGCAACGGGAAATGGCGTTCTTAGTATTTCAGACATACTGCTGTGTAAGTTTGAAAGAGTTACTATGGCTTAAGCATAAACTAACTAATTAAAAATTAGGGCCAGCCAAACTGTGCAAAGAACTGTAGGGTAATTTCCATCCTTGTTTTTGTTTGGGAGGAAGGTGTTTAATGTGCAGTCATAAGTTTTTATTTCTCCTCATATTTCTTTTATTGCCTTTTAAATTTGTTTGCCTACACAAGCAAATTTTTATTTAGGTGTTTGTTAGTGATAAAGCCCAATGAACCAATTCATTTAATTGAGCTTAAAATTTAGATTTGCAAATACTCCCTAACCTTTTCAGTTCTTCACCATTTGGAATTACATTTACAGTTTTTTTTGTGTCAGAGACAATGGGCTTAGAAATCATGCAAAAAAATGGTAGGTGAAAAAAGGCCTGAACCTCTCCCTTTAGCTGGTGGAGAGTTGACAAATATGTCCAGAAATTTCTATTTTCAGACTGACAGCATATGGCATTATTCAGCTATAACCAAATATTTAATTCTTTATGCTTCATAAACAAAAGACCTTCAATGCATTTTGCTTTATGCAGTGACCACAAACTACCCAAGGATGTAACTCTTAAGCTGAGATTTGAAATGTGGCTGCAAATTAGGTACTGAGTTAACCAGTGACTAACTACATTGATGCAATGATTTATTGCCACCACATAACTATGCAGTAACAGTCATGGTCACAGTTCCCAGAGGCCTCACTGGCTATTTTGTTGCCTGGGTGGCTTTTCTCATGTTCATCAGAAGCTTATCAGGCCCTTTATGCAATAAAGAAAAGTCAGTTGAACCTCAGCCTAAGGAACTCTCAGATGGCAACTCCACAATGAGTCTGGTCTTCGATTTTTTCTAGCGCTTGGATTTTTTTTACATTTACAGTTCAACTACTCCAATAATCATTTCTTTCAATCAGCGGCATACAGATCCCTGATATCAGGATCCCTTACTGTTGATTCCCTGTCACACAAAAGAATGGTTTGCCACAAATTTAATCTAATTCCATCTCATGTTAGACTTACCACATGCTTCATCTTTTCACGAAGTTTCCTATAGGTTGATCCATATTGCCTCATTGAGGAATATACTACCCCTTTTCAGTTATGGCCTGGTACTGTCCAGAGGTTTTAGTCAGGATTGAGGTCACCGGTGAAAGATGTTTGATGATGTGTGACCTTCTGTTGAACTGCTATTTATGGTGCCAGATATTCTGGGTTTGATTTCCTAGAAGTGACTCGTTCAGCACTGTATGCTTCTGCAGTGCTGAAAACTAGAGTTATTCTTTTACCTGTGAGGTAGTTTTCTCAGCTTTTTAGAAGAGATACTCCAGTAACATCCACATAAATGCATCATAGAGACATTCATTCTCCATGGGAACTGGGCCCTGTGCTTCTCCGGGCTTGCTGTCAAGGAAACGTTAAAGAATTAACAGCCTTGAGAGTAAAGCTGGGCTAAACATCATCTACTTGAGCTAATTTTTTCAGCTAACCTGAACAGTGAGCATCTACATTTTTGTCATTATTGTCACAAGTCTTACTTCTTGGCGCCAAAGTATAGTGCTTAAGGTTCTTGCCATGGCATTCTCAAGATACCTAAGAGCAGCATGAAGCCTGCTTTGAAATGCTCCCCAAGAGCGTTGATGTTTTCTGTCTAGGTCAATGGTCTCAGGTGACTTTTCAGCTAGGGTGATATAACATCAAATGTATAGATGAGCTGGCAGACAATCAGATGCCATAAGATCTGTTTCTGCATCTTCTCAACGTTGGCTGAGTTGATTAACCTTACTTAGACATTTCCTCCAGTTTTGTAGTGGAGATAGCAGTATTGAAGAGGTTTACAGATGATCCACAAAAGTTGAGGATATACTTCCTGCTGTATTGTGATTATTTTCTGCTTTGCTCGTCTTCCGACTTTTAGACAGTATATTTTTCTTTAAGTGTATCAGAAAGTTTTTACTGAGCTACTTAGTGGAGTGACGAAGTCTGACTTTCAATGCTAGCTCCAAGGAATTACTTTTGCTATCAACTTCCTCCTCTTATTTTAAAATTTTAATTAATTCCAACATGAAGAATTTAGAAAGATTACCTTCTTGAATTAATATTTTCATTCTTCATATCCTGAAAATATGGCTTTATCAGCTATAAAGGAAATTGTTGGTTTTCCAAATCTGAGACAGACTAAAAGCAGAGAAGGTTTTTTTTTAATCAGGATATGGTCTTCAAGATGTGTTGCTATAATCACTTACATATGGCCCCTTCTTAAAAACATAATCAATGAGGCTATAGCCTTTCCTCCTCCCACACCTACACGTAACACTATATATTGAAAACCTCTGGGGTTTTTTTGTTTCTCCTTTTTCCATTTTTCCCTTTTTTTTTCAAGTTAGTAACACACACTTTAAGTGATATTTGTAAGACAGAAATGTGGTTCCTTGTCTTAGCTAACAATAGTACTGGAAGATTGCATTTTAAAATAGAAATATTGTAAACTGGGAATTTGAGAGGTAAGCCCCCTTCCTAATTTCAGTTGAATTGAAGGATTCACATCTCTGGTTACATAGTCACTTGTACACTCTATTTCTCCTTCTACCTAAAGTCAGAGAGATGTCTTTTTCCAGTTATGGCTCTAGCTAATACTTTACAAGGACTGTATGTCTGTATGGTTTCACTGCTCAGGAGTATGTGCATTTTTTTAGATTTATGAGGCTTCAACCAACGTCAGGGTCCCCTTCTGATAGAAAACACACAGTGGGAATCTTGGGTTTCAGGAATTTGTACTGAACAAACAAGGCAGACTCTGTCTCAAACCAGGCGGTGTGCCAAGGTGGAGGGCAGCTCAGGGGCTTGCTGGAGCTCAGACAGGAATTGAGCTGAGCTGGGCAGAACAGAGCTCAGATTTGCACAGTGCTAAACCACAAGTTTAACTGCAAAACTTCAAAGTACCATTGTAAAATTTTGATTCTACTGAAGCCAAACACAAATCCTGATGTTGATTAGGCTTTAAACCTAGGCCTGAATACTAGATGAGATAAAATCTAGTGGTACATTTGAGACCTGGTTCCTCTTTTTATATCCATTAAAATACCTGTCTTTGCTCAGATGGTTTAGAGAGGCTAAAGAAAACACAGCATTGCAGATTCTTGAGACTTCACATGTGTCTTCTCATCTGGTCTTTAGTCCTCTGTGCTTTTTGCTAGTTGTAATGCAGAAATACTAATGCTTGCAAGAGAAATATTAAATTTCCTGCAATTAGAACAGAAAATTCAGATTTCATTTTCTTGTAAAATGAGGCCAAAATAGAAACACAGAAGGAGCTCCATGAGGAATTTAAAAGTGAGCTGAGGACAGCTAAGTTATTAAATGAAGTGGTCCAAAGAAATGTGCAGTCAGGTACCTCTGTGATGAGTAGCTGAAAAAAGCTGCAACTGAAGCATGGTCTATTAGAGATTTTTAATACTAGGGTTGTTGAATTGTTCACGAAGTATTCTAAATGGACAACTAATAACACAGAGAAAGCTGCTTCATAATATTCATATTTAGTTCTTGGCTCACAGTTTACATTCAAAGATATCAGCATGTGCTTACTTCTGCCAAGTACATTTTGATGTTTGTTTTTAAGGTGGATTAAGTCTGATGAAAATGTTAATAAGCAACAGCTCACAGAGCATATACAGAGATAATGGAAATAGCCCATGAACATGGCTTAAACCACTCTATTCACAAGTCTGTTCTTCTCCTTTAGATCGAGTGTACCCATTCAGCCCACATTACAGATCTCAGTTGCTCAGCAGGGTTGAGATGAAATCTGAAGAACTGTGCTCTGTCAACATGTAACGCTTCTACATGCTGGCCTGCGTGCAGTCTTCAGCTGCTGAAGGCTGGAATATGTCAGATTGTGGATGTCTCTATCACCCAGCAGAAGGTTCTCAGTATCTCCAGCTGGCTCTTGCTTCCTTTTCTGCTTTTAGTTTAATCACAGCCTTTCTGGCTATGTTTTCAGAGTTGTAGGTACGCAGCATGCTAGCAAACTTTCAAGCAGAAAAGGTCACTTAGTTGTGTTTGCCTCACGGAGCTGCGGACATTTCCCCCACTGTTTAGATTAGCAAGGAAACCTCTTTTCCTCCTCTGTGGTGCACATAACGAGGAACATGCTTTATGAAGACTCAGGGTGACTGTCTTGCAGAGGTATGCTGTGAGGAGATTCTGTTGTACAAATAGTAAATCAAAAGCTTTTTCCGAGGACTGACTTGAAATTCTGTACGGTCCGGAGCGAAATTCTGTCCCTTGTTTGCCTTCTTTCACAAGCACTTCTGGACTATTTATCTGACAACTGCAGTCAAATAGTAATACTGTTAGAAGCAACAACAAACAATAGAAGCAATGCTAATGGAAATAAATAGAATAACAATCATATTAGTTACAGTAAAAGTCACAATTAGGGTTGTTACGCAGACAGAGAACGCCAATCACTTTTCTATGCCTTGAAGATACATCAGGACCCATGTAACTTTCAAATGTTCAGAAGACCTACAGTATTATAAAAATACATTATAAGAATAGAGAAGAAATCAAGCCTTTAGGATCTAATACCTGTACCTGTAAGATTATGCAGATGCAAACCTTCTGACCTTTTAGTAAATGGCACTTGGATGTATTGAATTGAAACCACCTAGAGTGAGTGGGGGTAGCTCCTGTCCTAATAAGTAGTCACAGAAGCTGTAACTTAGCCACAGAACTAGGGGGAAAAAGTACGTGGAGGAATTAGAAAAATAATGTATTAGGAATTCATCACAAAACACCTATAGTTTGTTTGCTTTTACACCAGTTAGAATGAAAAACCTGCTGTGAATTGAATGAGATAGAACTCAAAAGGGAACCCTTCCTCCAGCCTGGCAGGAATTTTTCAGTCTCATTGACCCAACTCTAAGTCTCTGTATGTAATTTCTTCCTCAATCTGAATGTAAAAATTACTAAAGTAAGCACTGAAAATGGACAACTTTGCAAAAAGATGTGATTTTTTAAAAAAAAAATTATAAGAATATATTATTGTAATTTTTTTTTTTAAGTATAATTTTCTACCTCCAGAAAAAAATCCCAGTTTTTTCTTTGTCATCTTATGAATCCTTTGGGTTTGTATAGTCTTCCTGAGTCAGTGGCTGTAACAAGAAGCCAGCTATTCTTATTTTATCAGTTCTGACCCTATTTGGCTCCTTGAGGATAAGAGAGCATAGGGATGGCTGAAAAGCAGTATTTGCTCTAAGCCTGCAGCTGTGAAAGATGATGATCTAGTTTCTATTGACTCTACTTATGATGGTCAAAATCATTATTCAAGGAACAGCAAACATGGCTCTTTATGCCCTGAAGCCAACAGACCAGCCTGAAGTGGGAAGCTCCAACGGGAAGTTATGCAATGGGTACTCTAACCTGTTCAGTTTCTTAGCCACAGAAGCTACAGAATAACTGGTTATCCCCTTCAGAATTAAAAAGAATATACAAACAAAAATAAGGCCATCAAAAATTGCATGTTGTTCTGTGTCACGGGCTATGTTTTCTCCAGACGATTTCATGTGATTACTAGTGGCACAAGAGTTTAAGCTTTAATGGGGTATTCCTTGTCTTATATAAGTATGTGCAAGCTCCCAGTTTCAGTGGGAGGTTTATTCAGTCTTTCAGACCCATAAGCAGCTGTTCTGTCTTTCCCAATGACTACTTGCATTGTTCTTCCCTAAACAGAGGTGAATCACAACAAAAAGTTCCTGTCAACTAAGTTCTTTTATTCTTCTTTTTTCTCCTTCCTTTTTTTTTTAGTAACTTTACAAAAGAAGCAAGTTATAAATTATATGTAGTAAGTATCATATATACTGTGTATTACTAGGCAGTGAATTAATTTATGGCTGATAGTATCTATTCCTCAATGAATATGACAGTAAACAGATTAGCATAACAAGTATCTGCAAAATAAGTATTGATCCATTACCATTTTCTAAAAAATAGTTATAACTGTGTTTGCCTGTAGAAAGAATTATCAATATTTAGTCCAGAAGCTCTCTAGGTTCTTGTGAACAGTAATCAATAAGTCTTTATTTCTGCATGTCATGCAGATTGGCAATGTTGACATTTTCCTGTTATTTTTGATGTAAAGAATAGTGATTGCTGTTAATTTTCGGTATCCACTGGAGATCACTACCTATATAACTTCCCAGGGATCTCTATATACCTTAAAAATTAATTATTCAATGGCCTTACCACAGTGCCTGGCTGAAAAAACTCAACTAAATTGTCACTTTACTACCTGTAGAAAAAGTATTCCAGTGGATTTGTGTAGCTGCATTAATGAAATACAAGAAAAGAAGTAGTGCTAGAAAGGATATTGATCAAGATAGTTTGATTGTTGTCAGAATCAGGAAAAGAGCTCTGATCTCAGTTCTTACTAAGGTGACTTAGTTGACATGCTATAAAAGATTTATTGGATGCTTGAGATTTCTTTTCATTATTTTCCATCCAGCATGTCCCTGTTAAAGAACAGATAAAATATTTGTGTTTGGTGGCTGCCATGACAATTTTGCAAGTCAGTAATGTCTTCTCTATTCCTTGAACTTTGTCATGACATGGGCTGCAAATTTTCTTGCTACAGGAGTAAATAATAATCTGTCTCAGGAAAGAGTTATGCATTAAAAATGTCAGAAAGGTGGTTTCTTCCATACAAAGGGGTTTTTTTCTGGAGGGAGGGAAGTGGATTGTGAATTAATTTATCATGAAAGATTTACTGAGGAATGAACTTTTGGGGGGGCTGGTATGTCAAAGCAAGAGGCTATGCTTTATATGTTCACATGTCAAATGACCCTGAGAAATGTAACTTATTACAAATCTCATAACTGATAACATAGCATGCAATTTGTGATAACTATATGGGCAAAGGAAATAAAAGTAGATGTCTTAAACATTTATTTAATTAGCTCATGTTCCTATTTTCTTCAAAAACACATATTGCATTTCTTTTATTATATTTTTTGTGCAATTTTTTAAATGTAATTGGCCTAAGGGATTAATAAGTAGCTAAATACTTGCAAATTAATAAAATCAAATTCAGGCACAGAACTATAGTGAAGTCAGTTTGTGAGGCCACAAGAGATTATCTGTGTAGCGCAGATGATCATGGTGACAGAAAAGAAGTCTGTAAAGGACTAGAAAAGTTCATTTACTCTGGACAGGTATTTGTTCAATTTGTTCTTTCAAAAGCTTTAGCTTTCAGTTAGAAATCTTATCCTTTTGATATCTATGATAGTACTTTCCTATCTTAAACTTTATAAACTTTTTTCGTGAAGTTTAAGTTCAGTCTCTCTTACTACACCACAAGCCTTTTTTTGTTGTTGCCACCATAGACAAGAGTGTATATGATTTTTTGCTTTTGCATTTGAAGAAGCCTCTTACATATTTAAAGACTGTCATCATTTTCTCTTAAGCCTTGTCCTTCTCCACCCCTCTGCACCCCTGGCTTGTGTAATCTTTTCAATGTTAGACTAAACAAATCCAATTATTTCAGTCTTACTTAATTGCTTGTGTTTTGCAGATGCCTCAGCATTCCTTTTTCTCCACTCTGGATTGCCTCCAATTTGACACACATGATTTTTTTGAAGTGCGGTACATAAAACAAGGCATTAGGCTTCAACTCTAGTTTTAGCAGTGCTGAGTAGAATGAAAAAATTCTGGTGTCTGATAATGTTTTTGCCATTTAAGTGTTTGTCTAATATTCGACTTTTAGAAAAAAATTTATATTTTCTAGTAGCATCTCACTGCTCATTCACCTACAATTCATAGTCTGTTGTAGTTCCTGGGATCTGTCTTGAAGACCTATTACCTTGTCAGTTCTTTGCCATTGGGTATTTCCTGTTTGTGAAAATGGTTATTTTTCCTAAAGTACGGAGTGGTACAATAAACTAACTGAACTGCATCCTCTTTTTCTTTTTTTTTAAGACCATGTTTTCAGTCTACCAAGGTCACTGTGAATTCTGACTTTGTCCTCCATCAGACTTGTAGAGATCCCTTCTTAGCATCATCTTAGAAAGCAGCACACTTTCAGAGACCTGTTGTGCTGCTAATGCCTGGTAGAGTGGTGTCTGCTTGGTCTGGAGCAAGACAAGACTGCAACGTCTGGACTTTGTTGATTCATTTTTGATAGCTTTGTTGATAGCTAGGGGTAAAATGCTGTGCTGAATAAATCTGTTGGTTAGTTACTGAGGGTGTGTTTTTCTTAAAAATACTGCTTGGAATCTGTGTAGTTTTCACTTTCAGTTATTTCATTTCTAGATTAAGTGTCATGGGTTTATAATCTTCAAATGGAAATTTCACCAAAAAAATCTTACACCTTGTTTTAGGGTGGAGGCTGTCTGGCAAAGGAGGACCACATCTGCACTGAGTTGTAATAATATACTAACAGCTTAGTCATGCCACAAAAAACTCAGCATTCTGATCTTGCTCTCCCCCCAAAAATTCTATAAAATTTGAGATCCTTTTTTCTTTTCTAATTTATTGGCTTATGGAGCTAACCAACTTGGAAAGGGTTTCAGACAGCATATTTGATTCCAGTACTATTCTTTCCGTATTTGAGATTTATGAGTTGGTTAAGAATTAGTCACTGAAGGAAATTGTGAATCATTCTGAATAATGAATAAATTTGGTTGCATACAGTTTGTGAAAAAGAACAAAGGGAGAAACAAACTTTAAAAATGTTAATTCACTCAACTCCAAGAGGACTTTAAGCCATCTTTTAGACTTTTATAGACCAGGAACAGAAACAAATGTGAGGGCTTAACACAGAGTCCAGAAAAAGTCAAAGACAGAGTTAGGATTAGACTTCTTAGCTTTTTATTTTTTGGTTTGATGATGGTCCTAGTTTTGTTTCCACATTAGTTTTTGTATTTAGAGTTCTTGAGGGTAGGGGTATGGATAGAGGGCCTTAGAGTGCCATGCAAATCTTGAATTGCAATACCAACAGGGCTTACCAATGAAGAGAAAGGGAAAACAATGACAAGAACAGCAGTGATGACAGGTCAAGGCTTAGGGTGCAGTACTTGAAACTGCTTTGCAGTGGGGTTAGACACAATTACAATCCCATTCCACTGACAGCTAATTCCAGAACACAATACAGCATAGATCTGGCATAACAGAATGAATATTAAATGCAGAACATAAAGCACTAAGCACATTGTAAGCAAATCAGAATGGTAGGCTGAGGACATGATGAGTTAGGGTGTTTGTCTCAGACCACTGACTTAAAAATTAAATGATGATTCTTTATATAGGTCTACCAGCAGGAAATGCCAAAAATGTGTGAGAAGAAAGATTATCCACAACCCAAATAGTGGGTGCAAACACAGAAAATCAAATAAAAAGAGTAAACTTTAGAAGTATGAAAGACAAACTTGAGGAAAAGAAGTGGGAAAGCTGAACACTAATAGTCCTTATATTCAGCTGGTCTGATTTAATCAGTTCTCTCAAAAGCACAGATGAGCCATAAGCAAGTCTGTAGTAAAAGGGGCTGAAAAAGGTCCACAATGAAGCTTTCAAATTAAAATAAAAATAAAAGCTGTAAGATTATGAGCAATAGTAGAAAAGAGACCCCAAAACATTTCGCCAGAGCATGAGATTTTCACATAAGAAGACCAGAGCAATAAGAGGTAATTACATGTTGCTGCGAGTTAATACTGCTGAGTTGCTAATACTCTAGTATAGGGTGCTTGTGGCAGCAATTTTTTGGTTCACCTTATTTTAGGACAGCAATATTAGGAAATTCTGTAAATATTGGTTTACTTGTGTGTGCTCACTTGCTTTTGCCTTCTTCTCATTGGTTCTGTCAGAAAATATATTTGGAGGAAAGATACTCCAGCTTTAGAAGAAAGGAGGTTTTTGACTTTGATTTGGTGTTTCTAATGAACTGATCAGAGCCCTCTGTATCTTCTGTGTGCACTTCTACACCTATTTGTGACTTTGTAGACTACAAGGTAAAAGTGTATTCTGTTGCTCAGTTATACTTTACATTAAAATATTGTGGGTATTTTGTGACTAGGCTAGTTGCCATGGAAAACTTCATGGATAGTATTTGCTTTTTGTTATTAGTAACAATGTCTTTCAGATTACTTGCTCAGTTACAGCTCGCATCACTATGACTCACCAAAAATCCTGCTTTGCCTGACTGGAGTGCTCGACAGCTTGAGAAAAAAGTTCCCAGCTTCTTTCTGGAGGCGGAGCCTGTGGTTTTGCCTTTCTTTTGTCTAAATACAGAAAGCTCACAGGCTGTAGACGATGCAAAGATCTCCCTCCCAAAGTCCTGGTGAGATTCACTGCTGTATAGATGTCAGCTACATAGCACATACTTGGCCAAGATGAGACCTCCCACAAGTGCTGCCTGTATGAGCAGGGTTTATGGGGTTGAAAAGAAATATTTTCCTTGGAAAACAGAAACTGTAAAAATCAACACTAAAAATAAGTAAACTCCAATTTAGACTAATCCAGATTTTTTTTTTTTTCCTCACTGAGCAGAGACTTCTGTTATGGTGGAGTGTGAAAGCTGGAGTACACCAGGCTGATTTGAATCACCTATCTGAACAACATAGTTTCACAAGGTGGTGTTGTCCAAATTTGAGATACCAGTTTCAAGTTCAAATTCATCTATTCCGAATTCTTTATAGATCTTTATTGTTAAACCTGGTTTTCTGTAATTGGGAAAGATTGAAAACTAGCTGGTTCTGGGAGGAGTCATGAAGACATGAAGTTTGGTTCTGCCATGGTTAGCCCAAGAAGTAACCTGTCTTGGACTGTAAAAAATTTTGAGGGAAAAATCCTCTATTAAGCTACCCTGGCTTACTTGCTGAAGTTCTCAGTAAATCAGCCTTTCTCTGCAGTTTCTGGTCATATTTTGTATGCAAGGGTGTGCTTCCAAGATATTCACATGACAGCCAATGGCTTTCTGAACCTGGTTTTCAAACACATTGCATCCCATCTTCTTGAAAAAGCAGTTGCTACACAAGTGCAGCACCACTGTCTCCTCTTCCTACACCTGTTGAAAATATCATTTCAGTGCTGTTTCATTTGGTTTGTTCAGGTTTTTTTTGTTTCTACCCATAAATTCTTATCTCTGCTTGTTTGAACGACTTTCAGTGAAAATAGGCATATTCTTTGGGAACTCATTAGACAATTCAAAAACTTGAGTCTTTACCTCTGAGAGTCTCGTCCGCCATAGCACACAATAGATACTATGACAGCAATAAAAGACTCCAAACCTCTCCTACAGTAGTCTGAGGTATTTTTCTTGCATTTGAAAATGACTAGAAGAGGATTCACAATTTTTAAATCAAAATTGTCATACATGGTTTCCCCTTATCCTGGAGTTTTGCTGTCACAAGGCTAAGATATAAATCAGTGGTATAGCTTTGATGGATTTGAGCAATGACAGGGAAATAATTAGAGCACCTCACTGCAGCACCAAATGTGATGAGAGTATCATCTGGATGTGGATGCAGTTATATGCAGGATCTGGTATGAAAGCCCCAGTCCAAGTCCTGTGCTTGTGCTCTCCATTCTGTACCTCAAAGTATCTTGACCCAATTTCAGATTAGATTTGCTATCTTGGCTTTTTGTATTATCACGGATGAAATACTAAGCAAAAGCTTTGTTGTCAGCTGCTCCTAGTTATCCCTCCCCAAGCCACCAGGAGCTGCTGGAGCTTTTGCTAAGCTTGTCTCTGCTGCTACTTGCTTTTCACTCAGCTGTATATCTTGCAGCATGCCTGCAACTTCTTATCTAAAAACAAGGTATTGTCAGTAAGAAAGGTGGACCAGGATGGTTAAATCTTGTGAAGATTTTCTTACATCTGTATCTGCGGCTTGCAGTTGATAGAACTGAGGATTCTTTTTTGATTTGAAAAAGGTAGTAAGTTAGAAGATTATACCACTTTTTTCCTATCACTGACAAAATTGTGATTATTTTGTCTTGAACTCATTTCTATGGCTTTTAGAAAACTAACATAGTATATTGTGCCCAAAAGGAACGAGTTCAACAAACATAATCAATTAAAATCAAATAGAAAAGTAAGTCTAATAAAAAGAGGCTGCTTTCAGCCTTCCTGTGAAGAAAGGCTGTACCTTAACCCCTCTGATCAAAAGTTTTCAGCCCAGAGGCTATGTCTGCCTTATGTAGTGTTGCTCAGCTCCTGCATTGGGCTCATATTTTGACCTTTTACTGTTTGGATATACTCTTTATTCTCATCAGGTGTCCACATTTTATTGCATGCATTTATATATTCATGGAGATAACACAACTATAAAAAAGTGGACAGAAGAGATTTAAAAGTTTATATTTAGTTCTTGAGAAACATTCTTCAGACTTTCTCTGAAGTCACTGATCCCCGAATCACCTCAACATTTCACACTGCTGTTCATCATATAGTCCACAGCGGTGTACAATTCTATCTGTGCCTGCTTAATAATAGGGAGTTAAGAAGATACCGTTTTGGCTGTCTTCTTTCCTCTCTGAATTACTACCTGTTTGTTTGGGGTTTACATAATCTTCCTTCCCCATGCTTTTTGTCAATGTTTTCATTTTATATGAAAATATGAAATGAAGCTGTGAGTACCGCTTTGACATTAGGCTATTTCTTTTTTTAGTGTCTAGTTGTTATTTCCTACTGTCTCCTTTTTTCTTTACACCTGCCTTCTAAAATAATAGTATCCGTTATTCAGCTACTTGTGCATGGTCTGTGTGATAGCTGTTTTTCAATTTCTGTAATAATAATATGCCTGACTGGTGTCTTCCTAATCTTCACAGCATTATTTTTCAAGAAAATATTTTCTATTATGTGTAAAATGTGCGAAGATTTCCTTCTGAAGACATTTCATTTGTAAATGCTTTTTCTGTTTAGTGTGTTTTTCTCCAGGAGCTGTCTCTGTTTCATTTCCTACCATCAACAGCATAGATTGAAGATGTATATGTTTGTGTCTTATGTTGTCCCTGAAAAGTTAACTACTGTAAAAGTGGTTGTGTTTTTTGTTGTTGTGGTTGTGGTTGCTTTTTTTTCAGTTGAAGCATTTTAAAGTATCTGAAGCATTGTAGGTCACAGAAGGAAAAAAAGATGGTGCAGGCAATCTTATTTGATTGATAATTCTGTATTTATCTCCAATGCCTTTTAATGCAAGAAATCCTTTTAATCAAAGAAAGAATGGCAAACATCTGATTAGACAGCAGAGTTAAAGGTGCTTTTGTTATCTAAATTTAATTTATTTCTGGAAGTGAAATAAATACAGATTTGCCATAATTTTGCAGAAACAATAGAATTGAAGTTTTCTGCTAGGAACAGAGCTTCAATTTTGAATATGTCAGTAAAACCTAAGAGATGGATGTAGGTGCCTAACAGCAATATTTGGGATCTGGATTTTTTGGTTTCTTTTTCTTGGATAATTTTCAACTTTTCCTTCTACCAATGCCCATTCTCCATAAGTCTCTTAATGCCTCTTTCTGTGAAGCCAGAAAGGATCCTAAGTACCTGTCATATACTTTTCCTTGAGGTATTTCTGGCCCTTGATTGGCAACAGCTTCTAAAATAGTTTGACAGCCATGCTGCAAACTCACTGGCCAATGTTAAATCTCGCTACACTAACCGTGAAGGAGAAGTGTATCATGACTGCTGGAGAATATGTGCTTAACTTCATAGTGACGTAAGACAGACTAGAGCATTCACTCTAAATACTGGGCCATTTTAAAGGTGTAGGATGGAGCAGAGAACATGAATGGTCCCTCTTTCTCTTTTCTCCTCTTTGTCACATGAGGCTTATATATTTACTACCCCAAAGGATGCCTTGGCCACAGGTTTTCATTTTGGGATCATAAGTGTCTTATGTCCAGCCCCAAATGTCAAGACTCTGCTGTTGGATAATTTTTTCTTGCTAAATTTCATCTAAATAGAATTAATATTCTTACTTTCCAGTAATACCTTTCACCTCTCCCAATTTATTTTCATCAATATTGTATTTATACTGATTTTTACAAAGTTCAGATCTGTACAGTTATTTCAATTATCAGCAGTATCTCTTATTTCACCACTTCAACTATGAGTATATGGTATAATCTAAAGCCTTGGAATTTATCCTAAATGTCATGTTGCATTCTCGGGCTCATTCACAAAAATGAATTGGAAACAAATTTAGTTGAGCCCATGATTCCTGTCCTTGAATCATAATATAAGCCTCAAAAGATCATCTGATCCAAATTTTCATGGATAAGGTAGGCTAGATGAGATTACATAGCACCCTGTCCAATTGCATCTTGAAAGCCTGATGTGATGGGGACTCCACGACATCCCTGGGAATATTGTTCCCTGGAGTGAAGGATTATTCTCAGTGCAAAAAAATTAATTTTTAGGTTGAAATGAAACCTGTACCCATTGCACATTTTCATCTCTCTTTCTTTCTAAAGAGAAAGCTTATGCTGTCTTTCTAATGTCCTTTAAATACTGAAAGACCCCGATGAGGTTCCCACTGCGTTTCCTCTTCTCCACGGAGATGAGACCTAAATCCTTCAATCTTTCTTCACAGGCCAGGTTTTCCAGCCCTTTGGTCATCTTCGTGGCCCTCCTTTCAAACTATCTCCAGTCTGTCCACATCTTTCTTGAATTGTGAGGGCCAGAACTGAACACAACACTCCAGATGTGGCATGGCAAGCGCTAAGATTAGGATGATCATGTCTCTGTCCTTGCTAATAATGCCACTGCAGATGCAGCTCAGGATCCTATTTGTATTTGTTACCACTACTCTGCTGACTCATGATCAGCTTGTTGTCCACCAAGATCCCCGGCATGGCTGCTATGTCTCCCCAGCCACATGGATCCTAGCTGGTACTGGGCTCTTTGGTTATCCTGACCCAGCTGCAGGGCTTTGCTCTTGCTTTTGTTAGATTTCGTGCAGTTCTGTTCATGCTAGCCCACTGCATTACTTTCAGCCCGAGCATATCTCTCTGTAAGATGCCTCTCCCTTCTGATATGTCCACCTCAACACACTGTTTAACATCATCATCATCATGCCTAGTGAGGGTGCTTTCAATACCATCATTCAAGTCATTCATGAAGATGATGAAGATGTTGAACAGTGTGGTTACCCACTACTGATCCATGGTGGACTGCACATGACAGGCTGCCAGCATGAGAAAAAATCACTTATTATTTCTCAACCTATCCATACCTAGCAGAGTTGGTGTTGTGTTGTTTTGGTGTTTCCCGTTCCCCCCCAGCATATTTAAAATGTAGTCAGTAAGTAAAAAAGAGTGTAGCACTTGCTGGTAGAAGGCAAGAGAGGGGATGACAGATCTTCTCCTATGATCTCTCGGCAATTTTGAAGGCAGGAATAGTTGGGAGGATTAAAACTCCATGTTATTTTCTTCCAGTCATTGGCTGGACAAAAGTATGGATATAAGATCAAGATTAAGGAAATTTTGTGTGATTTCCCAATAAACTTCTGTAAAGACAGTGGATGTTTTGATTGGCTGCTTTATTTTTCAGACCAATGTGAGGACACAAACTAAAGTAATGCAAATTCTTGGGCCAAATCTTTCAGTTGAGGAGAAATGAGGAGTCCCTCTTCTCTCCTTTACTTCCCAGGTGTCCTGTGTGCCCAGGAGGCCCTAGGAGAGGGAGTGTAAGGACCTGCAAAGCTTTTGAACAAGCAGATAGGTGACATCCTCAGAAGTAGCCTGGCACCATGGCAGTGTGTGTGGGAGAGATGGTGGGGAGCGGGGAAGCGCTCCAGAGGTGCTTTCGCTTTTTCTGTGAAGAGCCCTGGGTAACTCACAAACAGAATATTGGTTATCTGCTTGTGACTGAGAGGCAATATTGCTCGTGTTCATTCAGCAGCATGATTCTCCTGCCAATTAAGGGGTATAATAAACTACTTCATTCCCTCCCTTCCACAGAATTATAGAATAGTTTAAGTTGGAAAGGTCCTTTAGACGTCCTCTAATACCATTAAGTCCACTAATAAACCATGTCCATCTACACATCTTTTAAATACCTTCAGGGATGGTGACTCAACCACTTCCCTGGACAGCCTCTTCCAGGGTTTGACAACCTTTCTGGCAAAGAATTTTTCCCTGATAGCCAATCTAAAACTCCTCTGGTGCAACTTGAGGCCATTTCCCCTTGTCCTGTTGCTTGTTACCTGGGAGACCAATCCCCTCCTGGCTACACCTTCCCTTCAGGGAGTTTGTACAGAGTGATAAGGTCACCCCTGAACCTCCTTTTCTCCAGGCTAAACAACTGCAGCTCCCTCAGCTGCTCCTCAAGGCATGTTGAACAGATCCCCTGGAGCATTCTCTTTTCCTATCTGAGCTGCCCGAGCTCTCTCAGCCTCTCCTCATATAAGAGGTACTCTCATCCTGCAACCATCTGAGTGGCCCTGCACTGGACACTTGCTTCAGAATGTCCATTTTCCTCTCGAACTGGGGAGGCCAGAACTGGACACAGCGCTCCTGATGTGATCTCACCAGTGCTGAGTGAGGTAAAGGGTCTCTCACTGGACCAGCTGGTAATGCTTTTCCTAATTTCCTAACCCATAAGGATGTAGGTCTTCCTCGCTCTTAGGATGCATTAGAATTGTTGTTTCACACTTGAAAAGCAGGAAGACCTGCCCAGTAGTCAGTCTTCTGACCAGCTGTTGAGAAAGCTGTTCCATGGAGTTGAAAGCATATTCTGCTGCATGAGCTGATTTTCAAATGCACTAGAGCTTACACTCTTTCATCTTCCTGTCAGGACATTCCACACAGCACAGAAAGCAGCTCAGCAAGCAGAATATAAGCCCCAGGTGGCAAAGCCTGAAAAATGAGTTAAATATAACTTTATGAAATAGCTCTAATGGCCATGGCAAGTAGTACTCTTATGTTTGGGGTTTTTTACTTACTTACTTCTTACTTTTTTTTTTAACTTTTACTTACTGTCAATGAGACAAAATGCAAAGAAAGAGAACCATACATGTGGAAGCAGATTGCTTTTCCTGACAACTGATAAACTTAGAATTCTTCTCTGTAACTGAGCCATGCCCACACAGATACATCATCATTACTTATTTTTGCATCTTTCCATTGCCAATAGGAAATATAAAAGTGCTGCTGTATGACTGCCTCTGTCCTCACACACTTCTCTGGGAGCAGAAGTATAAGTCTTCTAACATTGCTACTTATTTGGGAAGAGTAAAACATGCACTTAAATAAAATAATTTTTAAAAATTGCAGAATAAAGCATACTAACATTTTCTATTCTTAAAATTTTTTGCACCCTTTAAAGAGGCAGCATCCTGAAGCTGACTGCCTGGGGCCCTTTGCAACACTACTGATGGAATGTGGGCATTCTGCAGTTTCCAAGGACCGCTGCCAGGTTAAACTTGAGAAAAACTTCACTTACGCGTGTAACAATTTTTCTTCTGTTAATTTTTTCGAACTGATATAATACGTAGTGTTTTATCACCATGAAAAGATCACAGCAAGATTTTTGGAGGCTTTTGGAAAAAAAGTTGACCAGAGGATTTTATGAAATGAACAACAACTTCATTTTTATAGATAACCTGGAGCTGCAGCCACTCAAGGTAACTCAAGATATAACCAGTCTCTTCTCTGTTTCTAGATGTGGTGATTATGACATACAGGAATTTTAAAAAATCTCAAATCTCATCCTATTTAGATTACTGAGTAGCAGGAAGGGTGTAGTAGAATTTTTAAGATGTGTTTTAGCATAAATAAAATTTAATATAAAAAAGAATAAGAAAATTGAGAAAAAAATTAAGGGAAAAAACATTTAGGAGAAAAAAATATAGAGGACTGTCATAACAAAAGACCTGACAAAAAATGCTAAATAATTTTTGCTGCTGAAATGATGGTTGTGTAAGAACTTGATTTGTCCTAAAGTGTTCCAGCCTTCTCTGAGCAACTAAGAGAATGATGGCATCATATGGAAATATGGCTAAATACAGAGCCATTTTTTCAAAGGCTTAGTTTGTGTTAAAGCATTATCAAAGCAGTTGAGGTTTTCCTTGTGAACTGACTAAGTAGTCTTAAAGTGCCATCCTTTAACTCAGTTCTCAGATCAGAGGGACTGATATAAGATGAGGGATGGATCTGTGCTTGGAAGATATGAAGAGCCCACCATGGGAAAAGCCTTACAGAGCACCAGCCAGGGAAAGGGTAAACCAGACAATAGCAGAATTTAGAGTCAGCTGTCAGCTTACTGATGACAGCATATGAGAAATAGTTGGATATTAATGACATAGAGCTGAAATACATCTGGTGTGCGAGCAGATGCAGATTTGCAGATAGAGCTGAGGGGCAGGGGGATACATGTTGGGATATTTGGCAGCTTAAGCCTAATGATAAAAAAATTTCATTTATTTATATGTTATCCATGAATATAAAGTTATTTGAAACAATCTTTTGAGACCCTGTTGCACACAAAGCACTGAAGACCAGGATAACAGTACTATGTAGCACTTTAAAAAAAGTTTATTTCAACATGAACTCTTTACCTATCTCTAAAAGCCTGCTTATCCTGAATACATAACTAAGGCAGAAAACTCCAAAGAAAATTACATAATAGGAAGAAAATAAATTGAATTATTTCGAAGAGCAGTTCTTGTTACTATCTTTCTCTTTCATCTTTTAAATTCTCTGTGTCTTAACCTCATTTCTCAACTTCTGATTCGTCTGATTCTTGCCTGACATTATGATGAAGCGGACAGAGTGTGCATCAAATACCAATGTTAACTGTAGCTGTACTTTATGTAAGAAAGGATCTTTTTGTAGGAGCTGTACAGAAGCTTGGCAGGAGCTCAGACATAATATCCACGGCTCCAAAGAGAGGCTCAGGCTTCATATTGCCAAGTCCTTGAGGCAGAAACATTGTCCCAATTTGTGCCCACCCAAGAGTGGCAGAGGCTCCTTCTGTGCTGGAAGCAATTTGAGTTTGCCTCTAGGAGTATTGGTCCATGTATAGGTTTTCTAAGAAGATGACCTTTCTGAATATCTGATATGCTTAATTTTTTTTTTTGTCTGGACTAGTATTTCTGTTCTATGTTTAATGCCATGTACCTGCCCATATGTGGGCACAGAAGTGCAGTAATTTTTGCCATAGCGTTCTGCAATAGTTTCAGTTTATGTTCCTGTATCTTTAATTAGTTTCTCCCTTCTCCTGGTGTCCTAATAACAAAAAAAAATTCCATATTTTACAGAAAGAGAAAGAAATATTTAATTTTTCAAGAATGCACAGTCTCTTACTGAATCCCTAAATGAAGAAAAAATTCTAATTAAAATTAGCTAAGTTACTGAAAATTATGAATTATTTTTGATTGCCTTGTTTTTCATTAACTTTTTCCTCAAACTAAAATCACTGTGCAGCTCAGGACGATCTGGTCAGTGCTCAGTCAGCTCCTTTTCTGCTTCCCCTAACAAGTAGCCCAGCAGTTTGGTTAAGGATGACTGTGAGAAAGAAGCTACAATTCTCACAACCATGTGAAAAGCACAAGGAGCTGGTGACACTGTATCACAAGACAGAGGACAGCAGCTGAGGACAATAGGCAACGATCAGCATGGGGTGAAGTTTGAAAGGAAAGGATGCAGCAGTGGGTACCAGTCTCAGAAGAAGTTAGGATCTTTAAGCAGATCCTTTGTAGATAACACTGAATGAATTCATGCTTAATGTCCTGTATAGTTTATTTGTTATGATTTCCTTTATAGCTTAGCAATTATAAAGCATTTAATTAGTTGTTTGCTACATCATTAGACCTCACATCAAATGACCAAGTACAGAAATAAAACATTAGCTTCATTTTACACTTCTGACACATTAAGTAGAAGTGGTGTCCCTACAAAGCATGATCTCTGTGCAATGATTATATGTCCTTAAAAAAATAGTTTGAAGTCTCAAAACCTTTGCCAGATACCTTCAGGAGAGTAAAGATAAGTTTTAAAAATAGGCACAAAGCTAATTAAGAGTTAATGAATGCTATGGGAGTAAAAGGTCAGTTCTGTCTTCAAAAGTTTAATAGCAGGACACCATGTGGCTCTGTACTTAAGCTATTTATTGTGTCCCTAGACGTATTAGTAACCTCAGTCAGTCTGAAGATTAAAACAGGGGGCTAGCATGGCCAAGTGCCACGTTTTGAGGAATTGTCCCTGTCTCTGTGCAGAAGCCAGCCAGCACCCCGTATGAGTGAGTAATGAGCAGAAGTGTCAGTCAGGTCTGGGCGAATGCCATCACAGCAGCACGTGAGAGCTTTGCAATTGCTTGGCTGGGAAAAGAGAAGGCCAAAACTGGGTCACTGGTGAGAACCAGCCACATTTTTGGAAACTAGTACTAAAATAAGTGGAAGTATTCACTGTGGGCATAAAACAGCACATAAAAAGCGCAAAGATAAAATGCAATAGAAGGTGCAAAACAACACATACGGTTGGTAAGCCTTGATACTTTTAAAGATGATTGTGATTTCACTTTTGAAGACAAGGCAGCTTTTTGCAGCTCTATTTTCCACGTGGATTTTACGTAAGAGGTATCTAAGCTTTATGTTAGTAATATTTAGCAAAGAGACTATTCAATACTTACCTGTATTTTGTCTTTTTTAATGAGCAAATTATATTTTCAAAAAGCAATTTTTTATACAAGATTATGTAATACAAGATACAAGATTAACATTGACCACGTTTTAAGGTAAAATTTTTGAAGTCCTCATATTTTGATTTTCTTCTTGTTCAGATTGCCTTCTGAATTACAGAAAGTATAGAAAAGAGAAGATACAAGGAAAATAGTCCTCTCCAAAGCATTATTTCTCTTTTTTTGCAAAGGAATTGAATGGATTCTGCAAAGGCCTTGTCAAGTTCCCAGTATATTACACATTAGTCAATCTATTCTTCCTGCCCGCCATGTAACTTCTTCATGAACTCTCTGGTGCTCCTTAGGCAATGAGAAAAGTGACAGTAAGTTCAGTTCAATAAAGTCTACAGCTCTTCTTCTTGCCTCACACTAAGGAAATAGAAAAACATCTGTCTTTCAGACATGTGTCCTGGTTCCATTTCCTGTTCATTGTCCTAGGGTCTGCAGTGAGCATTTTTGCATGTGAGTAATTCTCTCTTTTTGTATACTTTTGTTATTAATATTGTTGCTGTAACTATTAATTGTCTTATCTCATTGCTGTTTCCAGTAAATTGTTCTTCTTATCTCAACACATGACCTTCACCTTTTGTGCCACCAATTCTCCTCTCTGGCCAACTGTGTCGGGGTGGGAATTGAAGAGGGGGAAGGGGGAGTGAGAAAGTAGCAGTGTGGTTTGGAAAGTCTCAGTGGGAGAACTGAGTTGGGGAGTAACATTCCTAAATGATGACACTGCAAAGAAAAATATTATTTTAAAAGGTATTTGAACTAAAAAATTAAATTTGAATTAAAAAGTCCAAAGAAAGTCCCATTTATTAGAAAGCCTATTGAATAGTTACTGTTTAGGATTAACAACACACCAGTCAGACATGAACTGTTAAACTGAGTTTTGTATTTCCTGTTAATCTTGACTGGGTTCCTTCGTAATTCCTTGGTGATTAAATTAATTTCACATTTGCATAAAATTAGTAGAAGATTCAACACTGTTTCTCCTTTCTCTTTCTTTGCAATTTTTGAAGTACAAAATATTTTTAGTCTTGGTTATTTGTAAATGATTTTTTAAAAAAATTTAGTATCAGCTGGCAAGTTGACTGTGAAAAGTCAAATGTTCAATAAAGTGTTTAACTAATGTAAGAGGAACTAGTCAAGCTGCAATAAACATTTCAAATGCCTGCTTCCACAGAAAAAGGGAGAAAAATCCTGAGTATTTACTGTCAAAACAACTGGGGTTTTTTGAAAGATCACTGGACATTAAATGTTCCTATGTGTACCATATATACTGACGCCTCTCTTCTCTTGCTCTTACATAAATGAATGCCTCAGCTATCCCCATGAAATCCATGCACTGTGATACTTGCCCTTGGATAACTAATCATGTCATCGGTAACACTGGGAGAGTAGTCAGCAATTTCCCACAAAGTCTGGATGGCCACACTGAGTTCATGGAGGTGAGCTTTTGGGCAGCTCGGACATTTCCTCTCTCTCTCAAATGCATTTCAACAACCTAAACAGCAAATGTAGAGTTGGCTGTGAATAAGCACTTCAGGGATGTCAGGCAGTAATTATAGGCATCATAGGCAGTCAACTTTATGATTTGCCACTGCATAATTTAATTTCATCTGCCCAACAATGTCCTTTGCCATATCCTTTGTCTTTCCAACTTTCCGTCTTTTGTGAATTTTACAGTTTGCACACTGCAGGGCTCTTAACCTAGTGGCGAGTAAAACTCAGCATGTTTACATAGTGTATTTGCTGCTCCTTCTGTGGTTAGCCCTGTCAAAACCAGTTGTTCACTCATCCAATCACATCTATCTGCAGCCCTTGCTTCTTCTCGGCAGGATCATTAAATGCCTTGGTGATGGTAACCTTTGAGGGCTGGGCACACCTGAGCATTAAGGAGCTCTTCCCTGGTGCCAGCTGAATAGCCTATGCGGCTCAACGTGTTCTTAAACTCATCAAAGCACCTGAAAATGGCCTGCTGTTTTAAAACAGGAATCTGTTGCTTGAGCTCTGGTCTTTCAGTAGTATGGGCACTAGTACAGTGTTTGGAAACAGAAATGTACATTAAATATGTAACTATGGACCATATAGATTTGTACCAAATATAAATACTAGCAAGGACTTGAATTCTGAGCTGAAACTCATCTTAATTACATTTTAATACACATCAAAGATGTAGACATAGATTGTCATTTCTCTTTGACCCTATGTTCAAATGCTTGTGTGCAGTATCCTGCCTTGTTGTCATATGCCCATCTCAGTATCTCTGGGTTTGTGTTGGTGCTCACATGTGTTGTGGCATTCCCAAATCCTTAGTCCCTTTTCCATCTCCATCTATTCTTTCCCTGTTGTCTTCAGTCCCTATAAACCATCTGTGGACATCCTACCCACAGCAGCTCCCAGGCAGGTGCTTGGTGGTACAAAGGTGAGTTTGGCAATTTCAGCACGGCTGGATCATCTGACCTCATCTCCAAGCAGAATTACCACTACTGTTAAATAATAGTCCATGCTGTTCAGTAAGGATCTCTCTTGCACACATTATGTAAGAATATTTCCCAGCTGAACACTTTCCAGTGAATTAAGATGTATTGTATAATCATAGCTAAATAATTCTAAATGTGTACTTTTTGGGAGATATTTCGTAGTAAGTAAAAAACCTACTAGATGAAGCATGAGAAACATGTACAACGGTAATTGAAAACAAAACAGAGACCTTCTTTTGGATGGTTTATCATCCAGGACTTTTGTCTAGACTTCTTTACAGCAGAAACTTAAAACACGCATTACTTTAACCAGTAAAAATTCTTGATTTAGTACATTAATGATTTCCAGGCAAAATAAATATTAAAAGCAAAAGTATATTAAATATCTGAAGCTAAGATTCAGAAAGAGAGATCTGATCCGTGAGGTGTCTGTGTTGGGGGTATGTGTGTGTGTTTGTGCAAGCCTGCCAGCACAAATGCTTCAGGCTCTTTTAAGAATGTGCAAAATACTAAGAACAAAGAAAGGGCTGAGGAAGATTTGTCAGCGATGATAAAATCAGAGGGACATGTCTTCATTTATCTTTCATGAAAGGAAATAATTAAAAATGGCAAGAACTGTCCTCCAGCTTTCAGTCCAAACCTAAAGAATTTGTCCTAAAATATAAGCACAAGGAAATGTAATTATAAAGAACCACTGCAGATGCTACAGAGCCTTTTGCAGAGTGCTGAACACTCCCCAGGCAGAAAAAAAGTTCACATCAGAAGAAAATTAGATGAGATATGGAGAGAAAATAAGTCGTGTCTTGCAAAGTGGGTCCCTGTAGGCTGCTGTGCAAATGTAAGGCAGTAGATAAAAAACATGGTAATTTTGATCTCTCTTCTTTCTTGGAATCATTTATTTGTTTACTGAAATGAATTTTTGGCTCTTAGTTCTTGTGAAATTTTAGTAGCCTTTTAATTCTTTTAAGACAAAACCTTGAAAGGCCTTCAAGCAGAACTTCTTTCCTCAAAGCAATGTACAGCAGTTCTCAAAAGAGGTGTGTTGCCAGCTGTCTTCATACAGCAGAATGGTAGTATAATGAACATTCATTGATAGACTGTTGCAGATCTTAGAATAAAGTGAGAATAAGTTTTATTCATGTTTAAAACGCCAAATTCTTTGTGTTAGTAAAAAAATTGTTTGCCTTAGGTGTATATTTTTGTACATCCTTTGGTTCTGAGGACAGTGATGTTGTAGAAGAGGCCTAACCTAGGGGTTAATAGACTGGCAGTGCTCTGTGTTTCTTTACTGTGTATCCCTGAGTAAGTCACCTAGGCCCCAGCTCTAGAAAATGCTTGCCAACGGTCTGGGACAGAACTCACATTTTGGAAAAGGAGTAATGCAGACAGGAAATCTGCTCTTCTGCAGGCAAGCCTCAGAATGTCATCCTCAAATGATGCCTAGATTTAGGAAGCCTTTTTAAAAGGAAAAAACCCCAATTGTTCTAGCATTCTTCCAAGTACTTTGTTGTTTTTAAGTGCACTATGGCAGCACACTGTTAGCAAGGGAGGTTTCTTCCTGTTTGATTGCAGTAAAGTTACGTGTCCATTTCTTGGCCTTTGCAGGAGCCCGCACAGCAGGAAGCAGCTGAGAATTGGCAGGAAGCAGTCCTTTGGACAATTCACTGCGGTGAGGAGATCCATTTCAGTGTTATGATGAGCAGTTTGAAATGGTATGCGTAGTAAGCTGAGGAACAAAAATGTTAACTCCAGCAGGATTAAAATAAACTGAGTTTGAGAAGATGGGTGTTCTTAACCTCAGTATTTGCTTCAAGAGCAGGAGCCTTATAAGAACTGTATGATTTGGATTACATGTATTGTTCCCTCTCCTTAGCATTGCTACATGTCCATCCATGTTATTCTTGATCTTCAGCACTGTGCTCTACAGTAGTAGGAGCGCAGGACATGCTGCAGAGTCCACTGGTATTTATCCTGAAAATCAGTCAGGGATCTTGTGAATCAAAGTATCAGTTAATTGCTTCCTAAGATGGTTGTACTCCCTCAAGGCTAGGAAAATAAAGCCTTTCTACAAGCTACCTTCACACTGAAATGAAATGTCTTTCAGACGTGATGGTGCCTGTTTTAGCATCTGGACCCATGTGGCAGACAGATACGAGGGGAACAGAGGAAGACCATGAGGTGTGGCACCACAAGAAATCTGCCATGTGCTGTGGGATCTCCCATTTTTTCTGTAATATACACATGTGGTACAGTTTCTCACTCTCCAGTGTAAACCTCTCAGAATGGCTGCCAGCAGGGAAGAACAAACATGACCTCTTTCTGGTTTTGTACTTCCCTGTACTGCCCCTGTTCCTATGTCAGAAATTGCGCCTGAGTGGTCAATGAAGAAATGTTCAGAGTCCTGGGGCTGTCTCTGTTTTTTCCTCACTCTGCTAACTCAGCAGCAAGTCTATTTTAACAGAATCACAGAATATCCTGAGTTGAAAGAGACCCCCAACAATCATCAAGCCCAGCTTCTGGCGAGTTTTGGGCTTCTTTATGCTAGGAATCTCTAAATGTTTCATGTAGTTCTCTATTTACTGAGGGATTTAAAGGAAGGTGGGGAGAGAGGGTTCAATTGGGATTCCCAGGGTGTTTGAAGTCTGTCTCTACTGCTGCTGTGGATCTTGTGCAGTAGCCCTGGGAAAATGCTGGCAAGGCAAGGCAAGGCAGGGCAGGGCAAGG
>VZTE01002242.1:236283-262252 GCA_013397775.1 Eulacestoma nigropectus
CAAAAAAAAAAAAAAAAGGAAAAAGGAGGGCTTTACTAGGTAGAGAGTAATCATCTGCATAAGAATCACTGCTATACAAAATGTAAGTGGAGCTGCGGAAGAAGCAGATTTGTGAAGATAGAGAAATAATAATTTGGAAAAATTTTCTTTTCCTGACCCTTATGCCTCCTCTTCTTGTCATTCTTCTCTCCCACAGGTTGTTGACATAAGTCCTGAGGATCTGATGAACTGTTAATAGTGCTTGCTTTAAAGTCATAGGAATGTATCGCAGTAAAGATGGGGTGAACAGTGATATTAAAAGTACAGAAGATAAGCAAAATTCTGAACAGAATGAACTTTAAAAACTTTCTTCAAACTACTGATGAGTTCCTTAAAATGCTGTAATTGTGAGAGATAGGATAGTATATCCTTCAGTTTACCGCACGTCTAGCATCAAGCAAGGTTGGCTTCATATGCTATTTTTCACAAAGAGTCACTGAATTTTGTGTGCAATCTTTCATTGTAAAATAGTCAGATAATTTTCTCCTGCCAGCAGTATAAGAAACAACTGAATGAAGTGTTTCTTCCACTGCACTTTGTTTATTCCTGACTTAAGAGGTCCACCATTATGGAAATTGCATTTAATTTTCATGGTTTTGGCTCTTGGAGCTTGTTTTGGATAAAGCCTTCCAGGCTCTGCTTAGGTAATATACTACCACAAATATCATATCCCAAAGTATATCAGTATGACGAAACAGAGGTACTCACAGGAGTAAAGCTAGGCATGTGCCTCAGTAGTTTACCAAGTGGGAATCATGACATCAGTGAAGGTAAATGAGGCTGCAGGGAAGATCAGGTGTCTACTGGCAGCATTTTGTGCTGATTGTATTTTCTGTTGTTTGAGGACAAAGCTAAGTTCTACAAAAATGAAGAGAATAATTAAAAGGGAAGACAAATCCCAAGAACTGATTGAAAAGTAGGTTTTTCTTTTCCTATTTTATTTTCCCCAGACCTTTATTAGTTTATCTTAGAAGAATAAAAAGAGGGGAACATTCAAATATTTGAACCCTCTCTGGTAATAACAATTTTAAACATCACAAGCACATTTTATGTCTGTCCACTCAGAGGGCAGGTAAATATGTTTTAGAATTTCATACCCTACTTCGCTGCTCCAGTTAGTTTATGTTCTAGTTCCTGTGCTACCTAACAGTCTATTATAACTTGTTTTATTACTTGCTGACTTTTGTTCTATAGCTTGAAATGATGTATAGTATTGGAAAAAGAAATGCATTAACTGTGCAGTGTTAAGTTAGCACATCCTTGTTTCTTTTACTTCTTTTGCTTTTTACAGTATATGGCAGACTTTTGCTTCTACTATTCAAAATCATACAGAACTGAAATATTGATGAAGAGGAGATTATCAGGTTCCAACAGTAGACAGCATGGGTTTAGATTCTCATGTCCAACCCTAATTCTAATGCGACCTTTGCATTCTAGAATGAAATGTTAAAGTTGTTGGGCACTATGGCACCCAACACCTCCCTGCCATTGGTCTTTTGGCATGCACTATGGTGTTTTAAAGAGCTCCCTCTTGTCCTCCTCAGATTTTCACAGTTTTCTCACCCTTCTTATGATTATTTCCCAACATCTTTGAATTAAACAAGTATTTCACAGGAAAAGAACTACTGTAAATTTTATTTGAAACAATTTCTTTTAACCACTTGTTCCTGATAACTGGGTCTACTGCTGTGCTGTCATAGTGAATCCACTTGTTGCCCTCTTGTGTCCTTGGAATGGTCCTGGGCCAGGTCAGTGCCATGCAGGAGCCAGAGGGATCCTTGAAGGCAGGCACCAGGATCAAGTGTTTCCTGGATGAAGTGTTTCCTTAATTCACTGGACACGGCCCAAAGGAGTATATTGGAGTGACACCACTCTGGCCTCATGTGGTTGTTGTCTATAGTTCTTCTGAATAATCATCAGCCCTGGACAATGTCAGCCAGCTCCCCTTAGCTTCCCCAAAGTGCTGATCTTTGCTGCCTGGAGTTGCTGTGATGGAGGAAAGAGAAGAAGTGCGTGAGGCTTCTGTGCATTTCCTTCTTCATCAAATACCACAGCTGAGTGTCTCTATACTTATCGTTTCAACCCAGTAGACTTAAACACATAAAGGACAACAGCTTCTTTGTCAAGTTCAAAGTCCAGCAACTGGAAGGGCTCACTTGAAGGTGCTGCAACTGCTTTTTGGCTCTGCGTGGTCTACCTGCAATCCTCCAGAATGAGAAAAAAGTTGGACTTTTTCTTATGAATTTAGTTCTTAGAAAAATCTACCTTATCTCCAGGCCAACAGAATTACATAAAATTACACTGTAAATACAATTTTTTATTTTCATAGGGATAAGTTTTGATAATTTTAGACAAATACCCAAATCAAGCTGGTATGCTCCATCACTAAAAAAAGCAAAAGAGCAAGGGAGACATCAGTGTAGGGATACACACATTTAATCTGATTTCATTGCATGAGTTATCTTTAACTAGAGTAGAAAACTCAGCAAGTCAGCATAGACATTTTCTCATTTGGTTTTAAGAGCTGCTGTTTGATTTCACTTTATCTTAATGGACTGAATGAAGCTTAAGATGGTCCAAGTATCAAAAAGTGGCTGAAATGAGAAAAACTGTGAATTCTGGCAAATATAGCTACTTTGGTGTAAATCTCTCTGTGGACCCATTGCTTGTTGGTCAAAGTTTAAAAAAAACAATTTACTGAAAGTCAATAGCAAACTGCCAGGATTAATTTTTTCCTTGTTGTTGTTGTTGTTGTTGTTGTTGTTGTTGTTCTTGAAGGCTTATACAACCTGTTACTTTGTTCTTGCTGATATTCCATCTGGAGTAAGCCTTCTATATTTAGAACGTTAAAAAGCATTATTTTTTATTTTATTTTTATGTCTCAAAATAAATTGCACAAAGTTCAAATAGGATGCTAAAAGTTATTTTAGTTCTGCACTGGTTCAGAAATCTTCTAGAAAGATGCTTGACTTTGTCTGGAGGGCTATAGAATTTAATGTTGCTGTTGAACTTTTGCATCTCCAAACTGAGTATTTTTTGTTCTTCAAAGTAAAGCTATGCAGACCTGAACTCTGTGCAGTTAAATGCTGCTGATTCATCGTGCTTACATATTTTTACATAAATAAGAGTGACTGCAGACATCAAAACAGTTATTGCTATACTGTTGAGTAGAAATTATAATGTTATTTTGTATTTCAGGTTAAACTTTGTAGTTTTATCTTCTGACTATCAAATCCTATTCTTGAATTTAATCAACAAATTTTATGTGCATTCAAATGCAATTATAAATTAATTTTCTCCACGGCTTTCATGTTCTCAAAGAGTACAGTTTGCCAATTTTCTGCATTCAGTTCTTGAAGTCAATTTGTGTTACCAGATGCTTTGCCATGGCCCTTGAAATTTGGATGCAAAGTAAATAAATATCTCCCACTCCCACAGTCCATGTTTTACAAAGAGGTGGAACTACTTCTTTCTGTGAGCCATATCTGGTTCATATTTTCAGACCACTGCTGCTGAAGAGCAAAAATACTGCTAGAAAAAAATGGAGTATAATTAAATTTGAAGTGGAGAATATACACATAATCAAGAAATAGTTTAGATAGTAAAGTAGTTTTCTGAGTTTATGCACGAGTCTGTGTATTATTTCTACAGGACTTGCTGTCCATAACTAACAGTTGTATATAACTCAAATGAAACTGAATAGCTGTGGAGGTGTAGCGGGTTTGGTTCGCCAACCAGGCGGAAACACCAATTTAGTGTAGTGGTTTGATCACATCTATTTTACTCTGTGAGATAAGGACCAGAAGAAATGCAAAGCAGGCCTAAAACTTTAAATTAGATTATAAAGAAGTTTATTACTAACAGAGTTAAAAGTAACAGGAAATAAAACGAAGTTAAAGCAAAACCCTCTTCTCACCAGCACTCCTCAAGCAAAAACTCCTTCCCCCCTCCCCCCTTTCTCCCTCCAGCACTCTCCCTTCCTTTTACCACCTCGCACAAAAGGTAACAATTTTGGTCAGTGTTACAGTCTTTAAAAGTCTCTTTCTTATGCTTAGGGAAAAAAGGTTCCTTCTGCTGATGCCGTGGACATTTCTTCACAAACTCAGTAGTCCGCCCGGAAATTATCTACTGAAGTGAAATCTCTCTTGTGACAATTCCACAGTATATTCATACTGAAATCATGGGCCATCACACGGGGTTACAAGTCCTTTTAAAGATGAATTCTTCCAGCCCAAACACAAAGGTTCTCTGCTTCCAGTCTTTTTAAACATGAATTATTTCAGCTTAAACACAAAGGCTTCTCTGCTTCTTCACAAACCTCTAAAAGCTGCTTCACAACTACATGGCCTGGCATAGGCATTCTCTGACATCTTCACAGGCTGCAACATAAATTCTCACAGGCATGGATTTTCATCTCCCCATACTTTAAAATGATTTAAAGAGTNGTTTTAAGATTGGCACCGGAACACACACCCCCTTTTCTCCCGCCGCCATCTCAGCGTCATCCCACGTGCCTGACTTTCTCCTTCTCCTGACCGCGCAGCCTCCATGTTCTTCTCCCTCACGTCTTTCCCCACGGGCTGCGCTGCTGTTCAGTTCGGTGCGAGCTGTGCAGGCTGGAAAAGGAGGCTCCGCTGGTCCCGCTGGGTCTGCGCGGGCTGCAGGAGGGGGAGAGGAGGCTCCCCTGGGCTGCATGAAGTGGGAGGGGAGGCCCCTCCTGATTCAGAAGCCGAGCCGGATGAATTCGGCTATGGGGCAGCCCATAGATAGTTTAGCTGCTCGCGGCTCTGAGGGAAGGGAGAGGGGTGAGGGGGGCAGGCAGGAGTCCAGGCCGGGCCCGGGCCAGGCCCGGAGGCCACCCGTGGCTCGGAGGCCTCCCCCCTTCTCCCTCAGGAGACCGGGAACCAAAGAGGAACTTCCCGCCCTTGCATGGGGTTTAAATATGCAGAATTCGCAAAAGCGCATTGGCTTAAAAGCTTGTCAGTCAACTCAGTTTCAACCCATGACAGGAGGATAATTTAGTTTTTTAGATTCAGGTACCATGTTCTTTACCCATCTGCCTAAAAATAAATGTCATATCTTCTCTAAAAGCCTTTTCCCGCCCGTTATTTAAACCCGTCAATTTGTCCAGTCTGCTGTGGTATTTTGTTTTCCCTTGACCAAGTGAGGACATGCTGTAGCTGCACTGATGTTACTTCTTGTGTGACAGCTACCTTTTACTGACAGAGCTTATGCTGCAACTGAATCCTCAAGTAGACACTACTGGTATATGATACTGATATATCCTATGGTTCATTAAATACTTCCATTTTGTCATTATGCCAAGTGTGGTAAGTAGGATATCATCCATATCATCCAGAGAAGTCTCCTGAAACCGTGTCTGGATCTTCTGATGGAGTTTTCAGAGTTTGCTGGAGCACTTCTGATGAAGCACTTTGTTAGCTGTGCCTGACAAAGAAATGGATATACTAACTCATCCCAGTGACAAACCTTTTCCTAATGGAATTTTACAGTCACTGCAGGGTGCTTATGCAATTTCTCAAAAATCACAGTCTTAACTCCAAATTCGGGGTAGGAGTGGTGGTAGTAAAAACGTACTGTTTTTCTTTAAAAGGCTGTCAATAAACTTTTGTGGCCATATGTTGACTAGTAAGGGACTTCAGCAGCTGTGCAGGTCAAAGCAAGAAGGTGAAAGTGTACATTGTGGTATTGCATGTGTAATTGAAACATGTCTCATCTGAGACTACACTGGCAAGAAATGAATGTGACAATGTCAAAAGATTTCAAGAATTTGTCTGGTTCTTGCTGATTTTTTGTGCCAAATTTTTTAAATAAAATTAATCTTTCACTTTTAGTCTTTAAATCAAAACAATGGAGTTTTACTGAAAAAACCCAACCCCTACTGCATTAAAAAACCCCATTTAATATCTTTCAGATTATGCTGGATTATGCTTGATGCTCAGTTTTTTAGTTGTCAGAAAAAGGACAAAGATCAGTTATTCATATGCTTTTTGTTGCAAATGTATTTTTTCTGTACATGCTGTAATGGAGGGATGTTTCAGCTGAGATTATCCTGCCTGTCAAGTGCAGGCATTTTGGCACTTAAGGACTCCTAAGTGCATTACCACTCAGTCCTTATAAGCCAAGTTATCTCCAGGTTTCTTGGGGGCAGGAGATGGTTATGTGAATTAGAAACAGGAAACGAATACATTTCTGTGTATGCTGTGAGACCTGTGATTTCTGCTATCACCAAAACCTTGCAGGAGTAAATTTCCTTGTAATTCCCTACAGGTTTATATGTAACTCATATGCATTGGTCTGACCTCTCCCAGTCTAGTTTATCCTTCCTAGTGTCCTTTCAGGTGTTAAATTCTGCTTTCTGCTTATTGGCATTTGCTCACTAGGCTTGTCTTTAGCTTAAACAACAGACACATATGCAAAATAAGCTCACCGGCACTGGAAGAAAAAGTTTAAAAGAGGACTGGGTTTAGAGGTAAGATTTCCCAATTGTTTCAATACCAAGCCTGCAGTCTGGTCTCACTAAGTGCCTTATCCAAGATCAATGAGGCACAGCATCATAACAGCACAGTGACTGCACTACAACAGTGAGCCTCGAGATAAGTGGAATTGAAATATTCCAAAAACCTGAGTACAGTGGTAATTGATTCTGTTTCCAAAATTGCCTTTGCTGCTCTGGGCTCTGGTTAGGCAGGAGGGTTCCTTCCTGACTAATCCCTATCGCCTCCCTTCAGTTCAGCCTTTTAAGAAAAGCAAGGAGATGCAACATGGTAGAGAGACGGCTGTGGCTGGGTGCTGTGGAAGGCTGGTGACCTCCTGACATCCTTGCACCTGGTCCTGAGGCATGAGCTGGTCCTTGTGGTCCTTCACACAGCATTCTCTTTGGCTTTGTCTCTTCAAAACATGTGCCCAGAAGTTACAGACCAAACCCAAACCAAAAACATCAAGTAGTAATTCAAAGCTGATTCAACTTCACTAAGAATTTTTCCACTCTCTCAATTTTTTTCTTTCTTTTCTCAATTTTTTTTTCTTATTTTGACTTACTGATTTTAAGGAGTTTTGAGTCAAGGCCATAAGGCCTTTGATTAATGGATGCCAGAATTATGATACTGCATTATGCATCAACTGTTGCTTAATCATGCCAGACCTTGCAAGCTATCTAAACTTAGAGCTCAAAATCAGCTCTCCAGTAATAGCAGTAGTGCTCTTTAATTTTATTGTCCCCTGTTAATGTGCTATTCAGAACTTGCTCATGGCATTTCCACAACCAGCTACATGGCAAATATTTATAGCTGAACTGGTGCTGAGTCTTATCAGAATGGGAAAAATAACCTGTTCAGTATATAGTTAGCTGTTTTGGCTGTTTACAGTGTGATGGTGGCTGTCCTTAGCGTATCACCAGATTGTCACAGTGAAGTTAAAATGTGCAACTGCTTTTCCTAGAGTTGTCTACGCCCATTTCTTTCCTTATTCCATTTTATTCTGTTCACCCAGGATCCATCATCCCTGCCTGTGTCTTTTTGTGTGTGTGTCTTGTTGCCACTTGATCTGGTGCACTTTGTTTTTTTGTTGTCTTGGTACAAATTAAAATGACACTCTCACTGTCTCCAAGCTGACCTACATGATTATTTGTTTCAGATCTCAGCAAATATTGCTCTGTCTAAAAAACTTTATCTCTGTGCTTTGCTATGTAGCTGAAAAGATAAGGGCTGTTATTAATTTTGTACTGCTCGTTGTCCTACCTGATCATTTGCTTTGAATAGAGCCAAATGCTTTCTGTGTCCTTGATAGCTTTTATAGTCAAGACTCAGCCAACAAGGCTGAAAGGGTTGGGTTACTTGTTTAGAGGTACTTTAGTACTGCCCTGTGCTTTGTTGTGTTGATGTGAATGGACTTGCTCTGAAGTAATTCTGGGAAATCAAGTCATTTTATGTAACTCGCAGAGGTGTGTGGGGAGATGAAACATCCTCCCAAGTGACATCCATGTATTTCCATTACTTTGAATATGCCTGTACAGTTGTGACTAGAGCTTCTGGTGTAAACTTTTGTGACTTGATTTTGCATCCCTGAAGTAACAAGAATTCAATGTTTTCTCTTTTTTCACAGCTCAGTAGTTAAATTGCTGGTGAGGAGTGATAATGACCTGATACCAATGCACTTAGGTATGAGCCACAGGAAAACATGAATTTTGAGATGGAGCAAGGAACATTGCAAATTAATATGTATTTCTGACAGGCAGATTCAGAGCTAAAGATAGCAATACTAAAATATATTTAAAAGACCTGCAAATATTTAATATATATTTCCTCAGTATATAAGATGCTATCAATGGATTATGACAAAATTCATCAAGAGAGTTTTTATATCCATAGAGACAGTGCCTTCTCTTTGCTTTTGAGTATGCCTTTTATTTGCTTCTCAGTAGGTTACTTCAAATCACTTTGAACACTAAAACTTTAATTTTCTAGTTCAGAATAATAAGAAAAAGCCTTTTTTGACATTTTAAATTTCATTTAACAGCTATTCCATTGACTTTAGCAAAAACAAAGCCTTGATCTTGGGTGTAGACCTATTTAGATAGCAAATTTTTCCAAATTAGAACATGATTAGAAAAAAAGGCCTTCCAGTGAATAACAGGGCTCATAAACTCCTGAAGAATGCGTTCGACTCTATTCCTTTTTCTGTCCAGGATTAGATTTTGGCTGGCTCATCCTCTCCTTGATAATTATCTGCTAACTATATTGCAAACAAGCTAGTGGTCTAATTTGATAGACAGTTCTCTGGTGGAGGTTTCAGAGTTTTCATGAGTACCTTCAGAGGCTCTCTCCCAAAGACATTTTTTGTGCCAACCATCTAACTAATGCCTGTGTCACATTAATAACACCTATTTTAATTTCTGTACAATCTTTAACACACAACAAACCCTCACTGACGCGGTGTAGAGTGCACTTAGATCTGACCCAACGTATGTTACAAGGAGATGAGATTATTTGCCAACTTTCCTGGACGTAGCATTCAATTCCTAGTAAACTCTTTTGCTGCTTATTAACCACCACTGTCAATAGACCATCTACAACCTGAGTGAATCATTCATCCAAATGGTGATTTCCTTCCAGTGCCAGAACCCCATCTGATGGGACTAAGCGTTGCCCATGGGGCCATGCCGATTTCCAATTTATAGCCACAGGTTGTTTTTTAGGTTAAGTATCCCCTAACAGAGAAGACACAAGCAAAACTGGGAAATGACTGTACACATTTTTTTCTAGAAAATAACCTTTTTCTAGGAAAAAACTCAAACCCTCCCAGTGATAGGGAGATTTATTATTTTGGCTGTCTTGAACAAAAATCCAGCCTGCACCATTATGCCTGGGACTATGCCTAGGCTGTAATCTGTAGTTGTGGCTCCATAGTTTCAGCTATTTGAAGAACTTAAATTTAGAAGGATATTACAAGACAGACATCTGATAATGGTGGACATGAGAGACATTCAGAGGAAAAGCAAGCTTGCCCTGCATCTGGAACAGGTCACTGTGCTGGGACTTCCCGATCCCTTTGTTAAAACTTCCTACCAACAGACAGTGCTTGCTCTTTCTGCTGCACTCTCACGTTTCTCATTGATTTAGGGCCCTCTTTTGTCATCTTTGGTATGTTCTTGTTATTAGTGACAGCAATTTTCTTATATTTTTATTTCCAGCTTTGCAGTTGATGAGGGAGAACTGCAAGGAGGAGCAAGGTGTCTATGGATACAAGAAGGCAGAAATGTAAAAGAATGATGAAAAAATAGGTAACATTGCAGCCTTTTCTTTTCTGAACTGGAAAGTCAGAATGTCACAGATGTGTTGGGGCTGAATTACTCCACATATTGAGATATGGATATGTGGGTCATTATCTGTACAATTATGTTTTTCCTTATGATATAATCCTTGAAGATTTTTTTAAATTTCAGAAATAAAAACGTAATGTACTCCAGGGATTACTTCTTCACATCTCTCTACCTCCAGGCATGGGAAAGCAAAATTTTTCCTTTTTCATGAAATAACTGATGCTGTTGTATTTGCCTTCCATGGCTCATTAATATGAACTTGTTTGGTCTCAGTGATTTTCTCTTGACACAGTGCAGCAAAATACACACAGCTTCACTACGGATGAAAAGATTCTCTAGAAAATAAGAGAAAGCTAAAACAGGAAGCCCAGTCTGACGTTATAAAAGCAGGCATGTGTCTGTTCTACCCAAAACACTTCATTAAAGATCTGAGTGTACTGTCTGGGAAGGATAGAGAGAAACACATTTTGTAAAACACAGCAGTACATCTTGGATCTTCACTGCAGGTGAGTATCTGGTGCTTGATTTGCAATCCAATTGCTATCATATAACTAAAGGGCACTAGACTTTTCCCTGGCCTTCTTATTTATCTAGAAATACTTTAAGTAAAGGGGAAAGCTACTGCATTTTAATATTATTTTGATTGTACTGTAATCTGTAGATTTCTGTCATGTTAAGATCTTTCCAGAGGATGTGCTTCTGGCCTACATTCTGGTAGTTTTCATGCCAGAAATAATGTCTGCAAATGAGAGAATTTCTCTGATGCTCTGTGAACTACTATAAAATACTGACTTGATAATTTATAAGTTCTTCAGTGCTGTTTTTATGTGTGCTGATACCACTCATTAGTATTTAGTTTGATTGCAATGCCTGAATTAATTTATATCCATATCTTCTGCAAAATACTATGGGAAACTGAATCAATGACGAGCTGGTTGAGAGTAATTTTTAAGATACTTAGGTAAAAAATTTCTTGAGTGCTAGTTTTGTGCTTGTTTTGGTACTGGATAGTCATAGGAATCTGTAATAACAGTTTACCTGTTTTAATCCTATAATCTCATCAGTGACAGTGACTATCTGATTCAGGTGGTGGCTCTTATGAAATCTTTTGACAGTGTCCATAAATTCACTGGCATGAATTTACATTAAGGAAACCAAGACAAAATGGCGGACTTTGGCATTTTTGGCAGACTTTGTAGATGAAGCTGTACTACCAAGTCTGACTCACTTTTCTGGGTCCTGGAGAGGCCTAGCAACTGAAGGGTGAGACAAACCAGTAAAATGAGGAGCTCAAATTACTGCTCCGCAAGCTGTTGCTGGTGGAAATATGAAAAATTCTCTTTTCAGAATAGACAGTCTTTTTCAGGAATTATAAGTATTTTTAAATTTTGGGGGAAAATCCCATATTTCTAGGCAGTAATGCTTTATACAGCTTATCACTGCTCTTCTGTGGGATGTCCTTATCATCAAAAAGAAAGCTAATCCTATATCATCTATGGGTTTAAAATTGGTGCATTTTAATTTAAATTGTTGGCCATGAAAACTTCATCTATGCATAAGAGGGGCAACGATTTAGTAGCATCATGAAAGAAAGAGAGTTCTCTAACATCCCAACAAGTGTCTATAGCTATTATCATTAAATGGTCTAATTTACATTATTTAAATATAAATTTTTTATAACATTTTTTACTCACCTATTTTGTTCCTGAACCAGGAAAATAACCTTATCTTTTAGAAACTGATCAAATAAATCCTGACTTATTCAAGTATGTTTTACAGCTGTTCCAAATGTTTGGTATTCATTCAGAGAAAAAACATTGGGAGAAGCAGTGCAAAAAAATTAAGTTGAAATTGCTGAATGAAAATTGAACCTTGCTGGTTGTTTACCTGTGAAGTAGTGACTGCAGTACTACTGATCAATGCTGGACTTGTTGCAGTTAATAGTAACTTTTGTAGAGAATTTTGCACGAGAGAGATGAAGCAGAAATTTCGCTCCTCTGAGTTGAATTTGTTCAGTTGCTGAGGTACAGTTGGGCTTTCCTTTAAAACAAAGATGACCGAGATCAATGTTCAGAAATCACTGTGTTGTATTGTGCTGATTGAAAAGGCCTTTTATGGGACCACATATTTTTGGAGATACAAAGTCAACAGCCAAGAGAATTAGAAGTATTAGGAAGCAGTAGAAACACTCTGTGACAGACAGTATCTTCTTGCTCTATGCTATGTTGTGCACAGCACAATTTAGAGCTTCTGAGCACCATTGCAACATAGGATTTCTTTTGATAAGACATGTAGTTATCATCATAGATACTGGATGGTAAGATAATGTAATATCTTCCTACAAGATATTACAAGAGGTCGTTGACTGGCTAAAACTTGGTGAAGTTTCCTTGCTGGAATCTTATGTAAATCTCCATTAATCTAAGAGCACAAAGAGAAGCTCTCTCTGTCATCTCAATTTCTTTGCATACCTTGGTTTCTTTAGAAATAGCCACTGAGATCAACCTCCTAATTTACAGCTTATGGTTTTGGGGCCTGCAATAGGCTTTAGAGGGGTAACAATAATGAAAGACAAGAAAATAATTAGTTTTAAAACAGGACAAATATAGAAACAACAAAAGAAACAGTGACAAGCCGCAGCCATAAAGGCTCTAATTGGTCTTCCTGGCATCTTGTCAAAATCAAATCTTTTTCCTGTGTTTTAAAAAAGTACCCTTCATTGAAAGTTGCCAGTGTAGGCATAGGAGGCATCTGTGATTGTGACATGCCTCAAGTATCTGTGTATAGGCCTAGAAGCGAAGACATGTACATGGACATGTACATGTACATGTACATGCATGGATAAGCACCGAAGCTTTCTGAGCAATGAAATCAGACTGTGGTCTGATTGTATGAACCTTATGTGCAGTTTGGTTTCACTCAATTCCAGATGAAAAGTACAGCCCTAGAAATGTCAGGAACTTCGACTTCTCTGTGAAATACACAATCATATTTAATAGAGGGAAAGTCATGGCTGTGAAACCAGAAAAATTACTTTGGAATTTAAATATCTTTGTTTTAGTTTGTCAGATAACATCCCTGTCATGTTCCACTCATGTGCCCAAGCATGTCAGGGGAAGGGAGATAAGCATCTTTTTCTCACATCTTTTAAGATAATTAATTGAATTTAAAAGAATTTGAATAATGTCCTGAGTGACTAATCACCAAGAGTGCTAAGGTAAAAAGAGTAGAAAGTGGCCATTATTGCTAGGGGTCAATGAATCAAATTTATGTATCCCAATGTCATCAAACTCAGATGTGTTTGAAGGTGGAGCCAGCTCTTATATTTGAACCTTCTCTCATACTGCTGTTCTTGTGCCATTTGTATCAATAGGCAGTGTATGAGCACTGTGTTCACCATAGAAAAAGGAATTTTTTGACAGATTTTAACAGCTTTTATAGAATCTACTGCTGGTTGAAATAATCTCATAAAACCATGGATGAAAGCCAATCTAATTAACTAGTCTGCAACAGTGCTGTCCAGAACTTTGTGTCAGTATTTGTTGAGTGCCAGGAAATTTGATCTGGGCTTCAGTATGGGCAGGAGTACCATAGCTGTAAACTTCCTCAGGCCAGTAATAGTTAAAGGGTTTAGATGTCCATCTATGGCACTTAAGAGGAAGACTGTGCATTCTCAATGTGGTTTGTAGGAAAGTCAAAAGGGATAAAAAAATCACAACTACATAGCCTGGCACAGGCATTCTCTTACATCTTCACAGGCTGCAGCATAAATTCTCACAGGCATGGATTTTCATCTCCCCATACTTTTATAATGATTTAAAGAGTTCAGTCCTCCGCAGCTGCTGGAAGGGGTTTTAAGATTCGCACTGGAACGCACACACCCTTTTCTCCCGCCGCCATCTCAGCGTCGTCCCACGTGCCTTTCTCTTTCTCCCTGACCGTGCAGCCTCCGTGTTCTTCTCCCTCACGTCTTTCCCCACGGGCTGCGCTGATGTTCGCTCAGTGCGAGCTGTGCAGGCTGGAAAAGGAGGCTCCGCTGGTCCCGCTGGGTCTGCGCGGGCTGCAGGAGGGGGAGAGGAGGCTCCCCTGGGCTGCATGAAGGGGGAGGGGAGGCCCCTCCTGATTTCTCCAGCAGCTGAGCCGGATGAATTCGGCTATGGGCAGTCCATGGGTAGTTTAGCTGCCCACAGCTCTGAGGGAAGGGGCGGGGGGCAGGCAGGAGCCCAGACCGGACCCGGAGGCCCCCCAGAGTCTCGGAGACACCCCCCCTTCTCCATCAGGAGACCAGGAACAAGAGGAACTTCCCGCCCTTGGACAGGATTTAAGTATGCAAAATTTGCAAAAGCGCATTGGCCTAAAAGCTTGTCAATCAACTCAGTTTCAACCCATTACAGTTACTTACCCCACTCCTAAGATGGCACCACTGCCACTCTTAGTGGAGCTGTCATTTGTACCTTTCACTGTGTTCTTCGACAAGGAGGCAGGAGATCAGCCAGAGCACTGCCTATGGCTTCTTGAAATGTAGGAGTCTTACCTCTTCCTATGCTTCCTTCCCTTTCTCTTCCCCAGCCATCCACTGTTGTTCAGTTAGGGATGTGAAAAGTTACATCTCTGTCTGTTTCCTGTAACACCTCTTTATGGATCTGACATACAGAGCCATTTGTGATCATCATTTCTTTGTGAACCTGCTTATGCTGCCGGTCTCCATCAGCCACTCCAGCTGCAAGTTTCAAAAGGTGACAAAAACCTCCAAATCTCAAAGCCCTGACTGCCAGGATGGGGACTCCAGCTCCTCTCTCCCACACATTTTCTATCTTTGGGGTATAGAGGCCACATAGGTAAAATTTCTCCTGCTCCTTTTTAGCCAGACTTTCCAAGAAGGTGAAAGGAAAATGCCGCACTAACAAGCACAAGAGAAGGAGTGAGATCTGGGGTGTATTTTACTTGGAATCTGTTTGGCTATCTAAGTCATCTTTGTTTGTGCTTAAAACTGACATTACAAACGTACTGTTGGTGGCACTTATTATTTACAATCACATCTTGAAGGAATCTGTTCTTAAAATGGATCTGCAGGATCCATTTAGCCCCTCTTGGTATGGAAAAATAATTGCACTCATATATTATGAGTCACATTATCTTCAGTAGGAAGACAGCCCCTTCTCTGTGTAGCACATTACTCTGTGCTGCATGTAAGAGGCTCCTACTTTACTGCTACAGCTGGAAAAGTTCTTCTCAAGGTCAAAGGCAAAAGTATATCCAGCACAGGCATGGCTAGTCATTTGTCATTTCCTACTTCATTAATCAGGAACATGCTGTTAGAAATCTGCAGAACTGTCAGTTTTGGAATGTAACTTTTTTTGAAGTCTCTCATTTGACTATTGAAATTTACTTTTCAGTAAAATTCTCTGAGATAAGAGAAGTGAATATTAAAAAAGTACAAGCCTGTGCAAAAATCCAAACAACAGTCAAATGCACTTTAAGAAAACAGTATCTCCTTCACACTACAGGAGTTATTTACTACTTTGCTAAACCAATATTCCATATCTCAAGCAGTTTCCTCTTGAGTTACCTGCTCTTGCGCCCACTACATTTAACGGAGGAAAAGCCTCCAAAATCAATGAGGAAAGGATCACAAGCACAGTATGCAAAGAACGCTGTAATTAAACAAACAAATAAACAAGCCTGCCATCTCCAGTCAGTCCTAGGCTTCAAGCAACTAGCACTTGGAGATGTTTCTTTTTGCTTAAGACAGTATGAGGAGTTTAAAAATTTGTAATCTCTTTTTCACTTCAGTCTGTGATAGCATTTGCTGGCAGAGGAATTCCTACAAAGAAGCCAATTATGTTTGGTTTTGGTTTCTATTATGTATTTTCTAGTAGAAGTGTATATGTCCTAGAGAGTGCAGCTGGAAAATGTGCCCTCCTCTGAGCCAGCTCAAGGCTTCCTTGGGGTGCAGAGCAAGCTGGGAGCCCACCAGGGGCTGGACCGCACCTCTGCAGCCACCCATCACAGGTTTTCTAGGATGGACAAGCAGAGGAGCAGCTCTGCATAATGAGTCTGCTGCTCTCAGGAGACAGAAACATCTTCCCTTTCACAGGACTAGCCAGTCTGCCCCACTCTTTGGCATCAAAGTAGGTGGTGGGTCTCTTTGATGCCCCTCAGTAAATAACTCCTGTAAGGTAAACTGATTGCCTTACTGGAGCCTAGATTTGGCCTATTTCAGATGGCTGGCTTTGTGGCAAAGTAATAAAATTCATAATTCATTTTACTTAATTTGCCAACATTCCTTTTTTGGGGGGCTGCAGCAAAAGAAGATTTCAGCACAAGGTTCCTAATGGGAAGAACTGGATCTTATATGAACCGTTAAAAGAAGAGAGTGCACAGTAGCATTAACACTGACATTATAAGAATAAGAACATTGTATCACGCTTCTAGCTAATTTAAAGTTCATAATTTGCTCAGTTAGTACCTAGCAGTTATTTAATGTACTTGCTAATGTCTGGGGCTTTATGTAAGTTTAAGTAAAAAAGTTTAAGAAAATAGTAAATTAAGGTCCACATTGTACAGCTGAAAGTTTGAGAAATTTTGAACTCTGTCTTGATCCTTGAGAAAGCCCTCTGTGGTTATGTGTCATCATGTCGTAGGCTACATGCAAACTGTGACTAGCTTCCCAACCATAAATTATACTAAGAGTCTTTTTTTTTTTTTCCCCCCGTGAAGATGGCTTCAGCTCTTTTTTCACGAACACTGTACTGCACTGATGTCTTCTGCAGTAATGTGTGTGCCCTGGACACAGTCTCTTTAAATATTTGCGGTCATTTCTCTAAGCTGATGGGCACTTGGTGCTATGTTTCGTCACCAGACAGATTTTTTTCTAAAGTTGACCAAAGAGTTGGACATGTCTGTGATTCTATATTAACTGACAACAGATCATGAACTCACACCTATTTATTAAAGATATGTCTTTAAGATCCAGTTAATTATTCAGTGTAGACCTAAGCTCTGTCAGGGTGTAAGCCTGTTAAATAAGTAAAAGCTCACTGGTTTTGAGGGCTTTTATGTCATCACTGCTTTGTGTCTTTTGCTGTACCTGCAGAGCAGGTTGAACATTGATGCTGAAAGCTGAGGAATTACATCTGCAGCTTATCCCAGGGCATGTTGCAATTTCAAGGCAAAACACTTGAGCTTATGCCTCTTGAAGAGATGTTTACTTAGATGTTGTCTTAAAAGGGCTTAATGAATTTCTGTTTTCTCAGCAGCTTGCATCTGTAAAGACAGTCATTTAGAGCATTTAACGATGCCTGATCCCACAGTAACCTTGGTAAGGTCTGGAGCTTCAGGCACTGCCACTTCCCTGAGATGTTTCATGTAGAAATCACTCTTTTCTTTCCATTTTTTTGACAATCCTCAGCTCATTGTGACTTTTGGCTCTGCCATTTGCCCTGAGTCAGGGACATTGGCACAGGAATGAAAGTGCTTTAAATTTTAGGACTGGTCATCAGCTTTCAACTCTGGGCCGAGACTGAAGGGAATTTTAGGCTTTATTTTGGCTTGATATTACCGGGCATTTTGGGTCAAGTTCTTACTTTAGAAGAAGTGTATCCTCTGGTCCTGTTCATGCAGCCTGCTGCTTGGTTTGCCTGCCAGGACTCATTTGTCACCCTGTGTCTGCAAGTGGATGACAAGCACTTCCATGTTACAGCAGCTTTGCAGGAACCATGTATCCTAGCAAAAACTAAGTAATTTGGACAGACGCATATGGATTGATGTGTCTGTTGTATATCCACTGTGAAACTCTTCTGCTGGGCACTACAAAGTAATAAAATATGCCAAAACCCATTTCTTTTTACTTTCAAAAAGCCTTTCAAACATCAGTTTTACTGGAAAATTCTTGACTAGTTGTATCACAGACCACGTTTGGCTTCCTCAGCATCAGTGGTCCTTAAAGCAAGTAACAAATGGTCCTCAAAGGGTCCTATGTTAGTGGAGAATCATGAGTGCCTTCTCCTATTTTCCTAGAGTTCTCTAGTATCTCTTACAACAGGAGGGAAGCAGACATCAGTCTAGGTCTCTGATGTTGTTCAGATATTTGCTTCTGACAGGGAAATACTCTGTTGGGAATCTTTACATGTAAGTGGATTGTAAACTGTTTGCATTTTTGCACGGGCCACAGATTTTAACCCATGATCTTGGTCGTAACAGCTCTGCTGGTGAACATTGTGTGCAGAAAGAAAAATTTGCCTTTGGACCGATGAAAAATCACTTTTAAACCCCAGAAAGCCAGGAATAATCCAAATATGCACATACGTATACACTAAATGAATGTTGGTGGAGTGAGAGACAGGCCTTGCGTATCTTTCTTCGTCAGATTTCCTGACTGAATTAAAGATCAAACCCTACTTACCTGCTATTAACAGAAGTAACTCTGTCTGAGCAGTTAATTTCTTCTCTGGAAAATGGTGGTGTTGCATTGGCAGTTTTTTATTTCTTAGACAAATACAATGGAAAATGAAAAATTTCTTGGGGGCTGCTTCAGTTTACTATATATATAGGAACCTTAAATACAGAAAAGCTAAGGAATAAATTCTCTTTGTCCCTAGCAAATCAGAGGGTCACTGGGAGGGAGAAAGCATGTAGCAGTGTTGTTCTGTGCTCTTGCTAAATGGGAGTGAAATGAACAACTTTATTTTGGTGCTGAGCAGTTATCGATTACTACCTGTACTTTCCACCCACTTGGCTGGTGGCCTGCAAGAAATGTGTGCAAAAATGAAGAACTGAAAACATGTCCTAGTGCAAGGGCTAAATACACCTCTCTGTACAGCCTTGGCTTGTGTAAATGACCACAGTGAAAACTGGAAAGACAGGAAGCAAGGAAGCTCCTGTGCCAAAAACTGGCCAATATTGAGAGTGATCCTGTGGGGCATCTCTATGGCACAGGGATTGTGAGCATCCCTCTGCTTTCCCTAGAGTCAGCCCCCTCACAGAGCACTCTCTGTATGAGCCAAGAGGCTAAACATTTTGTGTGTGTGTCTGGGTGTGTGCTGTGGACATAGAGAGCCATTAGCTCTTCAGGTATGAAATTGATCTTCCTTACAAGACTTAGTTTAGAGAAAATCATTAGTTTTTAGGCTCATCCCACAAAGTTTTGATGATTGACTACAATGATATCTCTTCATTCAGCATAAGGTATAGTTCTCCCATTTAAAGACAACACCATGTGTGAAATTTTGCAGAGTGAGGGTCATTGCATACAGCAAAAGCAAAAAGCAAAAGAGTTCATATTATGTCTTCATCTCCCTTCCCATTACATAATCCAGCACACTGCAGCCAAGTGTCCTGGTGAGTCACTGTCCAGTAACTAATCTCTGCTATGTGAAAGGCATTCAAACCCACAGCATTGAAGCACTCCAGAGAATACTGTATTAGCTGCAAATTTTAAGTTTAAAAGATACCACTTGTTTTGTTTCTCTTATGGCTGCTACCTTAAACATTTTTTTAAGTGGAAAATGGAAGCTTGTTAATATGAGGATGAGGGAAAAGGGGAATTGACTATTCCTCTGTAAGTTAAAGTGGTTGTTGGACAACAAATGCAGGAGCAGTTGTGACACACTAATGCATAAAGTGTCTCTAAAATATTAACCGCTTGTTAGAAGAAAATATTATTCCTATATAATTATTAGGAACTTGTTCAAACAGGGGAAAATATCAGCTAGGTAGTTTTACTGCATTCATTTTTTAAAGCAGTGGGCATGGAAACTCTTTGAATTATCAATGCTCAAAGCAAGGTGGCCTATCAGATTTTCAGATTTATGATGTGATTCTCTTGGATGTATTTCAGCTAGGCTATAAATCTGGCTTGTCTGCAGGTCCTCTCTGCCAGGTGAAAAGAGGTCCTGCATATTCCTCTTCCTAGTTCCTAAATGCAGGAATACCTTGGCAGCACATCTGAGTTATACCCTGAGTTTATTGCTCTAGAGGTAATCTCTGCTGTTGGTGTGGATCACCAGAGATACAACATAAATGTTTTTGTGAGAACTGGGTAGATCTGCAGAGATTGTTCGAATATCCTAGGGAATCCTGATCCATCCCTATGAATATATCCTCTGCCTTCTTCCTTAATTAAGAATATCACCCTTTGTTTCTTTTTGGTTTCCTTTGCCCTCCTCAGGCATGGCTGAGGAGAGCTTTATGCTTTTCAGCAATCACCTGGAGCCAGAGAGGTTTTTGTGCACCATACAAGTTTCAGCTGGATGGCTTATTGTAACACAGCCCACCCCCTCTGCCCTCACCCCTTCAACACGAGCCTGGTGCCACCTGCTTCTGTGGTGCCTTCCAAAAAGGTCAGCTCCCCCCCTACTCCTTTTCAAGCAAACTAAGAACAGTAATGAACAATAATATGCATGGTCTGAGAGTCATATGAACAGCTTTCTAACTACCAGTGTGTGTCCAGAGAATGCTAGAACAGATTGCATTGTACTTGGGTTTATGTTTTTTTAACTCATATCCTTAGTTTCATGAAGCTTGGCTCTAGCTTTCACTGCTATTTCCATAGCTCCTCCTTAGTGCTATTACCAGTATTTCTGGCACCACATTTGCACATTTTCCTGCAGTCAGTTGGACATGAATGAATTGATTTGCTTGCAGGCTACTGGAAAAGTTCCTCTGACCTCACAGTGAGTGTTGTTGCCATTGCCTTGTCCGTGTGGTGGTGTTGCATGCTCTGTTACATAGCACTGTAATCCTTTACAGCTGTACTGCTTCATAAATGCTGGGCATTTCCTTGGCCTTTGCTGTTTGCCAGAGCATGTGTAGGCCCACGTGATACATTTACACGTTTGTCTAACACGAGCTCCACATTCTGTTCTGCCTGAGGGTTCTAGTTTGTTTTGTTTTAATGGACATTGTTAAAACAGAATCATAAATTTCAGCAGCATAACATTATCAGTCCTTTCACTGTACATCTTAGGGTACCATTTGTGTGATGCCAGCCTCAGCAGCAAAGTCAGTTTAAAGTTTTATGATACAAATGTTTGGATGTTTTAAGAAAGAAAGGAGTTACTCCTTATGTTAATTCTTTTAATGATACTGCCCTGGTGCATGGTCTTACTCTGCCAGACTGCTTTTCTTAAGTTTAGCCTAACACCATGTCCTGGTCAGAGCCAATTTTCACACTAGTTTGCTTCATCCTTTGCCTGAGCTCAGGCTTCTGAGCACTGTTCCTCAGCTAAGCACAACCACTTCTAGTTGGCTTCTGTGAAAAAGAATTCAGTGTACAGTTCAGTGAAGTTGTGGACAAATCTCCAGAGAAAAGGAGTGGAAACTTCTTGTGCCAGATTTATTCTTTGAGACAGCAATTCAGGAAATGATGTCTTCTGTCTGGACTGGGCAGCTTCTGTTGGTTAGCAAATCTTTTTACTTTATGGAAGAATAGTTTCCTTTCAGGAGCCTCTGTCACCTTCAGAGTGCAGCAAAATCCCGTCTACTCCTAGTCTAAACAAGAGTTGCACAGGGAACCCAGTCAGTGTTTGTAGCTCTAACTTACCTCTTCAACCCTGGTTCATGTAGCACAGGCTCTTCTGAACTGTCACACTTTTTCTCTCTCCATCAAAGAAAATCTTACGATTTCTTTCTTTTCTTCTATTTCTTTCTTTTTCTCTCTTTCTCTCTCTCTCTTTTTCTCTTTCTCTTTCTCTTTCTCTTTCTCTTTCTCTTTCTCTTTCTCTTTCTCTTTCTCTTTCTCTTTCTCTTTCTTTTTCTCTCTGTCTTTTTTTCTTTCTTTCTTTCTCTTTCTTTCTCTCTTTCTCTCTCTCTCTTTCTCTCTCTCTCTTTCTCTCTCTCTCTCCCTCTTTCTCTCTCTTTCTCTTTTTCTCTCTTTTCCTCTCTTTCTCTCTCTTTCTCTCTTCTCATTGTAAGGACAGCTAACCTTTCTCTGGGGCTGCCTGGGGTTTTAACATCAACTGTTTTCCAGCCATTGGTTTCCAGCTGCTGTTGTTGCACACTGTCACTTGGAGACTGCATGAAATGCTGGTGTCTTCTCCAGAGTGCACTTCCATTCCTATTCTTCCTTTCTGTAACTTGTTAATTAGTTTTCCCTCACACCATGTCCTGTTCAGAGCCAGTTGGAAGCAGAGTTTGACATTGCTTTTCTTCTTTTTCGTTGCTTTTATTTTCCTCCTGTCCAAATGCAAAGTCAGCACAGCAACCAGCTTCAGCTAGCTGGTCCAGGTACTTCAAGATACAGTTCTTTCAGAAAGCAAAAAGTAATTTTTTGGAGGCAGATGAGACCTTCTTAAGAAATATATGTCTTTATTATCACTTCCTTCTGTGAAATTTTCAAAATACTTCTAATTTCATCTCTCATTCCCAGCCAAATATGCAAATGAACAAAATTCACTCATTGGCTGTGGATGCTCATATTCCCATGGAAGTATGGAGTGTATACATTCTTTCTGTGCCATGAAAAGTGTCACCCGGCCCTACCGGTGATGATTTTAGCTGGGCCAGGGGTTCTGCAGAGGAGTATAAATACTCTAATGCAGGAAGTTGGCTGCTCTAAACTGTAGGTGTAGCTCGATGCCTAAAGGTAAATCTGAGAGATAGTATGACTCTGAGTTAAGAGTTCAGAATTTGTCTCCCAAGTAATAGTTGAACACAGTAAAAATTTTGTTTTGGGGGAAGTCTGTGCTGTTCAGGACAAATGGAAAGGAGAATCTAGGCTTATGACATGAATCCTTCTCTGACAGAATTCCTCTGAAAGTAGAGATGAACAGGCTAAACCTTTTTCAGAGATACCTACTAGCCTCAATCTGTCAGGTACGGTTCAGCCCTTGCCTTTGGAATACTCCTCTGCTTAGTATTGCCTCCCAGAGGATGCATGAGTAGGAGTGCATGAAAATATGAGCTGTATGGCAAATCAAGGAAAAGACTTGTTTCATATACTTTCACTGTTGTTTTTATTTGCCTTTCATTTCCCTGGGGAAATTTGGCCTATATTTAGAAAAGAATAAGTGTCTGAGAAAGTTCTCCTGCCTCCCTTTCTCCTTTACCATCAGGATCAGGATGGAATCTGTGCTGTGGCCTGGCTCCTGTCCATGGTAACAAAGCAAAGCCCTTGGGTGGCAAGCCAAGAGAGCCTGTGAGAGAAGCAACATGAAGGGCAGAAAAATACATGCTCTCATGGGTGTCTTTGCATCCATTTTTTCTGCACAATTGTGACACCTTGGTGTGAACATCTCTGAGCACTGTTACATTGCCTCTGATTATGAGAAGGAACCTGACAGAAGGTGGGGTGTAGTTTGACTCCCAGGGTAAACTTGCCTCACAGTGAAGAGGGGTGGCAAGGAGCTAGTTCCAGAGGCAGTGGCTCACACCCTGCAGTTCTAGGGGTGTTTGCTCCCACTCCCAGGCCTGATAAGCTGCTTTCCAATGCCCTGATGGTCATGAATGCCTGGATTCAGTTCCTCTTACTCCTGGCACTCAGCATTTCATCTACACTCCTCTCCCTTGTTCACCTTGGAGAGAAGCATCACTCCCTTTTGGATGTAGAGACACACTCTATCAGCTGGGTATCAGGCTCCTATGGGAACTCAGCTGGAAGAAGTCTGGGCACTGCATTTCTGCTTGCAATTTCATAGAAATTGAAATCTGCTGTAGGCTTGATGAGGCTTGAAGTCAGGCTGTGAAAGTGCAGGGCACTCTGAAATTGTTAGAGGAATCTGACTGTCTTAAATATGTAACATTTCATTACTGATGTTCATCTTGCTGTTGTTTTGGGGTTTTTTTGCTGAAATTAAATCTCAAGAGAAAACCAGACCTCGTGGGTAGAACTTCATTAGTGCTGTGTTCTCTCAGTTAGCTTGTAGCCTATTCATCTTTCCTGTTCTTAAGTCATTTGTATGATGGTCACATTACTGCAGCTCTTTTTTCTTTACTGTGTTTTCATGTTGGCTAATAGCTTATGCTATTGTCTTCCTTGAGAGCATCCAAAAAAGTTGGAACTGAAGTAAATATTTTTGGGCTCTCTCTCTGGAACATCATCCAAGTACACCTTCCTTATTAAGAGCTTCTTCCTTTGGGTAATGGGACCTTGGGACCTTCCTCATGGAAGGGCAGGCATTTAATTCCTTGGGTCTATCCTCAATCGCTTGCCGATTTCTTGTATAACACGAGAGAAGCTTTTTGCTTGCAGTGAGGAGCAGTTACGAATAAATCTGCCGTCTCCCTCCGGCAAGCTATGCCCTTTCTATCCCCAGAGGCAGGCAGTGTGCCCTTACACAATTCAGTAGCAGATCACTCACCTTGTCCCTTCTCCAGCAGGATTTTGGTGATTCAGACATTATCAATATCTGCACAGCAGGGAGACTGGGCAGAATGGGCGCCTTACACAAGCTTTAATAAGGAGAGTTTGTGAGGTCTACTGTCCCTGCATGCTTATGTAGGAACATCAGCATTTCCTACAGCAGTGCACAGCATAGAAATTTGTTGGCTGATTTTTCTCTCTCAGAATTGAGGGAAGGGGAAATTGTCCCTTGTTTGTTGCACAACACAGCTACTCTGCTTTCTTGGATCGTATTAATAAAGTTTAATTCTGATTCTAACAGTGTTTCGCTCACAAAGCTCTTTTTAGTGTCATGGAATGTATTTCTCCAGTCATCTCAATCTAATGATAAGCATCAAGATAGAGGACTTCTGCTAATCTGAGTTTTCTATTAAAAATTGAGAAGCATTGATACCAATAAGGGAGTACAATTGGATGTGGGAACAGTATACAGCCTGTGTGGGGCTACATGCTATGCAGGTAGCTGGGTACAAAAGTGAAGGGTGAAAGTGTCTTCTCTGGTGCTCTGCAGGTGTCTGGCACAAAAGAATGAGGAAATCTAAACTTTTCTCATGATCTCTCTAACATGACTGGGAAACGGAGTCCTGTTAGGCTCTCTGGATAAATGCCGCACCACTACTGTACTGTGTTGCTTTAGTATCTCTTCACTCCTGTTTCTTTCAGGAGGGCATAGACGAATGAGTGGGCCAAAGGACTTTCTTATCGGTGAGAAGAACTGATGTGCCATGTATTGCTTTCATTCATTTTCTTCCAAGAGCTAATTTATCTTAGCATTGCATCTCTGCTGCTTTCAATGTAGCAGAGAAGTCAGCCCAGACTTGCTCTTGTTTATGACTAGCTGGCTGCTGCTGTCAAATTTTCTTTGGTGAGTGAATATCTAAACTGAGACATAAACCAGCAAAATTGGTGCTTGACTCTGTGTTGATAAATGAGAGAGAGGTTCAGAAGTTCAACAGCTGTGATCTGGCTAGGAAAATTCTACGTATTGAGAGCAATTAAGCCATGCTGGTTGCTGGGCTTCTTTTAGCCACATGTGATTCTCAGACAAAGGTGCTGTAGACAAATCCCTCCCGGTGCAGCTCTTGCCTGTTCTCATGCTTTGCTGTCTGGCCACAAACTCTCAGCCCCAGCTGAGAAAAGATATAATGAAATTCAGTGTAAAATACAACTTTCTGATTGTTCAAATGCCCCCATTTAAATTACATTAAAGTTCTTGAATTTGCGTTTCTGATACCAGGTACAGAATCAGCTATCACCTGTTCATGTGTGTGGAAAGCTTCTGCTTATGTGTTAGCTGTCAGCAGTTTTTGTTCTGTTTGCTTTTAGCATCTAAAACTGGCTCACAGTTAAAAACTGGTCTGGCTGAGTAAATTCAGTCTGTTGTAGTACATCTACAAGGTGAGCTTTGCTATTAGACCAAGTTTTAAATGACTTGGGGCATGGAGTAGGAACATAGCTAGTGGTCTTCCCAAAACCTGCTTTTGGATCTTTTAGAGATGTCATGAGCTCTAAAGCTAGAGGACTGGAGTTTAACACACTACAGCTTCTAGTGTTCTTACGCATTCACTTCTACTTGAGATTGACCAGCATGTGACACAACTCTCAAAACCACTGAATAAACAGCAAAGTGTTGAGGTGGTCTCAGATATGTGAATACCACTATCAAAATGGTGCCAGCCAGATTACTTGAATTTTGTAGAAAATTTTTTTCAGCTTTGTAAATTACACATCTACTAAAAAAAAAAAAAAAA
>VZTE01002242.1:262300-309876 GCA_013397775.1 Eulacestoma nigropectus
AAAAAAAAAAGGAGTGGTTTCAATAACTCAATTTCCTCACAGGGTCAAATGTCTGTATTATGGTAGGCACATCAGCTATGGATTTACATGTCGGAATTCAGTATGGTAAAATCTGGCAAGCAGAGTTGTCTACTTACTCCTAATATTCTGATAAACACCACAACATATTTTTTGTGCTGCTGAAACGTGCAAATACTAATGATGTTTGCAGAAAATGTAAGATAAGTTATCTCTTGTGCCAGAACTGCTCCTTGTACTGACCACTCCAGAGTGATGAGCCTGTATGGTTTTCCTGTGTAGAGGAGGCTGTCTTGGAAAAGATGAATAGAAGACTTCTGTAAAAAAACCTTCTGAGATAAAATCATTCTTAATATTTTCAATCCTCTGGACCGTTTTGTTTTACAGAAGAAAATTAAAGTAGCTAGTGACACTTTAAATGCTGCCATTCAATGGAATGAAACAGTACCAAATTAGTAAAGTATTAAATATATTAAAGTGTTATGGTGTATCAAGATTATATTTTTTAATTTGCAAAACATTGAAACTTTTATGTTGTTGTACATCTTTTATTAACTTTAACTGAATAAAATATGAAATTTACTTCAGTTGCATAAATAACTCTGGAGATGAAATAATCAAATCAGGACCCAAGGCAATTATATTTAATCAGGTTAGAGTATATATGACGCAGATGGCTGATATTAAAGCAAAATTCAGTTCATCACTAGTTATACCAAAGAATGGATAAAAGGAAACAACTGACTTCTGGTATTCCTTCACAGCATTCCGCTGAGCTATGATTCAGACATTTATTTATTTTGATACATTTAGTGTCAATCCATGCTGTGCTGATATTCTAGGAATCAGTCTGCAGATGGGCCCATCATTATTCATTTATGCAAAAACTTTCTGGTAAGGTAGCTTAACTGAGTGAGCACTGGAAGCCTAGGACAGCCTGGGTAATAAGTACTGACAGTGTAGGAGTACCTTCCTGAGGCCATGCTCCCTTAGTCTCCTTATAATTTTGAGTAAGTTTCAGGAATGAGTGTTGTGCTTTGCTTTTGATGTCTGTTGGAAATGTTGGCCCCCTGTTTAGCAGAGGTTAAAAACTGCTGATATTAGCTTGGAATGCAAAGTGAAAGGCTCTCTTTGGAAGTTCAATTATACAGCCAATGAAATACTTTTAGTTGCCTTCATTTTGAAACAAGACTCAGTTTAACATATGACTAGTTGTTGAAAAGAAAAATTTGCCTGGAAGTGAGACCCTTTCTTCAACTGTCATGCTTGGACCCTGTTTCTGACATGTTCACTTCCCTCTCTCTGTGAAACTATGATGCCATACATACCAGAGCACACAATACAAGTAATACAAATCAAGCAATGCAAACTATAGGATACAACATGCACAATACCTAAAATACAATACTTAAAGTACAATCCTAAAATATAATAACGATATATATCAAAAGAAAAAACAACTACACACAATACGATACTGCACAATATAACAAATACCAGGCCTCCCCACACAAAGAATGCACAATAAGATGCTCAATACATCCTGAAATATAACACAATATAAAAGACAATAAAAAATATAGAACACTATGCATTAGAAGATACAGAACACAATTATATGCTATACATATTATATCAGCAACAAAAATAATACCCACAATGCATGCGGTATGTACTGGACAATAAATACCGTACAATATTGTACTTTAACAAGACCAAGTCTAAGGTGCTGCACCTTGGTCAGGGCAACCCCTGCCATCAACACAGGCTGGGGAATGAACAGATCAAGAGGAGCCTTGCTGAGAAGGACTTGAGGGTGCTGGTGGGTGAGAGGCTGGACATGACCCAGCCATGTGCACTCCCAGCCCAGAAAGCCAAACGTGTCCTGGGCTGCATCCAAAGCAGCGTGGGCAGCAGGGCCAGGGAGGGGATTCTGCCCCTCTGCTCTGCTCTGGTGAGACCCCACCTGGAACACTGCATCCAGCTCTGGGGTGCCAGCACAGGAAAGACATTAATCTGTTGAAACAAGTCCAGGGGAAAAACACTATTTTGATTAGCGGGTTGGAGCACCCCTCCTGTGCTCCCTCCTGTGAGGAAAGGTTGAGAGAACTGGGATTTCTTAGCCTGGGAAGGAGAAGGATTTGGTGTGACCTAAGGGCAGCCTTCCAGTGCATAAAGGGGGCCTACAAGAAAGAAAGAGAGGGACTTCTTACAAGGGCATGAAGTAATAGGACAAGGTGGAGTGGCTTTAAAATGAGAGTCAGTTTACAGTAAATATTGGGAAGAAATTCTTTACTGTGAGGGTGGAGAGGCACTGGCAGAAGTTGCCCAGAGGTTGTGGATCCCCATCCCTGGGAGTGTTCAAGACCAGGTTAGATGGGGCTTTGAGCAACCTGACCTAGTGAAAGGTGTCCCTGTCCACAGCGGGGGGTTTGGAAATATATGATCTTTAAGGTCCCTTCAAACTCAAACTATCCTGTGATTTTATGATACTGTACCATACAGGAAACACTAGACTTTACAATACTTAAATACAAGTATTGGAGGCGACAGGGGCATATGGTGATGGACACCAGCACTGTGCCATTGCATAGATCTGGAACAGCAGCAGGGCCAGCTGGTTGCCTGTGCTCAGCAGTGATGGTTCCCAAGAGGTGCTATGTGTGTGACCCTGCTGGGAGGTGATGTTGCACAGTGCCAGAGCTGTGATGGGGGGTGCACTACAATGCAAAACATTGAACAATACAAGAGTACAATACCAAACCAATGACAGTATGGTATAAGCCATATAATAAATAAAATGCGTAAAATAGAGTGAAAAACCCAATACAACAAATGCGATATGACACAGTATTACTGTACACAACGCAAAAGGATCTATAATGCAACACTATATGCAAAATACAAAACACAAAGCAGAGTGCAAAATATAATGCAGAAAAATACAATACATGCAGTACAACAGGCAAAATAGAATGCAGTGTGGAAAAAAAACCCAATACAACACAACAAATCACAGTGCATTCATAAGTCACATACAGTGCACAATGTGATATAGACAATGCCATACAGCACATCCAACATGTAGCACAATACAAAAGAGAAGACGAATTGAGACAACATACAGCACAATACCAAAGGAGCTGCTGCACAAAACACAATACCAAACACTGTGAAATACATACAGTTCAATAGAACATGTGCCTGCGGTTGATCAAAATTTAAAGTGCATTGTGAAGGGCATTGTCCAAATGCCTCTTCTTCGGGTACTCTCAGGCATGGGGTATCAACCACCTCTCTAGGATGTGTGTTCCAGTGTTTGACCACCCTCTTGGTCACGAAGTGCTTCCAAATGTCACAGGCCAGTTCCTCACCTAACATAATGTGCACCTGATCATCTCACAGATGGACAACTTATCCAGAAGGATGTTGTAAGGAATAGTATCAAAGGAATTACAAAAATCCAGAAAAGCCATGTCCACTCCTGTCTCTTCACCCACAAGGCAGATGGCCTTATCCCAGATTAGTGAGACAGGCCTTTTCCCTTGTGAACTCATCCTGACTGTGCCTGATGATTGCATTTCCTGTCTGTCAGAAGCACACAGCACAATCTTTATAAGTTTTCCAGGCACTGAGGTTAGACTAACAGATTTGTATTTTCCTGAGTCTTCCCAGTAACACAGTGTGGAAATTGTGTATGGCTCAAATTTGTGTCAAGAGAGGTTCAGACTTGACATCTCGAACATTTCTTTTGCATTTTAGAATTTATTATTTTCTTGACATTCTATCATCTTTTCATCTCTTTTATAAGATACATTACTATGGTTTTGTACTTTCTGATTGCTATAGAGATATTTAATATTCCAGCTTTCAGGGCTGCATGAAGCAAATTCCATGCAAATCATGCAATATGTCTTCACTGTGTCTATATAAATATTTTAATTTTTAAAAATACATTAAATATATCCCACACAGTATGTATGCTAATGGATTGTATATCATATTGGGCTGTGTCTTGTACGGTATTTATCGTCTTAGTTTCTTAGTCTTATTGTGTGAGTAGTATTCTATGTATTGAGTGGTAATTTTGTACTGTATTTGGAATTCTCTGTATTTGTATTGTATGGCATGATACTGTTTGTATGGATGTATTGCAGGTATTGCATTGTACTGCATGGTATGGGGTTGTATTGTATTGCACATATCGTGTTGCACTGCATTTTGTGTCGTGGTATGTACGTATGAAATTGTATTGTGTGTACGGCATTGTCTGTTATTTATTGGACTGCAAGGTGTTTTGTGTGCAGTGACTCATGGGGTATCGTGTTCCATGAGTATTGGCATGGTACTGTCCTGGATGGTGTTGTAAGGCTCAGTATTGGATGGCGTTGTATCGTATGGAGTTGCGTGCTTTGTACGTTAGGCATGTATTGCATTGAATAGTACATGTGATATTGGTATTGGTACTGGTACTGGTATTCATACTGGTACTGGTACAGGTATTCAGCTGAACCTCTATCTCTTGAATGGACCAAACCACTGGGTTGCTTTTCTGCCCATACAACAGCACGCCAGAACTGCAATGATAAAATAAGACATAGGCTAATGCATACCCATCTGTTGTACTCTCCACCATTAACACTCTGCAAAGAAAAACTAGGCATCATACAACTGTTTCAAAGAATCACAGACTGCTTTTAAGCCCCACTATCACAAATTAGTCATCCTTTGTAGTGACTTCTGAATGCCATAAGTCCCATATTCAATAGAATGAATTGATGCCATGCTTCCCCCCATCCCCATCCCCCTTTTTCCCTACCCCATAAATTTTGTGCTCTGCTCACTTTATTATGTCTAGTATTTCAACCATCTGGATTAGACTGCCTACTGGAGACACTGATACAATGAGAACAAAGTTCTCTTTTATGCCAATGCTCTTTAATCAGATCTTCTTGGAACCTGGATTGTATAATAAAGGCTAATGGAGAGACCATGTTCAGGAATGTCTTAAAGCAATTTTTAAAAGCCTGTTCCATTTCTTGCACACAAATAATAACGAAGTTTTACAAAAACAAGATTTCTGCCACATAAATCTTGCTATGGAATTACTGGCACCAAAGAGTGAAATGAAAGTGGTAGAAATTGATTTAAGATGGCTGTGACTTTCACAGACCATACACATTTCTCATGTGTTTTGCAGAATAAATATAGCTAGTATACAGATTTTTGAGAAGTTGATGTTGTTTGATTTTTGTGGTGTGAATGTGTGTTCAGCTCTTGGTCATTATTCATTGTTCCAGAACACCTTTCTGTTTCTGGGACTTACTAATTATAAACAATATATATGTAATGTTCTGGCTGTGCCTTTTTATTTTTGAAAGCTGTGTTTTAAAGGTGTGTAGTCAGAGAATTTTTCCCAACTTCTTTTAAACTATGTCTTGGGCCTTGGAAGACCAACTTCTTACTTCAGTTTTGCTAAACTTCAGTTGCTAAAAAAAATTCCAAAGGAAGTCTTGTTTACAATTTTATGGCTGCCTTACTACCATTTATGAACACAATATGTAGTGCATTTCTGTGTTCAGTCGTGGCTGTCTTTGTTGAAGCAGTATCTGAAAACACCATGTGCTGATAAAGTGCAAGAAGTATTTTTAAAGCGTGTGGGGGCTGGTGCATACCTGCCAAATTTCTAGTTTGTGTTAAAACTCCAGCATGAGAAAAGCAGATTTTGATTAACTAGTGGATAAAACAACAGTATTTTGTGGTGGTGTGGAAGTTCAACAACCTAGAGTGAAAAACCCTGATCTCACATCTTCATGAACAGAAAGCAAAGGCCTCTATAAATTCTAGCTGACTGAAATGTGTGTAGCTTGCTTCTTCCTTATGTGAAATCTGTCAGCTGTGAGCTGTGTTCACTCATGCAGTCCAGCTTACTTAGATTTATTACTCCTTTCGGTTAGTGATTTAACTGGCTAGTTAAGCTTGGTTTAGGACTTCAGTAAGTGCAGAACTTGGCTGAGGAGAAATGCATTTCTCAAAAAAGTGTTTCTGCTATCCTTTCACTGTGGCGTAGTTGAGACTGAAGGCCAGTTTACAGAACACATAAGGTTGTTGTATTATCGTATGAAGTTTTAAGTGAACTACTATAGGTCTAAGACAGGGAAACAGGTCTGACAAGCTCAGTTAATTCTTATTATCAGAGGAAGCTGAGAGGTGACTTGTAGTAGCGCAGAGAAGTGATATTAGGGAACTTACAAGACAAAGGAATAGTGGGATTCAGTGGCTAGAAGCTGAAATTTGGCAATTTCAATATTAAAATAAGAAGCAAATCTCTAGCAGGATAATTAAACATTTAAAGAGCCTATCAGGGGATAGTGAACTTGCTATTGTTTTACAACTTTGTAAAAGATGACCTGTCTACAACATTAAATTGGATTCTGCAGCTTGACTATGTGGCTCAGACTTTGTTAGTAAATCCTGAAAGCACATTAAACACAAATTATGTGTATTCAGATCACTACTTCAGTAAACTACATATAAAAGTAATTTTAGGCTTTGTACAAGTATTAATAGTATCTCAACATTTAGGCAAGTTAAGGTCAAAATATTTAGGTAGCAATAAGCAAGCAATAGAAGTGCATGTCCAGTGCATTCCAGCATGGCAATGACCTTCTAGGAAAAAAATTAGATCATGTGCTGTCTATACTTGAAATATGCTGAAACCCAGGAGAGCAATCTTGTTGGTTAATGACAGTTCCAGACTGTGCAGGTATTGGACAAGAGGCCTTCAAAACAGGAATCTGTTGCTCTCTGGCAGCTCTCAGTTCTGTATAAAAATAAAAAAGAAATAGTAGTGGAGTGATGGATTATAATAGTCTCCGGGATACTCTCCTGCATACTTTCCTGGATATTTTTTTTATTACCCCTGTTTAGGATTAGAATTTGTGAAGAGGAGAGAAAAAAGCCATCCCCAGGTTTTGGGGATGTATATGGTCTGTATATGGTAGGGCAAAGAAACACAGACTATTTCTTCTCAGTTAACACTGTTGCTGTGGTCTCTGCTGGTCACAAGGAAAATTTTAATAATTAATAAATTTAATAATAATACTTAATTTAGTACTCATCATTGTATTCCACAGTTTCTTCCAAACGTGTTTGTTTTCTTTGCTTCTACTTCTGTGGTTTTGCCTGGTATTTTGAGACTCCTGCATTCAGGAAAACCAGGGAGGTGATATAGGAGGGAAAAGACCACAGTAATAAGATATAATTAGGAAGTTCTTGGCCTGATTGTGTCATGAAAAGGATAATTGCTCTGGAGAGTAACATTTCAAACACTGCAACTTACTCGGCAAAGAGAAAAGGTGAAGTGTTTGTCTCATGCATATACTGTGAAGAAAGTGGTGAGCTCTGGATCTGTAGACAACATGCATGTCATAATTTGCTGTAGCATTGTGTTTTGTGTGAATCTGCTAGACTTCCAAAGCTTCAGCAAGCTGCTAAGGACTCTTTACAATAGAGCTGCTTCTACTTAAATATCAGTTATCTAACGTAATTTCAATGGAACATAGAATACACAGCTTCTTCTTCTTTTCCTCTACTTGCTTCTGTGACTGTTACGTACACTCTTTATAGTCCACAATGACTGCTTGTTATACATTTTAAGTTATCAGCGGGGCACATTTGCAGGGCATATTCACTCTAGATGTTATTGTTCAATTCAAATAAAGGTGAAATGGTTTTTGCAGGGAAAACCTAGAACCTGTTTCCCACAGAAGTTTAAATAATGATAGCGTGCTATAGCAAATATAGAATATGCCAGATGGGAAAACAGGGTACAGAAAGTCCAAAGAACAGGCAAAATTAGACCATGGTGCTGTGTTTGGGCTAGCAAATAAAGGCGCTATTAAAACAATGGGGTGTAATAAACAATAGGAGTGGAAGCTGATGCAACTCCACTGAGTGGATTAACTGCTGCTAAATTCAGGACTACGCAGACAGTATAATTCTGGAATAGGTTGTTTTGGTTTGGAATTAAAGGAATTATCTGCAGATTGTTCTTTGTTCTCCTCAGTTCGCTCCTATACTTAACTGAATCTCTCTGGGGAATGTGTTGTTATGGCAACCTGTAAGTTAATCTTGATGTTTCAGACTTAGAAGTTATGTTACCATTAAAATAAAATTCAGGAAATATGTAAGTACAATTTTGTTTCCTAAACATAGTTGTAGATTTCTTTTTAGATCAGGGAAGTATTGTGTTCCAAAGAGAAAAGTCAGGAACACAAAACTATTGTCAGTTATGTGTATACAGCTTTGCCACTGCTGTAAGAATGGGAGATTTAGGTGGAAGGTGTGAAGGGAGGGTTCTTAAATGAGAAGGAAGAGAGTAAGAAAAGCCTTGGAGACTTTGAAAAGTGAAGACTAATGCTGCTGAATGAGGCTACCCAATCTAATGATGCCTGCTGCCAAATTCACAGCCTTCAATTCTGTCTTTTCTTGCTGGAGACAACATTGCCTAAAAGCCAAGATGTCTGATACTGTCCAGGAAAAAGTAAGTAGGGGGCTCATGCAGTGTTGCTGTCCTGCACATGTGCATGCTTTGAATTTACAGGGCTGTCTCCTCCTCCCAAGATCTCGTTGCATCACTCTTTAGTGTTGCAACCTGCAGAGGTTTCTCTCTGGAATAAGGCCTCCAGCATGGTGTAGGTCTCTCTATAAAAGCAGAGGCAATTGTCACCTTGGCCTGAGTTTTCTATTGCATGTGCTAATGACATTCCTGCATGAACAAAAAACTTGGATTTACTATTGTTGAGCTTAAAATCTTGTCTATGGGCAAAGAGAGAATACACCTTCTGTACAGCCAAGAGTGTACTTTTAATGCAATTGAGAGTCTAATAATTGGGTGAGGGGGGAGAGGAATAAAACCAAATTAAGCCCAAATTATTAATTTTGTACACTTTTTCTTGGTGATTTCCTCTCTTTCTTCTGGACGTAAGGTTGGTAATTTCAGCCTGGTGGTGGGATGCTGTGACGAGTCATCAGTAGGTAGGTCCTTCACTGTTAGTAATATGATGTTTATGTGATCTTTTTCTCTAACTTTCACTTGAAATAATTTTTCTTTCATGAAATCACAAAATCATTTAAATTGGAAAAGACCTCCAAGAGCATCGTGTCCAACCTTTGACTGATTACCCTCCTTACCACCTTGTCTACTAGACCATGGCACTAAGTGCCATATCCAGTCATTCCTTGAACACCTCCAGGGATGGTGGGTGACTCCACCACCTCTCTGGGCAGCCCATTCTGACATGACCACCCTTTCTGTGAAGAAACTCTTCCTGTGTCCAACCTGAACCTTCCCTGGTGTATCTTGATGCCATTTCCTCTCAATGTTGCTTGTTACCTGGGAGAAGAGACTGAACCTTTGCTTGCTGACATGCATTTTCAGCTTTGCTATTTTTTAATTAGTCTGCAGCCATTATGTCTGAATTTACATTTTTATGGTGCTCATTTCAGAATTTTGTTCTCTTTGTAACCCCAAACCCAGTTTTGTCTGAGTCCAAGGTTTTCTTTTGGTGACTGTTGGCAAGTTGCTTATACCCAAGAGGTATGAGTGTCAAGGCTCTGCCTTATGTCTTCTCATTCCGTGCCTGTGAACTCTGCACCACTTCCTGTGTCTCCACTTCTGAAGTCTCCTCTTATTGTACCAGATCTAAATTCCTATACACAATCTCATTATGCTACAGCCATAAATTTCACATTTTATTGAAAATAAGGACTTGTTACTTCTACTTGCATAACATTATGGCTGTACTGTATGAAGAAAGTAAAATAAAACAGCAAAGTTGCTGGAGAAGACTGGCAACCCTCAATCCTGAGGACTTGTAAATTAAGTACAAGATTTCTGACCTGTAGCCAGCAATGACAACATTATATTACACAGATACATGGTTATAGAATGCCTGAATTATTGCACAAAAAGTCTATAGAAAACAGTTCCTACTATTCATCTCCAAGCTTATCACCACTAGCATTTCAGTCTTGAAGCTGTTATCTCATGATTGCATGATTCTGGGAATTGGTCATCTTTGTTTTGGAATTTGTCTGATGTGTTCTTGAGTCTATACAAAATACTCAGTCTTCCTGAAAATACCTATTCTTAGGTTTTGTCTCTCTTCACCTGCTCAGAAGAGCAATTTTTACTTTGCTATTTCATTAATAAACGTTGTTCCCTATCACAAACTATGTCCAGTGGTTTTTCTAGTCATACAGGAATACAGCAAACACTGATGCTTTGAAGACTTCAGATCCGCTTAAAAAAAGTTACAATCTGACATGTTATTACAGCACAAGTTGCTCATTTTCCATTAAATCCTCTGGCAGCTGAAGTTAGCCAACTATTTTGGTGAAAACTGTGCTTTGCACCCAGTTTTCCTTTCCATGGGGACAATGAAAACTCACACTTCTTTCCTTCTCACTGAAAGAAATCTATTGGATTTTTGCATCAATTTCCAGGACAGGAATACATTTTTGTCAGGCAAAAGGAATCATTTATGCAGGTCTGGTTTTAGAGCTGGACTGTTCATGTTTGAAGAGGAGTGGGCCTGCTGCATCTCTGCTCTGTCAATAAAGAACCTTGGTTTGAGTATTCTTCCAAATATTTGTGCAAAAGAATAAAGCCTCTTTTCCCACTTGTGATAAATTAAAAAGAATGCTTGATAATTTGCTGATTTAGTTCCCCAGTGAAGCTGCCATGTGCTACATGGATTTTTCACACTAGCCTTTGGACTACGTTATGTCTTGCCTTTAGGAGACTGTTTATGTTACTCGTATCTGCTCTAACAGGACTCGGCAAGTTATATTTCATGTACACACTTCATAATTAGGAGGAATTGATGTATGGAAGTAGGAATGAACTACAAAAGAAGATCTTAATCTTGTACCCCAGGTGTGTGCTTTGGGAAAGCTTTGAAACTGTTCATCACTGTAAGTTCAAAGATTCGGTTTGTGCTTCTCAGCTTATTTCATCAAAATTTCCACCTATTAGATTGTGGAAGAGGAAACTAAAACACCAACATGAAAGAAGCTTCAAGCTGCATCTGTCACATTAAAGAGACTTTGTTAAAATAGTGGTAAAAAGCATCCCACAGGGGATTTGTTGGATTTATCCAGAAAAGGATAGCTTTCCTCTGCCTGTGGAGAGGATGATTAGCAAGCCATGAGCACATGGAAGCAGTGAGAATTCCTTAGGTCCAGGCCCCGAGTAAACAGGATTCTGCGAGATTAGATCTCAGTTTGTAGCATACAGTGATATTAGCTGGTTATGTGATAAACTTGGGCAAACTCAGTTTTTAAAGCTCTGTGTACCTGATTTCTCAATTAATTTTTTGCTTTTTAAAAGACTTTGGCACACGCACTCACCCCACTGTTTTGCCCTTCTTGTATGTGTCCTTAGTGGTTTCTGAAGTGCAGCTATATGTAACTGCATTTTCATCTTCAGGGCTATACTTCCTTAAATAAAGCAGCTAACCCTGCTCTCTGAGGGAAGCTAACTTAGCCTGCAAAATGCTTGTCTCCTATGTAACTACACTTCCCTATGTCAAAGGGATTTCATCCCTTTCTATTTTGTAACAAACTAATCGCCACATGTTCCTGGTATTGTTTAACTGAACTAGTTTTCCAAAACCCAATGTTTAAGGGTTCCTTTTCTGTGTATTTATCTCTGGACAAATTTTCTGGTTCTCTCATGCCTAAGAGAAAGATGTCTTAAGGAAAAGGGAAACCCAGCATTTCTTAACTTGGCCAGAAGAGCTTGCAAAATTTGAGTCCAAGCATGTATGGTTTAGCTGATTTTCAAGGCTGCCTTCAGTAACTTATAATGGGCAATATTTTCACAACAATGTTAATTCTTTTGTTAGCAAGGTACTGCTGTTAATCATGAAATGCTATGAATCCAGTCCTGAAATTATAGAACTATTGTTATTTTTAAATACCACGAGAACCGACTGTGCAGTCCTCCCACTAGCTTTGAAAGGAATTGAATCATGTTTCCAGCATGGTGACTGGCAGAGAGGCAAGATAAATTGTTTGGTGAGTTTGATGGCTTCAAGTTTTCAGAGGTTACTGTAGACATGAGATTTGTATCACAAAAATTTTTGTTTCTGAATTAGAAGTGTAAAGCGAAGTACTAAGGAAGATACTGATTTTTTAGCTGACATTTGGGTGAAGTTGAAAAAAGCTCATGTCTCATGATGTTGCTTAGAAATTGTTCTGTATTTGCTCGCAGGACAGCACGGACCATCTTACACCATCTTAAGCCCTGGGCAGCCTCTAAGAGGTGAACAGTCCTCAAAACTGGCTTTGCCAAGAGGCCTGCCAGCCATCTGTATGCACCAAGAGAGGATTCAGAATTCAAACCAGCTTGTTTGTTCTCCTTTTTTCTCCTCCAGAAAACTGTGCACTTCTGTGTCCAGTGACTTACAGGCAGCCTTGCATGACTCCTGTACTGGGGCAGAACTCCTCCCTCCTACAGTTCCTGCGGAGAATGCTTTACCACAGAGACAGCAATCAGACAAGCAATACATTGATTACTGATCCTGATATGTCAGTTTGGGGGTTTTGAAGAAAGTAAAGGTTTTGAAGCAGGCTCAGTTCCATTTTTCTTCTCACCATTAGTCTTTGTCTCCTTCACTGCTTGGGCCGGACCTGAGCTCCAGCTCGCTTTACACAGTGTCAGTGGGTCACAGAATCATGGAATATTCTGAGTTGGCAGTGACCCACATGGATCATTGATTCCGACTTAAGTGTAAGGCCCACACAGTGATCAAACCCACAACCTTGACGTTATTAGCACCATGCTCTGACCTCATTAGCTGGGGTCGGTTCAGTCTTCATGCCTAAGATGATAAATTGGATGCTGTCATGTATCCAGCCCTATTAACAAAATTCTTCTCTGTCTCTTGCATGTCCAGTTAATTAAAGAATTGTTTTAAGATTTAGATTCCTAGTTCACTGCTTCCAGGACTACTACGTGAAATGTTAGGACTGCCCCAGGCTGAACTTTCTCTGAGTACTGAGCAAAAGCCACTTTTTGATGTCTTTTTAGTCTGTTTAAGGATATATGAACAGGTCTACAGCAGAAGTGATGCAAAACTCAAGCTTGATAGACTTAGTATTATTTAGATCCTTCTCAGTTTTGCCTTGCTCCAACAACTCTTATATCAGGGGATTTACTGGGTTTACTTAGAGAGGAAAAAAGCAAAGACTCAGAAGTCTCTTTTGCAGAATCCTCCTTATGCCCTGGCATTTTGACTAACATTAAAGTTAGCAGGGCTGCATCTTGGTTATTTACTGGGACGGATCAAAAATTCACTCTGAATTACTTTAGCAGGAAATTTAGATCTTGATGCTGACTGAAAGGGGGATTCTCTATAAAACTGACTGTCATATATAATGATAACTAAAACTGCATATATTAATTAAAAAACAATAAATTTACCTAAAACAGCAGGACAATGATTTTGCTTGTGACACCATTATAAAGAAACATTTGTGATTGCAGAGAATGAGACTCATATTATGTCTGGAAATGTGTGAAGCTTTTCTAGATGTCTCCTAGCCATGGCAGAAGAGTATCAATCTAAAAGTGACATCTACTGCAGAGCATTTATAATGTGTGAAGTAGTGTTTGTTGGTGGAGAAGCAGAAGCACACTAATGTGAGAGCTGTGAGGTCGTTTAAAGGTGAGGTAACAAATGGGTGTCTCTGGATAAACACTTGAAATGGAAAGATTAAGCAAGCAGTCAGTCAATAAAAAACTGCAAAACCATATTTTTCCTTTGAGTATCTGTAAGAAAGTAAATTTGGGAAATGTTAAGGCTTCTGTGTTTCAGTAATGACTGTGCTATGTAGGTGTATATGGTGGTGCTGCTAGGATAAAGCTGATGCAAGATATTCAGCACTGTGCACTAGATATGTAAAATGCACTGCTGTGCTGGCCATTAGGAAGCACATTTGGGCTGAATCTGAGAAACAAGTTAACAGTAATACCAGGTTAGACATATGTTCTCAGCTCAGATTTTGACTAACCCAGCCCACGCTAAGGCCTGATGTGTGCTCAAAGCAGTGCCATTAGGTCAAAGTGAGAGTACCAGGTAAGCAGGACAGGAGGCAATTGCACTGCCATGACCACCTGCAACTTGCTGGCCAGCGAGAAATTATTGGTCTCAGTTATTAACACTAGACAAATCTGTGGGTAGCCATATTCATCAAAGGTAAGGTGCTCTATGTGATAAGAGCAGTAACCATAATGACTGCTTCTATGCGGTTAACAGGGAGAAGATTTCACTTTAGTGAAACTTTTTTCATAAACCAGTAGCTGCAAATGTGGTTATCTGGGGGATGATACCTCTTGTCTCTGTAACCCAGCTTAATCTTTAGCCTCAATCCAATCAGTACTTCCAGTAATGAATCTCCTAAAGCACAAAGCAAGGTCTCATCTCACAATCTATCCTCCCTGAGAAGGATTTCGTGGCCTAATCATCCTCAAAGCCAGTGCTGAGATCTCTGTGTACAGATAGCCAGTGCTATGTCTAGATGCCTTAGTTTAACTATAACAATTTAATTATTTGGGGAACATACGGCATATAAAGCTGAAAGAAAAGGAATAAAATGTGCATATGTTCCTTGTTGGTGACTCTAATAAATCATTGATACAGGCACAAGAATAGCACAAGCCAGGGGATAACTGCTGCTCAAAGTCCTCATTACTCATATTGCCAAAACTCTGACTGGACCTGGGAGAAGTTCCATGCCACCATTTCTCTAGCTGTCTTGTTCCACTGTATCTATGCCTCTTCTAGGTCCAGGCTTGCTCTCCCAATTTAAGAAGACTCTGACTAGACAGGTTCTGCTCTCCCGTACTTTCTTTTCCCATGATGGGTTCTTTCCAGTTTAACATACTAAGGGCTAAGAATGTTTATATATATATATATATATAAATATATGTATATATAATTTTTTTATATATATAAATTATTTTTTGAATATGTTGTGGACATCTTGAAAGAAGTTGCACTCCTATACTTAGAAAGCTGAAATAAAACTTAAATGAGTCTTTTTGATCATCCACTCCAGAATTTTCTCCTACAAAAAGACATTCTACTTGTCACTGAAGGTTACTGTTATGCTACATTCGTAATACAGAAATGGAAATAATAATAAAAAATTTACATAGTTCCCTGAGGTTTTGCACTAGAAAGAAGAAGGACTTCTTATGGCAGTGGAGGCAGCTCTGCTTGGGTTTGCAATAGCTACTTTGAAGAAAAAAATTAAGGAAAGTGAGAGAAGTAGCAGACAAAGAGCAAGGGAATATCAATGAGCAGGAAGTAATGCCAGAAGTAGCTAGGGATTACTTGAGACTGAACTGAAGTGATAGGCAAGTAGTTGTGTGACAGACTTTCTGGTTAAATTACGAACTTTTGGGCCCTCAAGGATTGAAGTTTGGACACCAACTATATAACCTTGATGCATTATGTTGGTTGTACCCTAGAAATTATTGATGTCAGTGCTAACAGCAGCTCTGGTCTATTGACAGGTCAGTGACTGGTGGAGATCTCTCCGTCACAGAAAGGATTTGTGCAAAAACCTATGAAGCTAAATTTCTCTTCTCTGGAAACAAAAGGAAGGCAGGATGTTAAACTGACATCTACTGAAAAGTGCCTTTTTGCTTTTTTAGTAGGCATTTATCTAGAAGAAAAATAAACTATGTGCGGGAATAGGCATGGATAAGGGCCAGTTTCTTTCATTCTGGAGAGAATTAAAAATAATCTGCCCTTATACCTGTGGGCCATTTACATACATGTGGCACATTCAGGAAAATGATGGTTGATTCACAGTTGAAGTGGCATTCAGGTTATGTCACTTCTGAATTAGAGCCTTAAGATATGATTTAAGAATTGGTTCTCTGCTTACAGAAATGGAGAATTTGTGAATATTTTGCAGACAAGAGAGAGGTCAGCTGTCTGGAGAGAGCTGAGCTGTCATGGCAGCCTCATTGCTGCAGAGCCTTGTTACTCTGTCCCAGGCACCTCTGCCAACCTCCTGTTGTGCCACAGCTGCTCTGCAGTAAAAAGAAGCCCAATCAAGGGCTTAGCTGCTCACAGAGATCATGGGTTACCTTCTGCTGTTCTGCTTCAGGTTGCGATAGGTTGGAATCTCAGTCTAAATGCTTCTTCATTACTGTGTCAAGACATGTAATTATTCATTAGTTTTTCATTCATGTAAAATTGATTAACATTTGAAGACTGTTTAGATGGGCTACTTGTTCTGGCTTCTGTGCTATGCCTTGGAGAAGAGAAGCAAGTGTTTACCAAACAGAAAGACTGTGTATGCTTCAAAAGGACGTTTTCAAAACAGGTATTAAGAAAGCTTCGCTGTCTCTATGGGGATGATCTGCACTCTGCGGAGTTGTCCACTTTGACATGGCTTTGCAGTGAGGCACTGCTGGCTGGGGAAAAAATAAATTCATGCTGTAAGGAAAGCATCTGAAAGCTTTTCAAGATAAAAATACAGATGGAACACATATGCTCTGAAGAGATTTGTAAGGTATGAGAAATGGAAACTTAAAGTGTGCAATTGTTTCAGGAGTTCAGAAAATGCTGTGGTTACTCTTGTGATTTTTTCTTCCTTTTAGCTAGCTCTGTAGAGCAGCCCATCCAAACTTATCCTGCTGAACATCTGCTTGTGAAACAAGTCCCTGACTAAATGCCATGAAGGCAGTTGTGGACTTGGGACTACAATTTTTACTGGTTTTAGCCCTTGTGAAGGCTGCCTGCCCTGTTGTGGGGGACATTTGGAAGCACCAGACCAATTGTTATTGTATTTAGAGGTGAGTGCTGGGTCCTCTGTGCTTTAACAGTACACTCCAAAATCTCTTCTTCCAACTGGATGAGTATTCTCTAAAGAGTGAGATTATCCTTATTGCTACATTAGGATGGAAACATTAGGCCTTGTGTTTGCAGAGAACATGTGGGAATGAGTAGGAGCTCTGCATTATATGTAGACGCCTTGTTTTCCCAGCTCCTTGACAGAGCAACCTCTTTGTTCTGACAGTCTGGCAAGTCAGATGTGGCTGATTTAGAGCAGAAAGAACAGAGTAAAGTTTGAAGGATAAAACCAGAAAAAACCCCCAGATGAGTCAACTGCAGGAATGGACACATATTCTTTGTCACACCATTTCTTTGCATCTCATGTTGTCATGTTTTACTTATCAGCACCATTGCCTTCAGGCAATGCAGTGTGATCTCCATCAGGATCTTTTTTATTCAAGAGTTCAAGACTTGTTCCTTGACTTTCGTGGACTAAAGAACTGAACTTTGCAAAAGCTGTTGTGAAAACTTAGAAGAAAAATAACTGACAGAAAAAAAACCTCTTCCAGTCTATCTAAGTTCTCAGTTTTGTCTTTTTCAGTATGTTTCTTTAATTACATTCTGCCAGCTCCTTGGACCATGAGAATTACTAATTTTTAAATGCAAGAACCGTTTCACAGAGAAAAATGCTATTAAGATTTCTGGACATATCAGACCAAGAGCCAAACAGTCCTTTAATTTAGCATTAGGCATTTGTTATAAAAGCCATGACCATGGTAAACTTGTCCGGTATTAATGAGAATATCCTGTGTTCCCACAGGACACCCATTGCAATTCAGCAATAATTAATGTACCATTGCAGCAAAGTGTCAATGAAAGGTCATACTTTTCAGTGCTTGTCTTTTCAAAACAATTAAGCAATTAATTACTGTTCTCTAACCTCCTGCTCAGTTAAATGTCTTTCTTACAAAAAAAAAAAGCTGTTTCTTTATATCCTGTCATTCCTGTAAAATTACCTACCCATCCTCTAAGAATGAACTTTTTTCTTGGTATCCCAGAAGTCTTATGTGGAAGACGGTAATTGAAATTAACACACTAATAATTCAGCCTGCAAATTTTGCTGTTAGCATGTCTTTGATGGTCATAATATAAAATAGCTATCCTTCACAAATGACAGATATTATTAAGCCTGTGAAGCTGCAGAACACTTTTTGTGTATTCCTGTGTGCAGTTCTGCAAGAACTTGCTTTTGAATGAACGTTTCTTTTTCTTTAGTTTTGTAACATGTTTTATATGAATATTGTAAGCCAGTTATTTATTACTAGTTTTATCTTAGCTGATCACTTCTGTTTCTACATTCAGACAGGATGAGAGTGTTCCTAAATGGGCATAAAGAGCTGCTTTTCACTTTACTGTAGAGAGATTTGGAAGTGACAGTACAAATCTAATCACCATTTTTTATTCATAGCAGACATTTTTTGTCTTTGGGGAAGGTTTTTTGCATACCCTGAGAAATCTGAATTTGTCACCTGCCATGCATGTTTTGTTGCATACCACATAGCTGCAGTTGGAGGAGAAACTTCCTTGCAGCTCAATCAGAACTTAAAAATACTATGCAAATTCCCACCAGGAGCAATGTGGCATGTATGGTGTGGCTGTGGTAGAGCAGGATCAAGCTGCCAAAGAAAAAGCTTCTGTTTTCAAAAAAACTGACATAGAATGTATTGGCCTGGAGAGAAGACTGCTTTGCTCAAGAGCAGTGGATCCGTTAAAAAGCTGTTGATGGAGCAATAACCTCAGCTCTTGAACAGTTTATCCACTGAAGTAATTTTATGGTTGCTTAGCATTTAATCAGTTAAAATGACTAACAGACCTAACCTGTGGAGGAAATCTGAGATCACTAAACCATGGTATTCTATAAATGGTGTTGGCATACCTTGTAATTTATCCTAAAAAGAAATAGATGCACTTTTTATAGAGAAAAGCCTCTGCTGTGGCAATACATTCACAGGCTTACCTTTGTCTTCAAGGGTATTTTAGCATGGGCCATTTTTCTCTTTTGGCATTTTTCCCCATTTCATGTTTGAAATGTGTATCCGTCTGGAACAGAAAGTTAAAAATTATCTGTCACTGGAGAGGTTTGGTGCAGTAAATGATTGTGGAGGCTCAGATCTTCCTCTAGGCAAGTTGTTATGGTTGAGGAAGACTCTTCAGTAAGAAGAATCTCTAACTGAATACATTTTACTAAGCCACAGTTCAAATTTGAGAGTGAAGATAGGATTATTGTGAAAAATTTTTCCCTGCAGCCCTTTTTCTGCCTGAGTAAATGCTGTGTCCAGTCCTCTCTGTTTCTGTCTCTCACAAGGACATTTGTGCAGTTGGATATCTGAACCACATGCAGTACCCAGCATTCAAATGGATATCTAACTGGAGGAGAATGGACAGAACATGGTCTGCAGAGACATGAAAATATTTACTTGAACTATCAATATGCTAGATTTTACTAGCAGAATAAGGTCTATATTTATAGGACACCTGAGTCACTAGCAGTACTTAATGCAATTTGCCTGAAGTGAAAATCTTTGCAAAGTTGTGCTAATTTGATATGAACATATTGATGTTTTGAAAATATATTTTAATGTATGGATGCACAGAGAACAGACTCTTTCTCTAGAGTCCTCCACTGAGCATCCAGAATAATCTGAGACTTCAACACAGGTCTTAGATTTAAATTTGTCAATTTTGATCTTCACAGATCTACCTGTACTCTGTGTCCTGACATTTGAAGTATATAGTTGATTTGCCTGCTCATTTTCTCTTTGAAGCAGCAAGGAGCAGGGGCTGGACATCTAGCTTTTCATCTGTATTTCCTGTATTGGGTTTGTGTGGCCAGATATTGGTAGCAGGGGGGCTACAGGGCTGGATTCTGAGAGAAGCTGCCAGAAGCTTCCTCCATGTCTGGCATGGCCAGTGCCAGCTGGCTCCTGGACAGACAGTCCTGCTGGACAAGGCCGAGGCAATCAGAAATGGTGGCAGTACTTTGGGGATAACATATTTAAGGGAAAGAAAAGGTATTGCACAGGTGTAATTGCAGCCAGAGAAGACCAAAGTGAGCATATGTGAGAGAAACAGCCCTGCAGACACCAAGGTCAGTAGAGAAGAGAGGCAGGAGCTGCTCCAGGCACCAGAGCTGAGATTCCCCTGCAGCCCCTGGTGCAGCCCATGGTGAGGCAGCTGTGACCCTGCAGCCCCTGGAGGTCCATGGGGATGCAGAGATCCACCTGCAGCCCATGGAGGATCCCCACGCTGGAGCAGGTGGATGCCTGAGAGGAGGCTGTGACCCCTTGGGAGGCCTGTGCTGGAACAGGCTCCTGGCAGGGACCTGCAGACCCACGGAGAGAGGAGCCCATGCTGGAAGAGATCTCCTGGCAGGACTTGTGACCCTGTGGAGGACCCACATGGGAGCAGGCTGTGCCTGAAGGACTGCACCCTGTGGAAGAGTGACCCACGTTGCAGCAGTTTATGGAGAACTGTTGCCGATGGGAGGGACTCACACTGGAAAAGGTAATAGACAACAGCCTCCCATGGGAGGCACCCCACACTGGAGCAGGGACTCTTCTCCCCCAGCAGTGTCAGGAACAATGTGTGAAGAACTGACCATAACCCCCATTCCCAATCTCTCTGTGCCATTGGTGGGGAGAAGGTAGAGCCCAGGAAGGAGGTAGGGTTGAGGAAAGATGTTTAAGATTTATTTTAATTCTCATTGTCCTGCTCTGATTTTGTTAGTAATAAATTCAATTAATATCCCAAGTTGAGTCTGTTTTGCCTATGATGGTATTTGGTAAGTGATCTCTCTCTGTCCTTGTCTCAATTCAGGCACCCTGCTTTCTCTCCCGTGTCCACTTGTGGAGGAAAGTGATAGAGCAACTTTGGTGGGTGCCTGACATCCAGACAGAATCCACCCACTAGACATGTATACCTTAATTTCTTCTTCCCGTTTTCCATCTAGATGCAGTGCTATGCAGTTAGATTAATTTAAATGACCAACCTCTTCTGGGAGGAAAAAGGGGAGGTTGAATGAATTTTCTGTCCATGTAACATGCCATGACTGTTCTACCCCTGTGTCAGAGTTAACCAATGTTTTGATCTGGTCACAGAATGAGCATATAATCTACTATTACAACACTTTGCATAATTTCTAAATTTTGTTCATCTTGTTTCTCAGATTTCTGTATTTTGTATTTTAGAAACTGTTAACTTTGGAACATTATATTGGTTTTTTTTTTAGAATGCGCATCCTAAAATATATTAGAGCACTGGTTCTATATTAAATATTACTTTATTTATTGTACCTGTCAAGTGAGTGACACACCTTAGGCTAAGAAAAGATTCAGCTGAAGGAAAAGGACAAGAAATCTGCCTCAAGATTTTTAGTTCTCAGAGGAGACCAGGCAATCACGTTTGTTTCCCCAACTGCTTAAGTTGGAATCTGGCTGATCAGTACGCAAACCAGGATGGAAAGGTTGGGTGGATAGATGTTTCAGATAGCCCCTTCCAGGCTGGCTGAATTCAAGATTTTTTTACTCAAAATCTGAAGTAATGGTTGTAGTTATTTGTACAAAGAGTCATAAACCTCAAAATGTATGTTCCCTCTCAGTACAAGTGTTATCTTATACTTGTGATGAGGTTTGCCCTTCCACCTCGTCCTGTTTATCAGTATTGGCTGCAGATGCAGATGCCTGAATCTTGCTATTTTTCACAGTTCAGAAGTGCTCAGAGCAGCCTGTGGATTGCTTTGTTTCAGTGAGGTTAACAGGGCATGGATTCTGTTATGTTTAACAAAACAGTAGGAATAGTTACATCTGTCATGGTTAATACAATGTCTCACTTGCCTGTCTTCACAGGACCTAAATTTCTAAATCTGCCTTCTCAAGGAATGTAAAACCACCACTTGCAACAGTAGGTGCTGGACATGTGCAAACATTGTTGATGCTCAGTAAGGTGCCTTCATGGACGACAACGTAGCAGCCACACTCGACAAGCCTTAAGCCCCATTCTGGGCATTTATATACCATGTATTCAAAATGTGTTCTGCACAATGCATAAATGTTGCTATTTGTTTCTGCTGCTTTGCTGGTAAGAGGTTTTTTACATATAGCTTTATTTTCCAATTTAAATGGGTTTTCATCTGTCTTTTAGGGCTTTTGCGATAATGTTTTGTGGTTCTATTGGAAAGAAGTTACTTTCTTCAGAAAATACCTGTTTCCCTGATGTTTTTGCTTAACCATAGTTAATTTTACACAATAGAGACACTTTTCTAAATGAGATGTGAATTCTGAATCTTTCTAACCATTTATTTTCTGATAGAAGGCAATTGTGACTTGCAGAAACTGGTCTGCAAGAGGCTACAATTAGGCAGACACCAACCTCTCTCCTGATTACTTTCCCTGTTTATCAGGGACACACAGTGTCTTAACCATCATGTAGCACCTCAGTCAACACTCTGACTATGATGATATTGTTTCGAAGGGGAAAGCATTTCTGAATACTATTAACTTGGCCTTCTTCATATTTTTAACAATCCAGGAAAAAGGAAGAGAACTATTTACCTGATAGTAAAATTGGAATTGAATGCCTTTAATTACACTGCTGTAAAACAAAGATGACATGACATGAGACTTCTGATTTTCCCTTTGTATTTCTTTGAACATTTCTGGTTTTGGCTGATAGCTCACTGCTCAGCTGCTGGAGTTGCAACATGGAGATCTGCACATAAAATTTACTAAATGGAAATGATGTTTTCATATATTCTCTTTCATATACTGAGCTCATGAATTTTACATATGCATGAGAAGTGCAGAAGTGGAGAGTACCTGAAGAATATAAAGTACTTCAGATGCATCCATAGTTGCAAACACGAGAACTGTAGGACTGTTTTCTGCTGATAAAACAAACAAAGCAAACATGTTTGGCTTTCAGGAACTGTTACCTTGATGACTGTACTTTGAATAGCAATGGATGGCTCTCAGGTAGCTCTGAACTCAGATAAAAAGCAAACTACTACACATGGAACAAATCTGAAACTTATTTTTAGTTAATTATCTAATAATAAGTTGTTAGAGGGAGGAAAATGGGCTGTAGGCTTTCAGCTGATGGCAAACATCTTTATCTAAGTTTTTTTCCCTACATTTTTGGTACTTTAGGAAGGCTTAGAGACAACCTGTGAAATTTAAAAAACTTTCAAGGTTTAAAATTCTTAGTGTGTAGAAGTTTCACAGGGAACTGTACTAATTGAGCCCACTTGTTCCCTTTACCTTACACCTTTTTCTTAGGAGAAGCTTCTCAAAAAACAAAGGTAGTAAGTTTACATAAATATGTATAAATTAGAGAATCATGTTGGCATCACTTATAATCAATAAAGAAATTATTGTAAGGGGCAGAGCTTCAGTCTTCTCTCAGGATGTCCTGCTGGAGAAACTCTGAGTTTGCTTATCTGTCAGAGGATCTAAAAAATCCTCTTCCTAAGAAGCCCAGGTGTGTTGTGGACTGGAACCTGGTCTCGCTGGAACAGTAGTTGTGTTGCGCTTGATAGGGGTACAAATGCTTCAGCTCACTGAGGCTGATTGCTTACTGCCTCCTCGGGTACATTAGTGGAATTGGGCACATCTCAGAGCTATTTCAGTTCCTTTTTCACCTGTGTCTAATGGTATTTTAAGCTTATTGTAACTGAACTGGGAAATGGTTACAGAATTTTTCAGTGTCTTCTTCTGTTTCTCCTCACAGCTCTCATGTCAGATAAACTAGTCTGTTTAACACTGTTTTTTGTCCAACTGGTTTGCTTTATTTGAAGTCTCTAGCTTAAAATGGTAATTTGTAACAAAAATATGGAGTTAACTATCAATTTCCATCAATACGAAGTTCAACAGTACAGTTAATGATCACTGTACGTGCACAGAAAAAGTGTGCGTTTTTTGCATCTCAAAATATGATCAGTACTCATTTTTCTTCAACAATGGGCAATGAAAAGTAGTTAGAAATCTCAGGTGCCATGAAAAAATGCATATACCAGCTTTTATAGAATTACCTTTGATTTAACCTACTTGATAATTTTGCTGTGCTATAATGTAGTTAACAGAATTATTAAAAGATAAGTAGTCAAGTAACTTATGAAATACTTGAAAGCAATTAGGGAGGACTAGGGAGAATGAGTTTCAATAAAAGCTGGAAGTTTCTGGGAGTTCTGTTTGCATTTATCACACAATTTCCATGCTAGCCATGGATTTGTATTTTTCATTGAGAAATGTTTCTTCATACTTTGTTTTACTTCAAAATTGGCAACCATCACAGTTGTCAAGATTTTCAGCATTCCAATGCACATCTGCCTCAAGATTCAGGGGCTAGACTTTGATGCACAGAATGTACAGTGCACCATTCTTGCTGCAGTAGCAAGACTAGAACATTCATGGTTGCTCTTTAACTGCTAGTTGCAGGTTGATTGTGAATGCCTGGTGCACCATCTAGTAAGGAAAATAGCAGAATAAAAGTATTTTTGCAAATCCATTTTTTCAAACTCTATTGCTTTGTAAACTTAGAAACTCTGCTGCTTTGCAGCAAAACAGTGCATTGAATTGAAGATGGAACTTTTGAGCCAACTGCATTTCTTAGCTGCAGTACATTATATAAACCTAGTTGTCCATTCAGTTGTGGAAGATATTGATGCAGAAGTTGAGAGATTCTGATTTCCTTCAGACTCCTGACATCAGATGATCAGCTTAGATTTTGTGGTTCCATATCTAGGTCAGCCTGAAAAAACATAGTATTGATTCTTCCTAGGTGGACAGACTAATACATGAACATTTGACTCAGGAAAGTTAAATTAAAACCTCTGTGCAAAGGAAGACCTTCCTTGCAGAAGAGTGGATATAGATGTTGTGTGGTGGCTTTGACTTTTCAAGTAAGATGCTGTAACTGATAGAGTGCGTCAGAAGAAGCCCAGTAGCCATTATGTTTCTTCAGCAATCTGATCATGTTGAGGCATATCAGTATTATGTGCAATGCTGCTCTGGAAAGACATTGTTTAGGATGAGGAACTTGCCATTACATTTCTATTCAGAATAGACAGAAAGGTCCTGCTGTTTTATGGAATGGGACTTGTGTGTTAATAATCAGAAACAGTGATGTGCGTGCAAGTGGTGTACAGGAGAATGGTGGTGAGTGGTTCAGAGTGCTACTGAAAATCCAAAGGCTTCTGTTTCCTCACTCACATGTTTATGGGGAAGCACATATTAATTGGATATGTTTCAAATAAGCTAACAAACAGTCTCTGCCTTGAAAAGTGAAATAGATATTTCTATATGAATGTGTGGTGGTGATGGTAACTGATTAAAAATGCAATGTGCAATGTGCTGCAAGTCTTGAGGAAGACAACACATGCAAACAATTAAAAAGAATGAACTGTCATTAGTCACATCCTGTGTGAAATGGAGCTCATAAATTTTCTGTGCCTTAGTTTGGATCTGCTTTTGAAATGCACTCCCTTCTGCCCCTAGAAAAAAACCATGAAATATTAATCACTAAAGAGGCAGTATGAAGAGAACAAGGAGGTATGACGAAAAGGTGCAACTAGTAGCACTATTACTGCGGGGAAGAAAATAAAAAGACTGATATAAAGTGAGAACGGAGTTAATTCCCTTATCTTCTGAGGTGACAGCCTGCTGTAAAAGATATTAATTTATTCTATGAAATATTAAATAAGGCTGCTCTCCAGCAAGATCACTGTATCTGTGAAGAGGAAGGAGAGGTAGAAAGCTCTGATGGTTTGCTCTAGGAACTTGTTAATTGTTGTCTGATTATCTGAAAAATCCTTCTGCAGGATTTCTGGGAAGTCCCAGAGGTGCACTTGCTACTGGTACTTTATACAGGAACTTTTTTTTATCTTTTTTCTTTTTTTTTTCTTTTAAGTGGTATCAAGTCTACCACAAAGGACAAACTTCAAAGAATAAACAGGCAAAACAATACTTTAAATGCAGTTAAGCCAATCAGCTGTGCTAAATGGGTCCAGATATTTCTTAGATATTTTGTTAGAACATATGGTTGTCTAAAACATGCCTCTACTTCTGTTGTGTGTGATACAGCATATATTAGTGATCCATTGCTTATATCATTGACACTGATCGCGAGGCGGAAAAGTGACTTGTGGTCAGTACTGAGAAACTGTGCTTCAGTGGAAGAGTGTCCATTTGGCAAGGCTTGCCAGTTCTCAGTTTGCCCCTTCTTAGCAAACTTAAAAACAGTCACATTAAGAACGTCAACATATGATGTGTATCAGCAGAAGCTTCTTTCAGGGCTCAAAGTGAGATACACAAAATACTGTCTCTGTTCCTTTCCTCCTCACACCTTCCTGCCTCTAACACAAGTGCAGCTTCTGCAGCATTCTCTTCTGCTGTGGCTATATTCAGTACTGCTGCTATAAAAAGAAAACTGAAGCTTGGTTTGGTTAACCTGGGTAGCTCTATATGCTGGAATGGGTGAACCTAATTCTCACTGCAGGCATCAGAAGCCAGGAGGGATTACTGATATAATTTTACAGCTGGAGGAAAAGAGACAGGAAGGTTGAAATACTTTATTCATGGCCAAAAATGAGTCAGAGAAGAGATGAAAGCCCTTGGAAGCTCCTATCCTCCTTAAGGCTAGTTAGAGAATTATTTTTGTTAGCCGAAGTCTGCAAACCCCTGCCTTTTTTCCTTCCATCATAGAGGAAGTATGCTCCAAGACCTTAGTTCCTAATGGCTGGGCTGAGAAGAATCCATGTCTGGGATAATGCAGACTCAGTTTGAATTCCTGCACCCTCTTTTGAGGCAAGATCCTGAATACTCCACACTGCTGATCCCTCCTTTTGTATTTTCTTTTTTCTTTTCAATTTTGTATGAAATTAGACCAGACTATCTGACTTTCTCATGCTCAAACAACTGAGCCAGAAGCTTGAGTTTGTATTCCCGCTCTAGACTCAATAGATGTGAGTGTTGACTTCTACATCACTTTCCAAGAGATTTCTCAGGTGAAAGATTATTCTGAAGTGCAGCGACTGCCTGTGAAAATGTTTTGAAGGATTCCCTTTCTTCTGTGCTGAAGTGAGGTTTTCAGCAGAGTGAAGCACTAGAAAAGACTTCTGGGAGGAGCAGATGGACTACAAAATTCATCTGTTTCAGAGTTCTAATCTTCAAGTTACTATAAACTCCAATATTAGATTTTTACAAGCATACTTTTTGAAACACACCTTATTTTGACAAAAAAAAGCAAAAATGTGGCTATTGCTATTCTTTCTGGCCACAAAGTTAAAAAAACCAATTCAAGTTATGTAGTTTACATTTGAGTTTTCTTTTAATTTTTTTGGTTTAATTTTTTTTTTTAAAAAACGCTGTTTTGTCTCCAATATCGTTTTTTATGTGATTAAATGATAATGAAAATGTCTATAGGGTTAACATGTGCTTTTGAATATCTTTGAAATTGAATGTATTTACATAGCAATTTAATATACATTGAAATTTTGAAAACATTTATTTGAGTCTTTGTACAGCTGTGTTTTAACACTGACTTAGTAGAACTCTGTGACAGCATCTGCTTGGTGTGTTTCGTGCTGCAGAGCGTTTTGATGGGATTGTTGTATCTCACAGTGCCTTTCAGAGACCTCTGCGAAGAGGGACAATATATTGTCCTCTCCAGAAAGCCAGAGACCTCGAACTTAAAAATGGAAAAAGAGAAAAATTTCTGATGTTGCACTATGTGGCACAGTAGCATCAGCAACTTCACACGGCGACCTGCATAAGATAGAGAAGAATTAGAAAATTTAGCAGGAAATATGACAGCTGGTGACACACAAGTCTTTGTAATGGATTTTAGGAATGGATTAGATGATTTAGGACAGTTCTAACATGTACACAGATTTGCTTAACTTTCTCCTCTTGTTTACGTGAGCAAGACACTCCTCCAGCCTAATAGCCCACAGAACCACAGGATAGCTTAAGCTGGAAACGATGACTGCACCACATTTGGCCCTCGCTCCTGCTCAAAGCACATCTGGCTAGATGAGGCTAAACTGTGCTTTCCTTTTGTCAGAATGTGTGCTATTATTTTCCCTTTCCTGTGTCTATAGGCTTCTTTTGTTCCTTCTGGAAAAACTGTGATGTGTGAACAAGGAGGGAGTTGTGATCTTCCTTGTCCTCATCTCCCGGGTCAGGTAACCAGAGCCTAAAGATTGTATCATTTACCTGCCAGACTATAGATGTAGCTCTAAAGAGACAGGAAAAGCATACTCATGTAGAGGCTGAGGAAAGCCCAAGTTCCTTTAGCTTCCTACGTTATCTTAATTTGTACATGAAAGACTCACTTGCTTCCAAAAAAATCCCATTTCCAAAAGAACAGAAGAATTCAACTGCTCTTCTGCAGCAGAATTGTCTTAAAAGATAGAGCATCTTTTATATGGGGACAGTTGGGATGATGTTTCATTTTCTTGTCTATTTTTACATTACCTGTTCTTTACATAATATCTAAGACAGTATAGGATATATGTTAAAGACTGGTAATGTGCAACTTTGTAATATTGTATAAAGAAACACTCCTCACAGGACACACCAGGTTTTCTCGCTTTGGAGCTACCTCAGATAAAAACTGGAATTACAAGCATTTTATCCGCAGCTTGATATGGCAAACTTTCTTTGCAGACTGAAGAAACTTTTTTTGTTTTCTACATTCTTTTCTCTAGTACTGACCTAATTAGCAGAGAAGTACTGTCTTTCATCAGCAGTTGGTCAAGGTTAAATCTCTAATATAAGTAGCAAGGTTCCAGTGCTCAGCTATGCCTCACTTCTCACTCTAGTATGAAACTTAGTACTGTTCCAGCTCAGACCAGGACTGGAACAGGAAACCAAATTTGATTATTTGGGAAAACAGCTAGTAATGAAACAACAAAGAAAAAACCGCATACAAAGAGTTAATTTTTTTGATATTTGTGTTTACCAACCAAATACCAATTTCTATGTGAATACTTGAAATTTGAATATGCTATATGTCTTAAAAGTTAAAATTAGTATTGCCAAAATTCTTTGTACAAATATGTCCAAAATCAGCTTTTGATAATTTCCCAGGGACCTCACAAAAAAAAAAAAAAAAAAAAAAAAGAAAAGAAAAAAAGAACACAATATNTCTTTCCAAAAATTAATTCCTCTGCTCTGATATGTTCCCGAAAAAAAAAAAAAAAAAAAAAAAAAGAAAAGAAAAGAAAAAAAGCCAAGCATATTGAACAGCAAATTCTTAGAAACCAGTTTCTGGTTGCCAAGCTCTGTTTCCTTTCATTAGCTTTTAATCTATTCTGTCTAACCAGCAGAATTTGAAATTGGCTAGGTAAATGGGAAAGGGATGATGCAATTGAAAAGCCAATAATACAGGCTGCAACTCCTGCAGAACAGATCCTGGGCTTGGCTACTACAGCCCAGATGCGGGGTGCTGAGATGCACAGCAGTGTGCAGAACTTCCCAAGGTGCAGCTTCTACCTGCAGTCATGGGTTGTCACAGCTTCCTCCTGGTTCCTAGGATTTTCTTTTAAAAGTGCCCTCAACTAAATAGGAGCAGCTGAGGATGTGGGCACATCTAGACGGTTGTTGACTAAGTCAGAGTGGAAAGCGTTAGCTCTTTGATGAAGCAGGAAATTCAGCATCTGAGGAACCACTGAGATAACATTTCCATAGCCTGTTGTCTGACCTGAAATCAGGAGGAATTTGTGTTGAGTGCTTCAATTTCTTGAAAGGCTAACAATATTTGCTAATAAGCCACTTTTTTTTTTTTTTTTTAATAGTGGCTGCCTAGATGCTAAAAGAGGAGCTAGTTACAGACTCACACTTTTGCAGATAATATTTCCAGTAAACTGCTGTATTTTTATTCATTGCTGCTTTAAAAAACTAAATTCTCAAGCAGTCCCTTATGGCAATAAACCAGATGGAAACAATAATTTGCATATCTCAGGAGAACAACACACAGGCTATTCAGAGATAGAGGGGAAAACCACAGAATATTATACATAAATTACTGTATTTTAGCATGTAGTAGACACCAATTGTTTAATTTTTTTTAGCTATCTATTTATTGATTTCTATTTCAAGCTACTTTAAAGTAGTACAGATACTTGGGCAATTTTAGAATGAATGGAAATGTACTATATGAAGATTCTTAGTAGATTGAAATAGATCTAAATTTAGTTGCTTATTAAATTTAAATTGCTATGACTTATCAACTAAAAAAAGTAAAATGACACCATTAAGTTTTCAAACTACACAATTACAGTTATTGGTAATTAGTTCAACTGTTCATCTTTCCAAATGACACAATTATTCAGAGAATCATAGAATGATTTGCATTGGAAGGGACCTTGAAGATCATCTAGCTCCAACCTCCCTGCCATGAACAGGGACACCTTCCACTAGACCAGATTTTTCACAGTCCCATCCAGCCTGATTGTGAACACCTCCAGGGATGGAGCATCCGCAACTTCTCTGGGCAACCTGTCCCAGTGCCTCACCACCCTCACAGTAAAGAATTGCTTCCTAATATCTACTGTAAACCTACTCTCTTTGAGAGTATGAAGCTATCCCTCCTTGTCCTGTCACTACATGCTCTTGTGAAAGGTCTCTCTCTGTCTTTTTGTAGGCTCCCTTCAGAAGGAAAGCTACATTTAAGTCAGTCCAAAGCCTTCTCTTTTCCAGGCTCAACAAATGCAATTCTCTCAGCGTTTTGTCACAGGAGAACTGCTCCATCCCTCTGATCATCTTGGTGGCCTCCTCTGGACTCCCTCCAACAGGTCCATGTCCTTCCTGTGCTGGTACCCCAGAGCTGGATGCAGTGTTCCAGGTAGGGTCTCACCAGAGCAGAGCAGAGGGGCAGAATCCCCTCCCTCACCCTGCTGCCCACGCTGCTTTGGATGCAGCCCAGGACACGTTTGGCTTTCTGGGCTGTGAGTGCCCATGGCTGGGTCATGTCCAGCCTCTCACCCACCAGCACCCCCAAGTCCTTCTCCTCAGGGCTGCTCTTGGTCTGTTCATCCCCCAGCCTGTGTTGATACTGGAGGTTGCTCTGACCCAGGTACAGCACCTTGCACTCAGTCATGTTAGATCTCATGAGATTCCCATGGCCCCACTTCTCAAGCTTGTCCAGGTCCCTCTGGATGGCATCCCATCCTTCAGGTGTGTCAACTGCATCACTCAGCTCGGTGTCATCTAAAAATTTATTGAGGGTGCACTCAATTCTTTCATCTATGTAATTGATGACGTTATTAAATAGCACTGGTCCCAGTATGGACACCACTTGTCACTGATGTCTATTAGAACTTTAAGGCATTGACCAGTATCATGTGGATGCAAAATCTTCTGAGTTGATTTATTTTGCAACTTAGAAATACATCTGTCCACAGAATGTGAACGTGATAAAACAGTCTTAACACATATTACTAAGAAGCATTTTAGCTCCAGATTTCACTAAATAAAATCTAAATTAGTCATAGCTGTAGTGTCTGACATTTATTTTCATTAGAATTTAGACTTTAGACCTAGAAAAGTGAAATTTCTCTCAGTCAGGAGTTTGATTTACATTTAAAATATGCTTAGGGATAGTGATTGTGATCTGATGACTAATTATGAGGTTTTAGATGTTTTTGTCTAATTCAAATATGACCAAGACTAACAGCTACAAAAAGCCTCAGCTGATTATCATGGGCAGTTATTACATTTTTGTTTGTTTATATGTTTGGCTTGGGGGCTAGGTAGGGTCCTTGCTTTATTACAGTTTTGGGGTTTATTTCATCTTATTTTCCCTTTTACCAGCATGAACCATGACGAAAGGCATTCTTAGTCTTACTTTTTGCAGAAAGGGAAGTTACACCATAGAACGTAGGTGCTTGTATGAGCACTTGGTTGTAAGGAGGTGGCCTGAAATCAAACTGAAAGACCCCTTTCTCTGTCCAAGTGAGCCATTCTAGCACAGTGGGAGGCACCTGGTAGTAGGTGAATACTGTGAAGCAAGGAAACCTCATGGTATTTCCTCTGTAAACTGGTAGTTTCTCAGCAGAAATGCTTCACTGTGTTCAAATAATCACTTATATGAGAGCTGAAATGTATGTTCTGTGAGACTGCTGCAGTGGTGAGGCTGTCTGGGGATATTTCATGCAGGTTGGGTGGTTTTACAGTTTGGACAGACACATGTTCTAGTTCTATGAAGGCTTTTGTAAGAGAAGCCTTGATTTTGGCAAATCAATCATTTTGGGAAAGTCCTTGAGAGATTTCCAATTGGTGCTCTTGGTCGTGATGCTTAGCATTTTCTACTTATACTGTATCATTTGCCTGCCCTTCGTCTTCAACCAAGAAGCAGTTATTAGTGATAAGACAGTTCCATCAGTGTACTCTCTTTGAGATGAAGACTACAGGGCAGTGTTTGCATGGGTTAATACCACAAGGTTTTGACCCTTACATTTGCTATTTAGCAATACAGTTAAATAAGGAGTAGATGAAAGGAAGAAACTGTGTGTAGAACATTTCTTCTTAATCCTTATACAAGTTCTGATGTTTGGCCCTATTTCAGTCCATTTTGACCATTTTGTTTTCTAAACCAGTGCTGAGTGGTTGTAAATGGTACTGTATATCAATAGCTGCCAGCAGGAGTACCGGAATCACAGGAACCATCTTTTCTCTTGTCCCTGCACCACAACATCCTGAAACTGCTGTGAGGGAGGGAATGTACAGACCCATGAGGTGTGCTTCACCCTCACCTCTCCATGAGCAACCAGGAGTGATTGTGATAGCTGCATCTGGCTTAAGTTGGACTTGTTGGACCCCACCTGGAACACGGCATCCAACTCTGGAGTCCCCAGCACAGACCAGACATTGACCTGTTGGAGTGAGTCCAGAGGAGGTCACCAATCTGTTTAGAGGGATGGAGCACCTCTCCTATGAGGAAAGGCTGAGAGAATTGCGTGTGTTGAGCCTGGAAAAGAGAAGGCTTCAGAGTGACCTTAGTGACCTAACTGCAGCCTTCCAGTACCTGAAGGGACCCAGAAGAAAGATGGAGAGACACCTTTTACAAGAGCATGTAGTGACAGGACAAGCGGCAATGGCTTCAAACTCTCAAAGAGATATGTTTACAGTAGGTATTAGGAAGCAATTCTTTACTATGAGGGTGGTGAGGCACTGGGACAGGTTGCCCAGAGAAGTTGCGGATGCCCCATCCCTGGAGTTGTTCAAGGCCAGGTTGGATTGAGTTTTTTGCAGCTTGATCTAGTGGAAGGTATCCCTGTCCATGGCAGGAGAGTTGGAACTAGATGAGCTTTAAGGTCCTTTTCAACCCAGGCCCTTCTATGATTCTATGATTCTGAGAGTACAGAAAACAATACAAGCTAAGGGACATAAATCTTCCTCAACGGCTGAGGGCTAGGTGAGCATGGGCCAAAAAAATTACATCTGGCATGCAAATATGACTATAAGTCAATCACCTTACTCCATAAATAGTGGGCAGCCCAGGGCCCATTGAGATCTCCTACATGGCAGAAATCTCCATACCAGGCTACCTGTTTGAGTAGGGGTGCCTTTCAGGGTTACTCCTTGTAGCTGAGACATTCCTTGCTGCAACAGAGTCTTGGTAAGTAATTAATAGCATGCTGAACTTTGAAATTTTAGCTGAGTGATCTAAAGCATTATATATATATAGTTTTTTAGACATAGATCATCGACCACATCTAGGACTAAGTCTGAATATAACCTCACAGAAACTGTTAAAAATATGAACAACTCTTATTTTAATTAAAATAATTGTTTATTACAAGAAAGTAATTTGGAAAAATAACAGCATCTGAATTCTTAAAACCGTATTAAAAAAAAACCCCGGGAGCGCAGGATCAGAGACTCTTGGAGCCAAATTGGCTATGTACCCACAGCAGAAATCTTCAGCGCTGGATTTACCTCAGCTAATCTGAGGGAAAATTTGCTTAAAATAAAAAAAAGAGGAAGAAAAAAAAAAAACCACGNTAAAATAAAAAAAAGAGGAAGAAAAAAAAAAAAACCACGAGGTCTCTGAACAGAGATAGGCCCCTCCCCCCCCCTTCTTACCCAGGGCATGGCAGCTGCAGGGGATGTTCACCAGCTTGGCCCCATGGGGAGAGAGGGGGGGAAGGGCTCTGGGATCCTACTTTTATCCCCTCTTAGCTCTTCCCAGAACCCCCCACTGTCCTGCCCCACGGCACAAGATGATTGGTGAATTCCAAGGTACATCACAAGTCCCTTTCACCAATCGATCATTTGCTGGGGAGGGACATTGGTTCACAGAGAGGAGGTGTTTAACAATTTAACTATCTTAACAACTTTAATAACTATTAACTTGGTTATAAGATAATTTTTATATGCAAAAGCCAATTACCTAATTTCATATATGACAGAAACTGAAAAAGGAATTTAGAATGCAAGGAGGTCCTTTCTGTAGCTCATGACTCAATGGGAGGGTCTCGCTGGGAATTTTGTCTGACCCATTTCTCTATACAGCAAAAGTTCAAGTGTACCTTGGCATCAAATGTTAAATCACTATTGCAGTTACTGTTGCACTTTGTTAAATTACTGTTTTATATAAATAAACATACTCCCACTTCTCTCTTACAAGTGAAACGCATCACTCATTCTGTCACAGTGGCAAAAGACTGGCCGACACACATCTGTCTTTTCCTTTTTCCAGAGATCTTGTCTAAGCAGTACTTTTTAGGCTGAACTGAGAGACGTTGTGATACAAATCCCTTTCACTCCTTTATGTTGATCTCAAAGGCACAATATTGAACACTTGGTACTGTGTTCACCTGTTTGACTCTAATGTATATGCATACTTATCTTCTATTTTTGTGATTACATCTGGTCTTCTAATAACACAGTCTGTAATGTGAATGTCCATACATATATGCTGCTTATTTTCTTATCTTTTCTCCAAGAGGCTTTCCTCTATATACAGTGTATTTTTTTGTGAAGGTAGAATTTAAAGGGCATGGGTGTCTTTGTTTCCCGCTGCAGTAAAGCTGTCATGAACCTGAGATTAACCTGAAACTTTATAACCAGTTTTCATTGAGCTGCCTCAGTCAGCCAATTTTGCATTTTCAGAGGTAGAATATTGCACAGAACTTTCTAGATGTTCAGTAAGGAGTTTTTCTCAGAGGCATGTACTGTATATGAGTTGAATCTGTCACTTAATACACTTTAAATTCTCTTTAAATTGACCAATGGGCTGGAAAGATACAAGGAAAATATAAAGACAATTTTTTTTCACAGGATGTAGTATGTATACAGAGTATGTGTCTCTGTGAGAAAGGAAGACTGTATCTTTCAAGAAAAAGAAATAAATCATGCAGTGGGGTGATGCAGAAGTCCTCTTACACAGACAGTCTCTCTTGCCTCGATATATTAGTGATTTTGAATGAAAACTACATGCTTTTGGATTTGGCTTATTTACACCAACTGAAAAAGACGGTTTCCATTTTGTTGCTAAACAGCTTCATACCAAACAGGGGTTTGCAGGTGCATCTGTGAACAGACTGAACTAGGAGCAGTTTTAGAGTTCTCTTAGATCACCTGCTTCCTGCCTGTTGTACTAAGTATACTATTAAGAGACAGCTCACACGCTGTGGGAATAAGAGATGCACAGTCACCAGTAGATCACAGCTGCTACAGTGCATTTAGTGAATCACATTTATTACAGTGATTTGTGTAGTGTGGTCTCTTATCTCGTATTTGGTGCCTGGTGAATCTCTGTTTCCACAGAATCACAGAACAGGTAATGTTACAAGAGACCACAGTGGGTCATCTGGTCTAACTTTCCTCTTCAAGCAGGGTCACCCTAGAACACCCTGCACAGGATTGCAACCAGGTGGTACTTGAATACGTCCAGGAAGACTCTACATCTTCTCTGGACAATCTGTTCCAGTGCTCGTTCACCTGCACAGTAAAGAAGTTCTTCCTCATGTTCAGGTGGAACTTCCTGTGCACCAGTTTCTGCTCATTGCCTCTTGTCCTATGCCTAGGCACCACTGAGAAGCCTGGCTCCATCCTCTTGGCACCTTCTCTTCAAATACTTGTAGATATTGATGAAATCTCCCCTTCTCTGCCCACCTCTCCAGCCTGTCCAAGTCCATCTGAGGGGCTGCACAGGCCTCTGGTGGATCAGCCACTGCTCCCACGTTTGCTAAGAAGGTATCTGCCCCTTCATCCAAGTTACTGATGAATAAGTAAAAGAATACTGGGCCCACTATGGAACCTTTGGGGGCACCACCACTGAGAGGCCTCCAACTACATCCTGTGCCGCTGACAGACCCTCTGGAACTTTGCTGTCCAGTCAGTTCCAAATCCACCTCACTGTCCATTCACCTAGTCCCCACTTCCTGTGTTTGCCTATGAGGATGTTATGAGAGAGAGTTGAAAGCCTTGTGAAGTTGTTTTACCAACCTTTTGGATGTGCAGGTGTTCAATGAAGAAATAGACTATACAAAGCTTAAGGGAATAAAATATGTTCCAGAAAATTACATGTGGCTAAAAAAAAGACGTTAAATAAAATGCACTGACTTCTCTTTTGCTCTTCTCACTTTCCTTGCCCTGAGAAAAACAGTACCTAAGAACTAAAGAAACTGTATACACATGATCTCCCAGTGGTAAAACAGCTTTCAGGTTCTTTTGAATGAAGAGTTAAACCTCTTACTTTTTCTCCTTCCCACTGTATGCAGCTACATATGTAGTAGTTAGGCTTATAAAACGCAATACTGGCAAAATGGGATTAATGAAATCTGGAATAGGAGCCTTTGGGTGAAAAGTGTCCATGTGTTTTGGCTATAGTTAGTACCTTCACATATTTTATATATGATTAAAAACAAACCAGAAAAGCAACAGTCCTGTTGGAAATGTTCCTGCTGGGAGTATCCATCAGGCTTACTGTGTGTGGCTGTTCTAAAAGGCAGAAAAAAAGTTAAGGAACATTGCTGTTTCACATTAGGCAAAACATGACTAAGAGAAATAATATTGTGGACACAGTAAAGAAACAACTGTCTTGGTAAATTAAGCTCAACTGTGAAAACTCTCTCTTTTGTAATCTCTCTGTTGATATCACTAACAGCCAAATAGATGGTTTCTGTTTTGTGGACATGTTTCTTTCAAGATTAGCTGAAGCCTGGATGCTGGAAGAGGACTGGAAATTAAGTAGACTGTACTCCTGGTCTGCTTCTTTGTCTCACTGCTCCTGAGGAAATAATTTACTTCTTCTGGTTGTGGAGACAGAGGTGGAAAAGGTCAAGCTGAGGTCAGTGGGACAGGACAGTGTTCACTGGTTATGCCTTGCTTAAGGGAGCTTGTAGCAATGTTTCATTATTTTATTTTATTTTATTTTATTTTATTTTATTTTATTTTATTTTATTTTATTTTATTTTATTTTATTGTATTGTATTGTATTGTATTGTATTGTTTTGTTTTGCTTTGTTTTGCTTTGTTTTGTTTGTTTGTTTTTTATTATTTTTATTTTTATTTTTATTTTACCTGATCTGGTCTGGTTTGGTTTATTTAATAAATAAGACAAAGTTAGGAGCTTGAACCATTCAGCCTTAGACGATGAACCAGACATATATGAACCCCATATATGGGGTTTGTGGGCTTTATGGCAACCTACCTTAGGAAAGCAACTGCACTCACTTCTGCAGAAAACGCAGTTCTGAGGACTTTATTTTGGCTTGGAACTCCATCATGTCTTTAAACAGCTTTACCTGAGTATCTCTATGCCAGTTGTATTGAACAGTCATACTTAGAAAACAGTCCAAGTCCACTAACAAGCAAAAAAGTGTCATAACAGAAAGTTTTAGTTGGTTGTCTAGATAAGAGACAAGTGAGTTCTGATTAATTGCATTATTTATATGCTTGGGTTCGCAGCAAGGCCTTTCGATGAAACGAGGACAAGCCAAGAGCTCTGTGAGATCTGCTTTCCTTCTGAAGAGTTATGGGTTTGGGATCAGGGAGTTATCTGCAAGGGGCACCTGTGAGACTGTGACTTGGAGAATAGCTCTCCATGGCACAAAGGCTGAGGATGCAGGCTGGCCTGACTGAACTACATGCATAACAGAAATATGAGATGTGCTTGTGGCAACATTTACAGAGTTGGTGACTGTTTTATATTTCTTTTAGCAGGTTTTTCTGATTTTCCACTTGTGTGTTTGAAACCTGGCTTACTGACATGAGAAAATTCTCTTGTTTGTGGAGTCAGTCTGTCTTCTTCTGGTCAGTGTGTATGCAAGAGAGTGGGGAACAGCAACATGTGACAGTTGGACGCTTTGATGGTTTTCATGTGAATGTCTGTCCTGGTGATTCCAAACTGTAGAAATATCAGATACCTTGCTCCATTTCTGCAAATTTCCACTGTCTTGGCAATGTTAGGCAAGAAGGAGGAATTGATCTCTGTGGCTGAGGCAGTGCCAGGGACTGAAACTGGAGGGGGCAGTCCCCAGGCACCCTGCCCCCCATGGCAGTGCTGCAGAGATGCCTGGCGAGGAAAACTGCAGGCTGGTTGGGCAGGTGCCATGGGCCACCTGGGCTGCTGGCCAGCCCAGGGTGAACAGCGCACAGAGCAGAATGGCTCTGAGCAACTCTACTTAGAGCAACACTTGTTTCTGATGGCCAGTGAGTTCCTGCAGCCTGTCACGTCCAGGACACCGACAGGGCTCTGTAGTGTGGAAGATACCCCACTGAGCTCTATGAGCTCTATGAGCAGAATGAAAATATTTAAATGCCACGTATTTTTTGCCACCCCTGCAAAATACTTGGGTTCAGCAATGCACATCAGCTCACTCCTTCATAATGTTTTTTAAAGTAAATTTTCCTAATTGTAATGCATGTGGTATTTGGATATGTTAGAATCAGCCAACAGCATCTGCCTTTTCCTAAAGTTGTGTATGTTTTCCCTTCTATTAGAAATTAAATTCTGTTTTCAATTTCAAAGTGGGCAATAGTGCCAGGTTCTTTGTGCAGTATAGCTGGCAAGCAGCTGAAATATTTAATTACTTTTTATTTCCCAGATCATTAAAAAGTCCAGAAATATGTTCTAAAACTTTAGCCTTGGCCTGTTTAACTTTTCAAGCAGCCTTCCCCTATACAGATTGTGTCCCCATGTGAATGAAGTGCTGATGTCTTCTGACTTCTTCAAAAACTCACATAAGAGTATAAAAAATTATTATCAATTCCACAAGTCAAACACTGCATTTAGCTCCACGCACTTTAAAGTAACCCCACAACAACAGTCCTGTAAAGAAGGTTAGAAGCCAGTTCTTTTAAGTTCATTCCTATTTTAATACATCTTGCTTCCATACTAGATACACCTGAAGATGATTCTTAGTTCCAAGATGTATACATGACCGTACAGTTTCTAGAAGGTACATAGGCACGACTCTTGGCAATTCAGACACCCCCCAGGCCTGATTGTCAAGTCTGAGAAAAACTGGATGCAGTCAGGCTTCATCCCTATCCTTATAACTAGGCTAAACACAGTATTCCTGTGAAAGACATCAAACAATGTGGAGTAAGAATACTCTACTACTTAACTCAGGGGTAGGACATTTTTAAAAATATTGACATCAAAGACAGGAATTGATTTCTACATTGCTGGTCAGATTTTAAAAAATGTGCTAACATAAGATGGTGGAACTCAGTAGAAGCTCCACAAGGTAACTGAAGTAATTTAGGAGGAATATGCACTACTTTTATTGTTGCACTTAGGTGAAGAGAACAGCGTTGCAAAGAACAGCAAAGATATGGAAAAAAACCCAGTGAGTTTTGTGAACTGAAATCTCTCTCCATGTGAAATAATGAGTTCTGTCAGAAATAAAGATTAACTCTAATGGCCAGTTCTCCACTGAAATTTTAAGTCATTGGTAGCATTTAAAAAAAAAAAAGTGACTGCATTTACTTAAATAGTTGGTATATCTAATAGTGGCAATCAATAAGCTTTGTGCTTTAGAGGAGGACTGTTTTGCAGAATCCAGATAACACTCTTACATTCCTTTGCATAAATTGTGAAATCAACTGCTCTTAAAAGTGCTCATATTGTTTTTTTTTAAAGCTGCTGTGGAGTGAAAGTTCACAGGCATTTTAACACATTTATTTAATTATGCTCTAGGAAGGAAAAAGTAAGATTTCAGGCTCTATCAGAGCAAATCACATAAGGTAAGAAAAACATTTGTTGATCACAAGCTGTAGAATAGGAAAATGATTAAGGTAACTCCTGAGGCTTACCCATTATTTCAGCATCATCGTTTGGTTAAAAAAAAAAATAGTGCTTCAGGACTCCGTTCTCCCTCTTAGCAAGTATCTGATAAAATTCTCCCGCTTGAATGACCAGATGGATTGGTTTTTAGATTTTTCTCTGTCACACATACTCCTCCCTAAGAGCCATCAAACTGAGATGAGGTAAATAGAGACTCTGATGCCTAATTTTAGGTGATGGGTCTTGCCTACCTTGTGTAGTTCTGTTTAATCACCCATCTCCAGAAAACGGGGCTTCTAGGAATAAATGAGTAACTATTCCTGAGCCAAAGATCCCTCAGATGAAATTGACACTAGTTCTTTCCTAAAAGAATCTACCTGGACTGCATGACTTTCTAAAACCAAGCTTACACTTCATGTGAGCATTATCTACTGTGAAACTTAAAAAGTTCTCTTCCAATCTGCTGGCACATGTCCAAGGAAGAGGAAAAAAGTTGATGAAGGGTCTGGAGCACAAGTCCTGTGAGGAGTGTCTGAGGGACCTGGGGCTGTTTAGCCTGAGGAAAAGGAGGCTCAGGGGTGACCTTACAGCTCTCTACAACTGCCTAAAAGGAGGGTACAGCCAGGTAGGGGTCGGCCTCTTCTCCCAGATAACAAATGACAAGACAAGAGGAAATGGCTTCAGGTTTCACCAGGGAACGTTTAGATTAGATGGAAAGGGTATTCAAACATTTGAACAGGTATCCCAGGGAAGCAGTGGAATTGCTGTCCCTGGAAAGTAGATGGAGTGCTTAGGGACATAGTTTGGTGGCACACTTGGCAGTGCTAGGTTAATGACTGGGCTACATGATCTTAGAGGTCTTTTTCAACCTTAATGATTCCATAATTTGATAATCACACAGAAATTATCACCAGAATGTTTATTTCTGTCCTTTTGATGCTTTCTATTCCACTCTGAATTGAAAGAGGAAAAAAATACATGAATTGAAGTACGTCAGTGCTATGACTACATAACTAGAAAAAGTCAGGATCTTCCAAAGTTACTTACTTCTCTTTGAAAGATGTGAGCTGTGGCAGCCATACTGCAATACTCTTTGGAATGTTGCATTTTTGAGCATAAAGTATGGTCTGGTTGTTATGGGCTAGCCCCAGTAGGCAGCTCAGGCCCACACATCTACTCACTCACTTCCTACAGCAGGACAGGAAAGAGGTTCAAAAAGGCAGAAGTAAGAAAACTTGTGATTGAGGTAAAGACAGTTTAATATGTGGAGGGGAGACAGGAAACAAAATATGACAAAATTCAAGTGATGCGAGGGCAGTCACACACCACCAGCTGCCTAGTATTCAACCAGTCCCTGAACAAGGATGACAGTGGAAAACGTCCCTTCAGTTTAGTCACTGAGCATGATGTTGTATATAACTATGAGATGTCCTTTGGTCACTTGGGATCAGCTGTCCCATCTACAACCTCTACCACCCTCTTGCCTGCCCTCAGTGTACTTGCCTGGAGGGGGGAGAGAGAGAATAGGAAACAGAGAAGCACTTGTCACTCTAAGGCACTGTTCAGCAATAGCTAGATAAAGGATCTGTTATCAGTGCTGTTCAGAGTGGTCACATATGCAGGATCTAGCACCATACGAGGTTACATGAAGAAAATCAACTCCACTCCAGACAGACCCAGTTCCTGATTAAAAACTCTGCTTTCATCAGTAGGGGATCTTTCCCCAGCTAGGGGATTTTTAGCTGTTCAGTTGCTAATGTAAATGACTTAAGTATTTTCCTTTGCTCTGTTGTTTGTAGAAGGTGTAACTAAATTCAGTGCAGAGCTGTAACTGAAGTTGTCCTGACACAGCCCAGCTAGGAGAGAAGGTTGCATTACAACAAAGACAAAAACTATCTCTTTCTCTATGTGGCAGCCAGTGCCAAGTTACTTGTTTTCAGAAGAATAGTTTGTTTTTCTACTATTTCTTTTCACACTGCTTTGGGGAAGTTTCTTGTTGGGACCTATGCATATTTTCAAAGCAGTCTCTATCTGATTTTCAGCAAAGACCTATGTATCACTGCTTAAAAGCATTTGAATGACTAGCAATCTCCCACTGAAACCTGTGAGACACTGACACTTGGGTATCTCCGAAGATCTGAGCTTTGGAAGCTTAATAAGCAAGCTTTCAAAGACTCTTGAAATGAATAGGAGTTGTGTTACATTTCAGTGGGATTTGAACTTCCAAGTTCAGAAATTACTTCAGAAGAAGAACTGTGGGACTTTTGAAAATGTTGTCCTGACTTCACTGAAAAGTAATTGATCTGGTCTAGCTGAACTGTTACACTGTTTGAGGTCCTTGTCATTGCAGTTGATACTCTAGATAATATACATTCATGGATTAAAAAAAAATAAAAATGATAAAGATTGTTGCCTAACCATGAAGGTCAATGCTTATAAAGAACTTTCTAATATACTAAGGTACATTATCTCCATTTATTCCCAAAATTACCTATGCAGACACTATCAAAAGTCAAATAGAGACTTATGTGTATCTCTAGGTGGTTAATTATCCTTATGTACTCTTTAATTTGGCTTCATGATGCAATACCTATAGCCTTACTTTCCCTGTTTAGAGTCTGTTTCTAATGTTACTGCTGCATCACAGATATTTTTTGAGAAAACTCCACAAAATTAAAAGGAAGGAAATGTTTTTAAATTCTGTGTAATACAGATGTTGTGTTCCTTGTTTTAATTTTAGTTGCATAATCTGCAATTCTAAGGAAAAAGAAATACCTAAAATAATATGGGTACTGCTCTATGTCAATATTGTCCTAAATTTCTCTAAAATATATGTGTTCAAATAAATAAGGAAAATTTAAAGGTGTAAAATAATTCCACAAGGGTCACAGATGTTTTACATGGTCCACAAAGATAAAGGCCACTTTCTGAGCTCCAACAGACATTCGTTACTGCAGTGCACAGAGCTTCACATATAACAACACAGAAGTTTCATAGCTGAAAAGAACTGATGTGCACACTATACACTCGTATAGATACTCCCGAGGATTAAAGTATTAGCCTCTGCAAAACCATGTTTGTCCTTGTTTTGGGAGGATTAAATGGTCTGGTGCAGTCAAGTCCAGACAGGAGAAGGATTCTAGAATTGAACTGGAAGCAAACCTATGGCAAGGAAACCTGATAACTCTGGCTACGTTAGGGAGAAAAAAAAAATGGAAGAAAAAAAGAAATCTCTCTCTCTCTTTCCCAATCTTTCCCTCCCTCTTTCTCTCCTTTCCCAATAGGACAATATGCTTGTCATCCATCCCCTTCTTTAAAGGTCCTATTCTACCTGCACCTATGCAAAAAGGAAAAGGAATTAATTTAGAAATTATTTTGTTGTAATAGAATTGCACCATACTAATGCCATGTACAGGACTTTGAAAGCTCTTGCAGGTTAGATTTCCAGAACCAAGGAGCTAAAAGATGATCCTCAAAAACAGATTCTTTTTTATTTTAGATCTGTGCTTGGCACAGAAGAAGAATATCAAAACCAAACCAACTCATTACTTTCTCTGCTTTCCTATTTCTATTTTGTTCCAGATTATCTGGGAAAGAGAGGTATGTAGTATTCCAAATGGTCCCCTACTACTGGGGGTGCTCTCTGGCCTGGGCTGGGGCACTTAGAGAGCTATCTGAGGGGGGTCTGACCCTCGACCTCGCTGGACTCTTCCCTACACCGGGGCAGCTGGCTCCTGAGGGGAGAAGCGCAGGCGAGACGCCGGTGATTGGCGCTGGGAGGAGGGCGTTCCTCCGTCAGGCTTCCTCTAGTGCTAGGTAGCGACACAACAGAAGGATGAAGAGCGCGGGAGTTGAGGTTCTCCAAAGCTCCGTTTATTCAGGGGGAACCAGGAGGGGTCAGGCGACGGAGAGAGAGCTTGGAGAAGCCCCCCGCACACGGCTGTGCAGGAGCTTATAACCAGGGGGGAAACTGGGAGGGGTTTAGGGGAAACAGCCAACCGGGTGAATCTGAGGGCGGGTTTGTACTACGGGGCGACAAATTACAGAACTTGGGGGGCAAATACATAACTTAACAACCAGTCAATAACCGAAGGTAACAGAATTCTCTGGAAACAGGGGCTGGGACTGCCAGGCGACTCCGCCTCGTGGGAGGAGCTACACAGTGGTCTCGGAGTGTTCTTCCCAGGAGGAGTCATCTGAGGGGATGGGGCTGGGGGCGGGGGGAGCTTCTATATTTGGGGGCCGCCCCTCTACACCGGTACACAGTTTCTGATGTAATTTAAGAGTACCAGTATGACAGGGTATGTATGATTGGTACTGAATTTAATTTTTATATTTATAACACTTTCCACGGAAAACGAGTGGATTACAAAAGCACAGACTTCTTACAGAGAAATCAACTCAAAATGTCCCAGGTAACAGACAAAATCTGCAAGAAGGGAAATCCGGATTAAACACACATAAGATTTTCTCCATCAGGATGATGAAATGCTTGAAGAGGGGCCCAGAGAGTCTTCATCCTTGGAGATATCCAGAATGTGACTGGTCACAGCCCATATAACTGGAACTGGTCTGAGTGAGGTGTTTGAAGCAAATGACCTCCAGATGTCCCTTCCAATGTATCCTGTTCTGTGATTCTGTGGTCACCTTAATGGAATAATGGAATAAAAAAAAACCAACAAAAAACCAAACCAAAACCAATTATTTTGGTCCTTAAGTTATTTGGGGTCTTTTGATTTATTTAGGCAGTGGATTCCTAATATCCATGTTTTTATACCCTTCCATTGTGGTTTTGCTTTGGTTGTATGTTTTTTGATGCAGATTCGCTGGAGGTCAAGCTTGTAAGTAATCTGTGAATGATTGCTTGCTTATTCCTATTTCTCATGCTCAGAAAAAAAATTATCCTGTAAATGTCATAGGTAATTCTTTCTAAATTACTTCTGTTATAATTTAGTTTCTTCTTCAGCTCAGCAAGTGTCTAGAAGCAGATTGTTATTTCTTCAATTAATTTGCTGCTCTTCATTCAAAAATACTTGAGGTTTTTTTGTACTACCTGTGTATTGATAGTCAGCAGTGGGGTTTTAAATGTTGTATACTGGATATTCAAGTTACAAATTTGTTGATGAGAAAAATGATGAACTATTGCACTGACCTTTAACAGGACAGAGGTGAGCTGGGAGTTCCAGACCTGCAAAAGGATGGATGCTTTTTAGAAAGACTGGAAATTACTGTTCCACTTGCAAAGGTTAAGTTTTTATGTGGCAGCACTGCAGCAGACTGGAAGGAATAGTAAACATAGGCTGCTACGAGTGAGTCTCTGTGAAATTCAGGGACTGTGGAGGGTTGGCTTGACCTGTCATCTATTTTCTTATTTCATGTTTACCTGTCTACGACTGCAACCCTTCTACTGCACAAATAACATCCAGATCTTTGGAAAGCAGTTTGTGTTTGTGTTGTGTGTGTTGCCTGTCTGACAGGCAAAGGCTAATCACCATACTCTCCTGGCAAAGCCTGCTGAGGAGCAGTAGATAGAATAATTAATTGAAAATGTTATATGACAACAATTCTCCTGGGCTCATGAGTCTGTATAAGTAATTTAAAATAGATTTTTGTGAGAAAATGAACTAGTATCTCAGATGAGAAAAATCATAATGAAGTAGTGCAGGGGGGGAGTTGCTTTTGCTTTTAGCCCGTGCAAGTTCTTGTGATGGAAATGAATCAAAGTAGTGTTCATCTAAATCCATCGTATTTTAAATAAAACAGATCCACTGCTCAAGTGACTAAAGGATACTGGGTTATTAAAACCATCTTCTGATCGTTTGTGAGAAACATTTTGGAAAGTCCTATCTCACATCCGTGTTTAGATTATATACATTAAATGTATACTCCCTTGCTAATTCTTCAGTGGAAAACCATACTACATTTGTGATTTAGCACTCATCTATGAGGTAAGGAGCTGTGGAGAGGCCTCTCCATTTCATCCTTGGCTTGCAGAGCACACTAGTGTATGTCTACAAGAAGTGGGAATGATGATGAGGCCAGAGAATCTCACCTCTGGGAAAACTTAAAACAACCAGCATTCCTACTCTACCTGAGAAGACTGATACAAAACTGCTGTCAAGATACAGGAGTGTTTATGGAGCAAATTCACAGGCAACAGCAGCCCTCACTTCTAGGAGCAGTAAGAGCTTGTGTGTCTGCAGTGGCTCATATGGCTTCAACAGACAAATCCTATCACTTACTTAGCTTTAATCTGGACAAATTATCATAAGCAGGTTAGTTTTCATTACATAAGTTTTTGTATTTTTATAGTGGTATGAGAGCATTGATGTGGGCCTGCTACTAAATGCAGAGGGATCCTGTACACAGGACACAGAGAAGGCAGAGTTGTTGAACACCTACTTTGGACTGGTCTTCACTGACAGGATCAGCCCCCAGGAATCTTTGACTCAGGAGACCAGGGTAAAAGAATGTTGAAAGGGACACTTTCCCTTTGTCAGGGGGAGTTGTGTTCGCCTTGAGAGAACATCCAAGCAAACATGACACCTGAAAATCCGTGGGCCCTGATGGATGCATCCAGAGTGCTGAGATGCTGCTCATGATCCTATTTGAAAGGTTCTGGTTATCCAGGGGGGTGCCTGAGGACTGAAATTAAGCAAATGTCACTCCAGACTTCAACAATGACAAGAAGGACCAGCTAATCAGCCTCACCAAAATTGCTGGAAAGGTAAAGTAGTGCTTCACTCTGGAGGCCATCAATATCCACATGGATGACAAGAAGGTTATCAGAAGTAGTCAGCATGGATTCACCAAAATAAGTAATTCTTGACCAATCTGATTGCCTTCTACAATGAAAAAACTACCTGAGTGGGTGAGGGGAGAGCAGTGGATATTATCTACCTTGACTTCAGCAAGGCTTTCGACACTGTCTCACCAAACATCCTCATAGGCAAACTTGGGAAGTTTGAATTGCGTGAGTGGATAGTGAGGTGTGATAAGAACTGGCTGAACAGCAGGTCCCAGAGGGTCATAATCAGTGGCAGAGGGTCTAGTTGGAGGCTGGTCACTAGTGGTGTTCCCCAGGGTTCCATACTGGGCCCAGTGTTCTTTAATGTATTCATCAATGACTTGGATGAAGGGGCAGATGCCTCCTCAGCAAGAATGACACAAAGTTCAGAGGAGTGGCCAATACCTCAGAGGGCTGTGCAGCCCTTCAGAAGAATCTTGACAGGCTGGAGAGCTGGGCAGAGAAGAAACATCTGAAATTCAACAGAGGCAAGTGCAGGAACCTGCACCTGGCGAGGAACAACCCCAGGCCCCAGTACAGGCTGGGGGCTGAGCTGCTGGAAAAGAGCTCTGTGGAGAAGGACATGGGGGGGGGGGGGGCCTGGTGGACAAAAA
>VZTE01002242.1:314672-326499 GCA_013397775.1 Eulacestoma nigropectus
TGGATAACATATATTTGCTGAGTTTTAGTAATTTTGTTTGGGTTTTTTTTCGATTTTGTTTTGGGGTTTTTTGGTGTGTGTGATTTTTTTGTTTGTTTTGTTTATGCATTTTAGGTTTTTGTTTACTTGCTTGTTAATCATAGAACCATAAAATGTTTTGAGTTGGAAGGGACTTTAACAACCATCTAGTTTCACTTCCCTGCCATAGACCGGGGCACCTTTCACTAGACCAGGTTTCTCAGAGCCCCATCAAACTTGGCCTTAAACACTTCCAGGGATGGGGCATTCACACCTTCTCTGGAAACCTGTGCCAGTGCCTCACCACCCTCACAGTGAAGAAGTTCTTCCCAATATCTAATCTAAATCTATCCTCCCTCAGTTTAAGGCCCTTCCCCCTTCTCCTATCACTCCATGCCTTTGTGAAAACTCCCTCTCCAGCTCTTGTAGGCTCCTTTCTGGTACCAAAAAGTTTTATAAGGGCTCCCTTCTGTAGCAGAAATTACTTTAATTTTAAGCTTTTTTTCCTTCTTTTTTAAATTGGAAGTTTAAAAATATAAATAATTATCACTTACCTGTGCTTAAGTAAAATCCTTTATTCTAAGTGGTGCAGTTATTACTCTCTTTTTGAGACTTTTTTCTTCATGTTTTTTATGTAAATAATGGAAGCGCCAAGGCTAAATTGTCAGTACTTTTACTGGGCTTTAAGAGAAATGGCTAGTCTTTAGTCAGTTATGTTAACCATCGGAAGAATTGGGAATTAAATTGCTTAATTTAAAGAATAGTGCTGCATTTTAACGAAATGTTTCAGCTAAATAGAGAAAAGAGACAAGTCGTATATGTGAAATTTAAATTATAGCTTTATTGACAATCACCTTGGGATTTTGATGTGGTCATTGCATATGTAACTGTGATTTTTTGCATTACTGAAGAATTTTGGTCATAGCCTTCCTATCTCCTTCTCTGATGCCAGTATGAATAACAGGAACTGTTGCTTTCTTGCAATGGCAAAAATTTCCTGAGAACAGCTAATCTCATAAAACTGACCTAGGATAGGAGTATTTTGATATTTCCTGATCTCTTGAAATGTTCTTAATCCTCTTTTAGAATTTGTTACCAAAATATTCAGCTGTATTTTAACATCATTAATTCCACACCTGAAACTCAGTGGTTATCTGGCTTGGATTTCAAGCGTAACTGTAGTCTAAACAGTCTGAAAAAAAAGCTGAAGCTCTGTAGGGTGCAAATTATTCCCCTTAATACCATGGAAGTGGAAATTTCTAAGAAGTGAAAATTGCTACCGGCAAGTTAACAAATTCCAGCCCAGGTTTAAGGAAGAACAGATGATGTAATTTTGTCACAGACTCTAGGGGAGCAAGACAGAGAAAATAGAGGACAGTGAGAATACTGGGGCTTTTGGGGCTCTCTGAATGGTCTGTGTGCCCAAACGAGGTCAAGCAATGTCCCCCATCTGGTGTCTTCTGCTGCAGCCTGAGATGACTATTGTGGGCTCAGGACAGAGGGCTGTAACTTTCCCATTTGTAAACTGTTTACAGAAATCAACATTCCTCTTAAACTTTAGCAAATACTGCTTTTATTTTCACATGAGAACTTTCAAGGACTGCTTAGGACTTGGCAGGATTATCATTGCTTGGATCAGAAATTTAGAAGGCTGTGGGATGTGAGGGCTCCTTAATGTACTGTTTTATTATGTGACAGTAACAGCTGCTTTAGAACAGATTCACAAGAATCACTTCTTGTAAAACTTGAATATCTAATTTTATTATTTACTTAATGTAGCTGTCTAGTAGATTTACTATGCACTCTATCAGGCTACTTAGGAGTAAAAATGAATAAAGATAAGGTCTGCTATTTCCAAAGGCATGATAGAGCCCATTGGGCTTTCCTTTTAATAATATGTATGTATTTCTTGCTCATTATCAGTATGCCTGCTGCCTCATAATTTCAGTCAGTATTCACAGAACTTCTGTTCCCTGCCTGTTTAAAATGTTATCTGTTCTTCTTCGGACACATCTCGTTGGTGTGGCAGAATAACAAAGTAAAAAGCAGGAATGACTCCAGGGTCATGATACAGAGCTTGAATGCCCAGGACATGGAGGTGAGCGTGAACAGCATTCCCCAGGGGTGGGAAAATTGCAGATTCAAATGATAGGTCAGCAGTGAGACAATTCCTACAGCACAACAGAACGGTGATTTCCATGACAACAGGCTGTGGACCCGGAGGGTGACTCAGAGGCAGAGATAAACCCACAGGACTGACAGTTACTGATGATTGCTCTTTTCACACTCCTGAAACCAGCTTCTGGTGTCTGAGAAGAGGATGAGAAGCTTCTGTGGAAACTGAATTAGAAGGGGGAGAAGCCAATAATGGGCTGAATTCCTTCAGGCTGGGAAAATTAGTCAAAAGCTTCAGACTTTTCCACTGAGCATTTGCAGTTAATTTCTGCTTTCCACAACACAGTGCCCTTAAAATTAGTAGACTTCTATCTGGAAAACCAAGCAATGATTATTGCTGGCTTTGTGGTTAGATGAGGATATAGCTACTGTTAAATGGTATCTGGGCAGATGACTGGGTAAGATGGAGGGAGGAGTGCAGTTGGGTCAATCTGGTGATCTGTTTCATTGGTGCATTGATATTCAGTGATGCTTAAAGTCAGAAAGGGTTCATCTGTGAATTAAGAAGACTATTCTAGGCTGCTCCTATATTTTCCATGTGGATAGCTACATGCCTGTTCCAGAAGTGAAGGTTCAGGTTGTTATGTCCAGACTGATTCCCTGAAAATGAACAGTTTTCCTAATTAAGACCTGAGATTTTGCATTTCTCCTTTAAAAATGAATGTGACTAGTGAATTGGATAGAGAAAATAATTAAATGACTACTGATGCAGTCACCTAGACTGAAGACTCTCTAGAGATAGAAGAGCTATGCACGTTTGTATGCATGCATATTGCACATCTATGCATGCCTGTGCATATACTGTGGTTGGCACCACAGTATTCTGGCTCAGGTTCTTATCACACAAAAAATTAATGAGTGATAATGGCAGCAAAAGTGCAGACAACTGCATATAAGGTGGCAGGTTGGATTGATAACTGGGATTTTTGCACACCCTCTTAACTGGCTTGCATTTCCTTTTCACCCTAAAAGGTTCTGTTAGGTGTGCAGGTTCATGTACATCTTTGACTATGCAATTTCAATCCCATGTTTTGAAAAACAACCAAATAAAGAAAGTAAACATAAAATACTAACATTTGCTGTCTGTTTCTAAATGACACAAACTGTGGTATAGGTAAATTAATTTTTCAGAAGCAAAGGGAACAATTTGAATGGGCTTTGTTGTCAGTCAGCATGACAAGAGGGACAACATATCCTTTTTAAGTTTTAACCGCCATGTACAAGACAGAACTTACTTGATTGAAACATCCTGTGCTGGTTTCAGCTGGGGTAGGGTTATTTTCTTCACAGGGGCTGATATCAGTGCCGAACACAGGGTTGATAATACGGGGATGATGTTGTTATTGCTGAGCAGGTCTTGCACAGAGCCAGGGCCTTTTCTGCTTTTTGCGCTGCCACAATGGTGAGGAAGTTGGGGATGCATGGGAGGTTGGGAGGCGACACAGGACAGGTGACCCCAACTGACCAAAGGGATATTCCAAACTGTATGGCATCATGCCCAGTATATAAAGTGGGGAAGGGAAAGGAAAGGACATTTGTGGTGGTGTCATTCATCTTCCCAAGTCACTGTTGCATGTGATGAGGCCCTGCTCTCATTGAGATGTCTGAACATCTGCCTGCCCATGGGAAGGGGTGAATTAATTCCTTATTTTGATTTGCATGCATACATGGCTTTTCCTATACCTACTAAACTGCCTTTACCTCAACCCACAAGTTTTTTGCCTTTTAGCCTTCTGATTCTGTCCCTGATCCTGCTGGTCTGGAAGTGAGTGACTGGCTGCATGGGGCCTGGTTGCTGGCTGGGGTTAAACCATGACACATCTGCACTTCAATGACTGCACTAGGAGTCTTTGCACTAATTTTAAATTTTCCTACCATCTTAAAGTTGTGTTTTCATGAGGATAGCCATACTTACGCCAAGTGTTAAAAAAATATGGACATATGTCATAGATCTTATTATGCGTAAATTGAGCAGAACTCAGGAAGCTTTTGGGTATGTAATAAATTTTAAAAGAACATATTGATAAATGCTCTATAACTGTGTACTGGTTTGAAAGCAAACCAGTGAGAGACTCCAAGTCAGAAATACAATTTAATAGGAAGAATAAAATAAAAGCAATAATACAAAAAGAAAACCACTGACAGAGTCAGAATACAACCTGACACCCTGTCGGTCAGGGTGTTGGTAGCAGTCCGATTAAACGGTGCCTGCAGTCTGCTGGAGTGATGGGTCTGTTGAAGGGGTGATCCTGTTGAAGGGTCTGGTCTTCCTTGGAAGGTCCAGTGGTGGCTGTGTAGCTCTTGTCCCCTGGAAATCCAGGAGGTAAGGGCTGACTGTGGTGTTCCAAACCTCCGAGTATATACAGATGGGAATGCTCCGTTCCTCCTCCTGGCTGGAGCATCTCACCATGGGATGGTGAGTCATGAGGCAAGGCATTGATGGGCCCATTAACAGAAGATATCCCCCTGGAGGGAGGATGGGTCATGGGAGAGATAAGAAACACTGCCCCACCTGGTTTCAACAACTGGCCCATTAACAGGAGATACCCCCGGAGTTTATCAGGGATGAGTCATGCAGGAGGTGGGGAACACTGCCCCACCAGTTTTTTAACAGCTTATGAAGATTGTGATAGAATATATACTTTTGGGCACATCTTACATTGTAACCTAGGACAAACTGGTAAGCTTCTGAGCAGAGAAAGGCATCTATAGATGGCATTGCCCTCTCAGGAGGTGATATACATTCATTTTTTTGTGCCAAAATCAACCCTGCAAATCACAGAATCATAGAGAATTGTCCTGGGCTGGTGTCTTAGGTTACAATGTAAGATGTAACAAAAAGTATGTATTCTGTCACCGTCTCTTGAAATCAAGTGGGGCAGTGTTCTTTGTCTCTTCCATGACACATCCCTGATAACTCCCTCCAGAGGGATACCTTCTGTTAATGGGCCATCCAGCCTCACTGCATGACTTATAAAATTACATCATCCCATTGTGAGATGCTCCGCCCAGGGGGAGGAACCAAGCATTCCTACCTGGATATAATCTGAGGTTTGGAACACCACACTCAGCCTTTACCTACTGGATTCCCGGAGGACAAGAGCTACATAACCACCACTGGACCTTCAGAGGAAGACCAGACCCTTCTACAGGATCACTGCTTCAACAGAACCACATCTATCACCTCAAGGGGACTGCAGCCACCACTTAATTGGCCTGCTACCACCACTCTGCCTGGCAGGGTGTCAGGTCGTATCCTGACTCCGTCAGTATTTCTGTACTATTGCATTTATTTTAATTTTCCTATTAAATTATCGTTCTGACTTGGAATCTCTCACTGGCTTGCTTTCAAACTAGTACAGCTGGAAGGGAACTTAAAGGTCATCTAGTTCCAATCCCCCTGCTATGGGCAGAGACACTTTTCACTAGACCAGGCTGATCAGAGCCCCATCCAATCTGGCCTTGAATACTTTGAGGTAAAGGGCATCCACAATTTCTCTGGATAACCTGTTCCAGTGCCTCTCCATCTTCACAGTAAAGATTTTATTCCTAATATTTACTGTAAACTGACTGTTGGTTTAAAGTCATTACCCCTTTTCCTATCACTGCATGTTCTTGTAAATAGTGTCTCTCCATCTTTCTCATATGCTCCCTTCAAGTACTTCTCTTTTCCTGGCTGAACAACCCCAATTCTGCTTTCCTCACAGGAGAGGTGTCTCGTACCTCTAACCATCTTCATTGCCTCCTCTGGACTCGCTTCAACACGTCCATGTCCTTCCTGTGCGGGGACCCCAGAGCTGGATGCAGTGTTCCAGGTGGGGTCTCACCAGAGCAGAGCAGAGGGGCAGAATCCCCTCCCTCGCCCTGCTGCCCACGCTGCTTTGGATGCAGCCCAGGACACGTTTGGCTTTCTGGGCTGGGAGTGCACATGGCTGGGTCATGTCCAGCCTCTCACCCACCAGCACCCCCAAGTCCTTCTCCCCAGGGCTGCTCTCCATCTGTTCATCCCCAGCCTGTGTTGATAGTGGGGGTTGCTCTGACCCAGGTACAGCACCTCACACTTGGTCTTTTTTAAACCACATGAGATTCCCATAGAATTTTAACAGCTTGTCCGTCTTGTCCACATCGTTCTGAACGTGTAGGATATCCCATCTGGTAGGGATGGAAAACAAACTGTTGTATAACTACTTTGCTGGGCACATACTTGAGATTCCAGTGGAAACTGCAAATTGCACATCAGGCAAAAGTGGCCACTTTTTTCAGGGTAGTCACCAGTGGAGTTCTGGGGACAAGCTATTGAGTTTGGAAAGAAAAGAAAGTAGCTGGAAACAAAACTTAAAATATTAAAGAAGTTCACAACATCACACACAGTGTGTGGTGAAATGTTTCGTGGGCCTATCAGAGAGCTGCATTCCAAACGTGGTGCAGAAATATAGTGCTACAGAAAATTATTATGGGAGGAGTGCTTAGTGGACTGCTAGTGATGCAGAGCACGAGCTTGCAATCTATGAAAATTTGTCTGGTGAAGTAATGCTATCATGTTTCTGAATTTCCAGCTCATCTGAAGATGTCAAATATAAAGTGGGTACTTTCTTAATATTGGTTTCCCGTGGAAGTAATTGTATAGGACAGATGTAGGTTTCCAGTAAAAGGCAGGTAGTTGAAATTGTCAGGGAGACAATTTCTCTCTAAAAATGTTGTGATGGTACAGAGTTCTTAACTAGTGTATGAGACATTCAGAAAATTAATTTTCCTCTCTGTTTTACTTCAAGAGAAGAAGTAAATAGTAAATTTCACTGCTATACCTACCACAGTTTCAAAGAACGTAACTTTTGTTGGGGAGAGAGAAATATAAAGCCCTATCAAGAATAATCTATGTGGGAAAATTACTCTCTCATTGTGACATGAATAGCAAAAAACCAGTCTTTCTCACTAGTAGTAGTTGTTAAAAAATTCACTTCCTAAGTTCAGAAAACACTTCAAGATTCATACTATTTTTTGTGCAGAACAGTAACACTGTAGATCAGATTTTTATTGCAAATGCTATAGAACGAGTAGTCATTTTCTAGAAGTATTTATCATTTTGTCAGAGTACTTCTGAAAGTGAAAACAATTGCGTGAACAAATTCTAATGGAAGAGATTAAAAGATATTCTTAAAATTAAGAAATCTTTAGGAGTTTTTGTTTGATTGGTTGGTTGGGATTTTTTCTGTGGGTTTTTTTGTTTGGTTGTTTGGTCAGTTCTTGGGATTTTTGTGTTTGTTTGGTTTTTTCCCTTCAGTGCTTAAGTAGAAGAGATGAAATCCACTGCCTTCACATACATACATTTTTAGATTCACTTAACTTATTTTTCTGACAGATTTTTCTAGCATATATAAATAAATACATACGTATACATGTATAAGTTCCGGTTACAAGCTTACTGAAGACTGAAAGAATTCTGCAATAAGTAGGACTTACATGAAAGTGGTACAAAGTGAAGGATTGAGCCATATCAGGGGTGCAATAGAAGAGATCAAAAGTGGTATGCTGGAAAAACTGGTAGACAAATGCTTTGCATTTGTATTTATTTGCAGAGGAGCTCTGGGAGGTTCTTGATCCTGTGAGTCTCTCACACAGATATGTCTAGGCAATTTGACTAATGACAAACATCAGCACTTTTTCCTCAAAATTTGTCATGCACACTTCCCCAGGCATTGCATAGGAAGTTATTTTGTAAGAATTCTTAAATATTGTATTTAGTTTTTCAAAATCACAGTCTTCAGAGTTGTTTTGGTTTGTTCATATGTGTGTGTGAGAGAGAAGCATCAAAAGTTTTCCTGTCTTTATCTGGATGAAGAATTATGTTATTGAGAATTTACTCATATAACATTTTAAATTCAAGTCAGAAGACTCAGTTTACATCAGAGCTCCTCTTCTGTTTAAATTGTTACTTAAACCTGGCCTCGGCACCTCCTGCCCCATCCAGATAATTTCTCTAGAGCTACCCTGCATATACACGTGATGTTAATAGAATGGCTTAAAGTCTGACTAGTCTATTTAAAGCAGTCTATTTTTAACTGCATTCCTAGGTAATTTTTTGAGCTTTTCTGACTCTGCTGCTGCCACTCAAATTTAACCTTGAACAACAGGATTTTTCAACCATACCAGTACTCAGCTCCCACTTCTGAAGCTGTCAAATAACTATTCAAGCAGTCGAAACCCTGAAAGTATTACCAGAGCTTTTTGCTTTCAAACCATTGTCAGGTAAATGAAAAATACCCAGAACTATGCAAAAGATGAGAATTTATTCTGTATTGATACAGGCAAACAAATCACAGTAAATAAGGTACTCCAAGCTGTACCTTATTAAAATAAAGAAATGTCTAAAATGTGAGTGTAATTCCCCTTTTGCCTCCATCTCTTCTGTTCTAGTGGCTTAGATACAGCTTAGTGGCTGCCAGGCAGGCATTCCTACACTGCTGGTGGCATGGCTGAAAACCTTTTGAACTCTTTTCAGTCAGTATGGTGATGCTACAGCCAAATTCCAAATTCATAATTTGAGGCCTTGGAAGTCTCTTTACAAACATTCATAGTAAGTTTGCTAGATACTTTTCTTCCTTTATGCAGAGGACCAAAGATTGTAAGACTATTTCCAATTAATGGAATTCTATTTTTAGGATCCTGTTCTAGTTCTCAAATGCAATATATAAAGGGTTAGTTTATACAACACTATCTTTAATTAATTAAATTTAATTTGTTTCATTGCACTTATTTATCTTATGATTTATACAATTTTTTTTAAGCATTCTTCTCAACTGGTGTTGAAATATAATCTCTTTTCTAAACCAGACCCTCTTAGTACAGAAATAGTCATAGTACCATGCTCTTTTGTCTTTTGTGCAGTTCATTACACAAGTCTCCTCTGGTATGCAAATGTCTGCAATGGAAACAACAAAAACCCCATGTAGCATAGCTAACACTACGTAATGCAAGAAGGCAGACAGCAGGTGCTAATGTCTCAGAACTGTTCTAATATTACACCTATTCCCTGCTTTCCTCAGTCTCATGTTTAATGCTTAGAGTAGGCTGGCAGTGACTGTGCTGTAATTATATTTTTAGTTTCAACTTGCAAGCTGTTTAGAACTCTAGGACACTATCTTTCGAGCTCTGTGTGTGCACACAGCATTATTGAGACCTGTTTTCATTACATGTGACATGTAGGATCCTGAAATGTTAAAGGCATTGTGCACATATGGAATAAAATTTCATGTTCTTTGATCCAGAGAGGCACCCAAAAGCTGCAGCTATGTGACTTAAGAAGACTTAGGTATATGTTGCCAAGAAAGGGTATTCTTCCTCTGTTTCCATTTCCCACTCCTTCCGCAGGATCGGACTTTTGCTGTGTGCCATGGCTAACATTGTGTGACTTCGTGACCAGATGGATCAGTGACCTGAACTGGCAGAAACTATCTCTTTAGAAAGGAGGCAAGACAAAGTAATTGATCTTCCTTGACACTAAGCCTAATGAACCTTGGAGCTGGTATTAGAGAGAAGACAAGGATGCGTGGGCCAGAACAGTGAGCAAGGTAAAAAACAGTAATCAGAAGAAGCTCACGGAAAATGATACTCTGAAATGCTCTCTTCTCACTTTTGCAGACTGGATATCCTGGGCTTCTGTACAGGACAATTTCAGGGTTTGTAATTCCACTCAGTTATTACTGTTATCTTGCCATAAAACTGATACCAAGTCAAACTAGGAGGCAAGAAGCATCACCAAAGAAGCAATTAAGCCAAGGCATAGAGACCATCTCCCAGACTCTCAGGGAGATTTCTCATGCAGTGTTTTTGCCAGGCATTACTATAGCAACTGATAAGAATATTGATTACAGCAAAATCCCCTTTCTTCTTCCAAATGCTGGAGGCAGATGATTAGTGTTTTGGTTTTGGGGGTTTTTTCTCCTCTATTGAGGGCAGTGCTATATCATAAATAATGCTGCAGATTTATGTTAAGAGAAGCTGTTAACACTGAGCTCCTCCTCTGATTGTGAATGCTAGTCCATTTAGGACTTGCAGGAAATATGAAAATGAGATTGGTTTTCAGTTGCTTTTTGAATCAGCCAAAGTAAAACACAGTTTATTTTAGTCAAGTAAAACATTTAGAAAGCATAATACATAAAAATTTTGTGATAGTGATGGTAGACCACTATGCAGTAACCACGCATGGGCGAACTCTGCACTCCTTGAGGCGCAAAGTCAAAGACAAAATCCCCATTTATTGCGCAGTGTGAATTCCCTAAATTCCCGCACAGAACAGGATATAACATCATGTAAACAGGAAAGATGTTCACCACAGTGTCTCCCTATCACCTGGAGCAGTGCACAGACATTGCCTATTATGGTAACAGGTAAACAATACCCTATAAGGTCACAAACTTCACTTCTCACAGGTCCAGCTTTGTCCACAAGCCACAAACCTCTCTCCGCCCATCCCCGGTGACCTGGATACAGTCCCAGGGTCACCTCCGGGCCCAGGAAAGAGGCTGTCTCTCTGGCCTTCCGGGCTTATCTCTCTGTCACCACACAGTGTAACCCAACACCACTAAATGTTCTTAAATATGCATATTATGTAGAAGGAACATTGCTATTTTGCCAAGGAAAAACTACTTATTTTTGTGGAGAAATAAAGAGAGGTTTGTGGCAAGTTTATGCGTATGATGTAGTGAAAGATTATGATCTATAACCTTTTGTCTTTCTAATTTTTTCAGGTGTGCATTTAATACAGGTAGGAGCATGCCTTCGTGCATTATTGATTTTGGTGTTCAGCATTTGTTGTTACTTGAATGCGATTTCAAAAATGGTGGATAATTTTGGAAGCTCTACTTGATAAATGCCAGAGAGGTATTTTGTTTTTCTGTGTAGCTTTTTCTTGCTTTTGATATATGTGCCTTTTCCTAAGTATCTTATTTTACTTCACATTTGAAGGACATTCTTTGACTCCAAGTTATATACCTTTTTAATGCCCTCTCCTGCCAGATCATTCCCGAATCCTCGGCTTTAATGGCTTTAATGGCAACAGGAAGAGGTGCGTTACCAGTTTTCTTCCCTGTGACCAGGGAAGCTGACATTGAGGGAGCTGATTTGAAACAGGAATATTGGCCCATAGATTTCCCCTACCTTTTTCTTTCTGAACATGACTATCACTGTTTTCCCTTACTGGCGTTGACATATTCCTGCAGGTATCACTTCGTTGCTTCTGATCCTTTCCTGAATGTTCAGGATGGTGGGTGTGATGTGTTTTGAGAAAAAAATGGAAAATTATGGCAGTAATTAGGAGCCCTCTTGGATGTGGCTACCTGGAAAATACATGCTGTGTCTCATTTATGTTTTGAGCTATCATAAATCTTGTATGAGACTAGGTGCTTTAGGAATTAACAGGTATTTCTGCATCAGGGAAGGATGTTTCCCTTTGACCAGTATTGCAGCAAAAAGGACAATGGACAGGTGAGAAATATTGCTTCAACAATATGTAAAACTATTTCAGAAGGTTTTAGATAAGGACTCCAATATTTGATAACTAGAAAAAAAACCCAAAATGCCTTCTACTCTCAGTGAAATTGCTTTATCTATTGCCTGGGGTAAAAAAAAAAAAAAA
>VZTE01002242.1:326548-356283 GCA_013397775.1 Eulacestoma nigropectus
CTATAGAAAAATTTTTTTTTTTTTGTCGTGGGGAAAAAAAAAAAAAAAAAAAAAAAAAGGCTGACAGAATGAATGACGAACAGAAAACAAACTACTATTTTTGATGGGAAAGAAAGTTTAAGGGGTAGATTCAGGACTGTGCAGAGAAATAACTTCTTCTCATTTGTATGCTGATAGAACTTCATACCAAACCAAAGGGGCATAAAAAAATGTTTGTTCTTACTTCTTTGTTCTTACTGGACCTTGAGAGGAAGCTAGAATTTTCCTTCTGTGTTTTACTGCTTTCCAATGGGATTTCTTTGCCTATTCTCTGTTCTGTTAGAAAATTTTTCACCAAGATGTTTAACAACTTGATTCTTACCTTCAGTAAAGCCCAAAACTATTGTGATGTTTCAGATGTTTCTGATTTTTTTCTCAACAACCCCACTGCTACTGTGCTGAAGTAGCTTGATCTCATACACTGTAAGATTAATATGGTATGGAAGATGTGAAATACAGACGGAATTAAAACTGAAAGAAAAGGTTGGCAGTTTGTGGCTTGTTTGTATCACAGGATCACTATTAGCAAGCAGCAAACACTCTGCAACTGTTCTCATACAGAAGTAATCACACCAGCAGCATGTGAGTAACCAGGCAATAGAAGGCACTTTCTGATTGTTGTTGATGAGTATACCAAAAAGAGCACAGTATAACAAGTTTTTAGGCAGTGCTTTTTAATCCCTGCCCCCAGAGGGCCAATGTGTTGTCTCTCACTTTCAATCTCTCTATCAATGTGTGTCTCTGTCTCTCTCTAATTATTTTTACAAGCTTAACAAATATAAGATGAACCTTGCAAAGAAGATTAAAACAGAATGTCAAGTTGCTAAATTTACGGGTAATTTTATTTGGTTTGCTTTAATACAGCTTGAAGGTAGTACAAGTATTGCAATCAGTAGATGGCCTAGTAGCAATCAGTAGACAACCTTGTATAATTCCAGTCTCTTCTTGTGGAACTTGATTTGTTTGAAACAGAAGCAGTTCTTAAAGTTTTACACATGTATTTTAGAGGTAGCTATCATATATTTTACATCAGTGATTGTTTTTTCCCCAAGAGAACTGATTTAATAAATAATTTGTATAAATAGTGAAAATTATAATCATGTTTGGCATATAAGAAATATACAGATTGTTGCATGTTAATTGTAAATTGTGTAAATAGCTCTTTCAAATATTAACAAAATTATTTTCTGTATAGTTCAGTTTGGCTCATAAAAAGTGACATTTAATGACATTCAAATAAATAGTAACAGTCTATTACAGTATGAACACTTGAATGTACACATTGCATATGACCACAGATACCTGTTCATTTCTACAACTGCTAAGTTACTTCTGGTGACCTAAATTTAAATCTGATGTGCCTCCAACAGTAAGTAAAGGAAACCCAGATGAAAATCTAAGCCCACACCAGTAAATGAAAGTTTTGCTATTGATTTTTAATGAGGCAAAGACTAACTTTAAGAATTTACTGCAGCTAAGTGTCATATATGAAATTAGGTGATTGACTTTTGCATATAAAAATCATCTTATAACCAAGTTAATAGTTATTAAAGTTGTTAAGATAGTTAAATTGTTAAACCCCCCCCCTCTGTAAACCAATGTCCCTCCCCAGCAAATGATCGATTGGTGAAAGGGACTTGTGATGTACCTTGGAATTCACCAATCATCTTGTGCTGTGGGGCAGGACAGTGGGGGGTTCTGGGAAGAGCCAAGAGGGTATAAAAGTAGGATCCCAGAATCCCTCCCTCTCTTTCCTCCATGAGGCCAAGCTGGTGAGCGTATCTCCCTGCAGCTGCCAGGCGCTGGGTAAAGGGGGGGGAGGAGCCTTAGGCCTATCTCTGTTCAGAGACCTCTTTTTTTTATTTTAAGAAAATTTTGCCTCAGATTAGCTGAAGTAAATCCAGCGCTGAAGATTTCTGCCGTGGGCACATACCCAGTTTGGCACCAAGAGTCTCCGAGCCTGCGCTCCTGGGGTTTTTATCTGGTTTTAAATTAAGAATTCGGATGCTGTTATTTTCCAAATTATTTTTCCTGTAACAATTTTTTAAATTAAAATAAGAGTTGTTCCTATTTCCAACATAAGTGAAACCTGAATTTGACCTAGAAGGATTATGTAAGCATGTCAAATGGTGTGAAAATCCCTAGGGAAAGGAATCATGACAGTAACATTAAAAGAAGGTTGAACTTTGAAAAATTAGAATTTTTTCTACCATCCTTTTCTCATGATTGTAAGACATGTGCTTAAAGAATAAGGAAAAGATCTCATTAAAAAAAAATTGAGATTGATTTATGCCCTCTGAATAGTCTGCTAAACTTGTGATCTCATCAGACATATCTTTGAAAATCTGAAAGATTAAGTTTGTAAAATCTATACGAACTAGAGGCTATTAGGAGTAGGTCTCTAAATCTGCAGCTGTGCTGAGTGATAATTAATTCCACTGCATTATTTGTATTACCACTGCATTGCACATAAAAGCCCACTGTCAAAGCCTAGCTTTGTTTCAGATGCAAACATCTCTTCAACATGTGTCGTTTTTGTCTTGGGTGTTAGCATGTCTACATGATTATTCAAAACTGTGTGAGTTTTGCTACTTAATCCACTAAAATGAAACGTAAACATTGTAGAGCAATTAAGCTGTGTAAAATGTCTCCTTTTCTTTCCTGGACTTAATTAATCTTATTGACGTGTTGTTGAATATTATTGACATGTGCCAAGGAGTGGGTAGTGGGAGCTCTGTGGGAGCTCCTCCTTCATTCTCATGGTCTGCCTGTGCAGAACAATGTTAGATAAAAAGCAATGTCAAAGTAGTTGCTCTGCATATATGTGACTTCAGCAGAGTCACAACAGTTTAATCTGTAACACATGGAACAAAACTACAGCTACTGTTTACAAATTACTCCTCTAGCACACAGTGTGGGTGTCAGGCTACTAGTGATTTTTCTCTGAAATCATTCCTGTTTGGTCTTACTGCTTTTTATTGTGGCTTAAGCGCAAGTGTTTTCTCTTTTCTGAGAAACTTTAAGAACTTGAATGCAACTTTGTCTTCTTTTTTATCTAGAAGGGTGGCTTGGGTTTGGAAGTAGAGCCTGTGCTATGTGTCTGCTTCTGACTTTGGCAGGAAGTCAGAATCCTAGAATCACTGAATCATTGGGCAGGAAGGGACCTTAACATGTAGTTCCACCCTGCCTGTCATGGTCAGGGACACTTTCCACTAGACCAGGCTGCTCAGAGCCACATCCAGCCTGGCCTTGGACACTCTTAGGGCCAGGGCATCCGCAGCTTCTCTGGGCATTGTTCCAGTGCCTCACAGTAAAAGATTTCTTCCTAATAGCTAATCTAAACCTGCTCTTTATCCATTTAAATATATTACCCTTTGCCCTGTCACTTCATGCCCTGATTAAAAACCCCTCCATATCTTTCCTGTAGTCCCCCTACGAGTACTGAAAAGCTGCTCTAAGGTCTCCCTGGAGCCTTCCCTCCTCCAGGCTGAACAACCCCAACTTTCCCAGACTGTTCTCAAATGGTAGGTGTTCTCTTCATATTCTTGGCCTGGCTCTGGACCCACTTGAGCGGGTGGGTATGCATTTTTTATGCTGGAGACCCCAGAGCTAAACATACTGCTCCAGGTGCATTCTCACCAGAGCCCTGCTGGCCACGCTGCTTTGGATGCATTCGGGACATGGTTTGCCTTCTGATCTGCGAGTGCACATTACCAGCTCATAATCATTTTTGCATCCACCAGGTATCCCAAATCCTTCTCCTCAGGGCTACTCTCTATTCATTCTCTGCCCAGCCTGTATTTGTGGTTGGGATTGCCCTGATCCAGGTGCAGGACCTTGCACTTGACCTGGTTTAACTTCATTAGGCCTGTCCAGGTCCCCCTGGATGGCATCCCTTCTTTCCAGTGTGTCAACTGCACCACGCAGCTTGGTGTCATCAGCAAACTTTCTGGGGGTGCACTTGATCCCCCTGTCCATGTCAATGAGAATGATATTAAATAATACCGGTCCCAATGCAGGCCTCTGAGGGACACCACTTACCATTTGTCTCCACCTGTACAGAGAGCTATTGACCACACCTCTGTGAGTCAGATCAATCAGCCAATTCCTTATCCACTGAGTGCTCTACCTGTCAAAGCCATTGTTAAGGATGTTGTGAAGGACAGTGTGAAATGCTTTGCACAGTTCAAGGCTGATGACATCAGTCACACTTCCTTCATCCACAAATGCTCTAACTCCACTCCAGAAGGCCACCAAATTTCTCAGGCACATTTTGCCCTTAGTGAAGCTGCGATGGATGTTAGCAACAGCCAGTGACAGGATTTCACCAGGGCATGGCCACTGCAGCCCAGACTACCTACAGTCTTGACCTGTCACGTAAGTTTTTCTGCACTAGTAAGTGACAGATCCAGCAATGTATGTATGTATGTATGTTTGGTCGGAGTCTACATCACCCATTCTAAAAAACTATCCCTAATGGAGCCGTTTCCGGGACTACTTGCAGGTTTTTGGGCCACTTTTCCAGATGTTACAGTTGGTTTACATTGCCTTTCGGCTTTCAGGTTTACCCTCGACCGCAGACGTCAGCTCTGAGAGCCCGAGAACCTGGCGCAGGGCAGTGGAGTCTCAAGGGCAGGGTGCAGATGATTTACACAGAGGTGGGGCCACTCCAGGTGAGATGCCTGCAAGATGCGCTGGAATAAAGGCAAAAGAGGGAAAGGATTGTGGAAGGGGCTCTCCCCATGTTCTCCTTTATTGAGTAAAGGGACAGAGGGTTCCAAGACGGAGAGGTCGGCGAGAGAACGCTAAAGATCTGAGGGTGTGCAGGGGCTTTTAAGGGAGGCGAGAACTGGGCGGGGAAAGGGATACAGCCAATGGGTGAGGGACAAGGGGGAGGATACAGGGTTCCAGGGTCCAATAAAATTAACTGAGGGGAGGGTACAACAAGCAATAACCAATGAGGTACTGAACTACACAGAACTTTCTAGAAGGTGGGGCAGGTCCTAGACCGAGGTGCTGCCCTCAGACATCCCCTCGAAGGAGGAGTCTTCCGCCTCTGAGGCGAAGTCTGCGCAACTGGCAGCGGCAATACTTGGAGAAGGACCTCCCACAGGTTTAAGTCCCCTACCAGGCTCAGGGCCTGCAAGAAGGAGGATTCATGAAGTTGACAAAGGGACTCCTCATCTACCTCCTTTTCTTGATCAGATGACCTGTAGTAGATACCACCAACAAAATTTCTTTTGTTGACTTGTTCTCTAATTTTCACCCATGAGCTGTCAACCCTTACATTCAAAGAATTCCATGTGATCAAACTCATTATTGACACACCAGGCAACTTTCCCCCTTCTCCTTCCTTAGGTCCTTGCTCACAAGGAAGATTTACAGTGATTTCTTTTGATGTGTAGAAGCTAGTAATGAAGGAGACCTAGGCCAGGTTGCTGCTATTTTTAACCCACTTCAAAGCCTTACATTCTCTCTCATTCCACAAGTTGCTAATTCTCCTATAGCTGTAGTACTACTGTTCCTGCTCCTTTTAACTTAATCTGGTGGGACAAGAATGGACTTTAGACTCCGCCAAAGAGACCTTATCGCTTCTGTAACATCAAATTTTGTTCTGCACTGACTGCCCTGTTTTTATCGAGCTTCAAAAAAAGGGCAAAATCTATTCCTGATGTTTTCAAAATCTGTAATTTGTTTGTTTAATCAATGAGTAGTGTAATATGCTTGCTCTCTACAGCCTCACTGATAAGACAGTCTATACTTCCCTGCTCATGCCCTTCAACCAGTCAACTTTGTAAAGTAAGGAGAAATATAAAAAACAGGGATTTAAATGTATGAATAAGAAAATAATTTGCTAGTTTGCCTTCATTAAACTTCATAAAACCCACTTCCATGAGGAATATTTTTATGTGCTGCTTTTTTCCTAAGAAAGAAAGGCTATTTTCTTTACTGTTTACACCTGTTTTTATGCTATACTTTTCCCTATCCCAAATTAACCACCAATTAATTAAGGTCACGAGGGAGCTTATATGCAAATTCACACCATAATTTCATTTCATGTTATTACAGCAGTAGTTTATTTTTGCTAATGGAACCGAGAATAAAGTAATCAAGAAGCTGCTGGACAGCCTTGATGGCTAACAGCAGCAACTGCAACAGAGGAAGACTGGCTATATGGATAAATAACCCATTGCCAATTCTGTGAAAAAGCAGATGTTTGTACTTTTTGCAGGGAGTTGCATTCAAAAGATATAACAACATATTTCAATAAGAATTGCAAGGATGTGAATACAGATTATTGATAACTTAGGGTCATTTTCCTTTTTTTACTTTTTCCTCCCTAAGCGGTATAATACGTGTGAACATATATGTAAAAAAAATATAAGTTATCACTGGGGAAATGAATGTTAAACCTTTGAAAGCTGTATTTCTAATGAAGACAAAAATATCCACTAGAAGAGGATCTTAATTATTATCAGAGTATAGATGAAGGTATTTGAAATTTTCTGTGACTGATGGTGAGATTATTTTATTATTAGCCAAGTTATTCTTCATTGCAATTTACCCTTACCAGAAGAAAAGTCACTCTATTTTATTGAAAATAATGCTTGCAACAGGAAATGCAGTTAATAAAAAAGTTACTACAACAACTGGTGTGAAATTATATTAGTTAACAAGACTCAAACTGCCCACATGAACTCATTGGGAGAATATTCCTCTGAGAAAATTGCTGGCCTTGAATAATGCTACTTGTACAATTTGCCATTTCCCCCCACTTTCTAATAATGTGACATGGATGGACATAATTGTATATTCATTCACCTGTTTTTTTTTCTGCACAGAAAGTAATTTGTCATAAAGCAGTCATAAATTAGGTTCTTTCAGGTACCTAAACTGTATTTCCTTTCTCTCTTTTTACTTGTAAACACTCCTTTAATGAAATGACTCCACCACTTTTATTCATGTTAGAACCTGTCCCTTTATTTTTTGTGCTTCTAGGATTCTGATAAAGTTTAAAGTGCTTTAACAGCTTTTTAGTAATATGTATCCAGTCTTCAGGTGCAGAAAAAAGAGCCCAGTTTGGCTGATTGCCTTAACAAAAGGCTCATTTCAAATCTCTGATCAGCTGTAGGGTTTTTTTTCCTCTCTCCCACTCTTCCCCAAATCAAAAGCTATTTAGTAATTGAGGTATTTTTTTCCCATTTCAGTTTCAGTGCTTTGAGCAGGAGCTATGAACCCATGAAGTTTTATTTTGGTATTTTGCATTGTTCATCACTGTGAATCCATATTGGTATTTCTAGCCTTGAGGTCTAAGAATCCATTTCCTAGCACTCCAGAAGCTTCCTAAGGAGGTAAACTTATTATTTTCTCTTTTCTCAGTCTACCTACCTGCGTTGAGGTATGTTACTCCTACCTTTCTCTTAAAAGGCACTTTTCCTGAAGAGATATAGCTAAAAGGACTGCTGGTCAATACCTTGCTGGTTATTTACCACAATACAGATTAATCAAATAATCCAATAGGAATAGCTTTTATAATGATATGACTGCAATACCTTACTGAAGAGTTGTAGTTCCTCCTTGCTATGTGACAGTTATTTGATTGCTGTTCATACATAACTGTTACTAGATTAGTGTTCATACATAACCATCATAGCTATACGGATGCCTTCTTCGTTCTGTATGTCCCTGCAAGTGCCTTCAAAGTCATAAAGGCAAGTACGTGCCTTCAAAGTCATAAAGGCACGTACATAATGTAAGCCCTCATTGCATCCGCTTGGACATGAAGTATATTCAAAAAGGCCTGTGGGACAAGGTGACACGTGAGCAAACCACCGGCAGTGTTGATTGTTGTGGGTGTAGATTGTAGGCTGGAGGCCAGATATTCTTGACTTGGCTGCAGAGAAATGTCAACACAATTTCTTCCTCTAAATGCAGAGGACAAGAATTTTTAAGACTATTCCGTAAAGCTGTGACTGTTTAGCCTGGAGAAGAGAAAGTTTGTGGCAGGGGTTTAGAATGTATTTAAATCTCTGAAGGGAGGGTGAGAAGAAGATGCAGTGACACACTTTCCAGTGGTGCCCAGTGGCAAGATCACAAGTGGGCACATGTTTGCTTTGGGGATGTTCTGTATGAACACTGTTTTACTGTCAGGTTTAGTAAGCACTAGCATGGTTTGCCAGAGAGGAGGTGAAATCTGCTTCCTTGAAGACACCCAGAAGCTGCCTGGACACAGTCCTAGGTAGCCTGCTCTAAATGTTCCTGCTTTAGCCGAAGTTTGTTCTCCAGAGGCCTCTTTCAGCCTCAATTATTTTGTGAGTCTTTGTGTTGACTTTACAGTTAACAAATCAGTAGGAAAATTCTCTTTTGGGAGCTGCTCAACTTACACAATTATCTTTGACTGCAGAGATACTGATCAGGTTAGCTTATTCTGATTGTCTTTTGGCATGTGAAATATTAAGACAGCACAATTGCCTCTGTTGCTTCATGACAGGTGGTCTCCCAAATACTTCTGAAGCACCAGCGGCCAAGACGGTGAATATATGTAACAAGTAAATGTTTATAGTAGTCACAAAGATTCTTTTGGGCTTTGAATGCAAGCCTTAGGATTGAGTAAGAACATGGCTGTGGTAAGCATGCCTTCAGCAACTCCTTAGCATGTTACAGGGATGTGTTGAGCGGAAGACAGAATGAAAAGAGCTGGGCCATAGGTCTTCACATCACTCTGTTTAACTGAGAGACTGCTTGGGGCTGTTTACTCCACACCAATTTAAAACCCAAACAGTTTATGATGGGATGAATAATCATCAGCATTAGCCTTTGAGAACTTTCTGAGTAAATTTATCTTTCCCTCATCCTTAACTTTGGTGACTATATAATCATGTCTGTTTAATACCTATGGACTTGAAATCATGAAAATCAAGAAAACCAGAGGTGAGAGATGCTCGTAGAAGTTTCCAAGCAAAAGGAACCAGAGCCAGAATAGAAGTAGTAAGTTAAAGCATTTATTGCTAAAAGTTAGTCATGAATTTATTCAAGACAATGACTTAATACCACAAGCATTTGATTATAATTCTAGGTGAAAGATTTGATACAAATCCAGCATAAAAATGCACAGCAGATGCAGCTATTTTATTAATTTTGCCAGATCATGAAGTTCTTTGTCTCATGCTAAGTGCTTTGCAAAAACATGTAACATTAATGCTATTGTGATACACCCTGAAATGTGGAAGTTGTCAAAACAAATTCCTCTAGCTGGAGAAAATATCAGTGTAAAAGAATAAATAAATTTATTTTCTGTCTTGAAACTGTCAGGAACCTTCTCTTTCTGCTGGTCAGGTCAGTTGACACAAATGTTGCTCTGACAGGTTGATTTTGATTGCTTGTACACAACCTCCTGATCAAATCTTATTTGCATGAATGATCAAGGCTATAAGGAATTAAAAATGAATACACTTTAGGCAGGAAGTGCAGCATTTGAAGTTTAAGGTAGTACAGCTTAATTCTTTTTGTTCCATGCAAATGAAAGTTCAAAGAATTTGAAACTCTGCTAAGATACCAAACGGGAAATGATGTTACAACAATGTGAAGATCATGAGAAAACACCCAAAGAGATGATATTTCTATTCAGGTGAGCAATAGCGAATGGTTGTTTAAATAAAAACTGGTAATCAGGTCTGTCTGAAAATAGCATCATATCTGAAACAAATATTATATGTCACCCTCTTCCCCACGTGGCACCTTAGAGTCCGTATCTCCTGTATGTTTATCTACCTTGTCATGCACTTGTTTTAGCAGCCATGTAAACTCATTACTAACAGGAATTATGCTGGTTGGTCAGAAGAGTTGCAGGGAATAGCTGATGCATGCTAGAATTCTTCTTGATATAATCTCGGCTATCATGCAATTTAAATTGTAATCTGGTTTAAACAGGGGCAATTTAATATTTATATAAAGAAAAGATGCACAAGACAGTGTCAGAAAAGAGAGATTTTCCACTAGAGTTGATATCCTTTATCAATTTTAGTTACCTAAAAAAATTACTTTCTGTCAAATGAAGACATGTAATAGCTGAATACTTCCAGTGGTTCTTGACCAACTTTTGAATTAAACAAGCCGTGCATAGAAAATAAATAATGTGCAGGTTGTTGTTGTTGTTGTTGTTGTTTGCTTTGGGGTTTGTGTTTGGGGCTTTTTGCTTGTTTGTTTGTTTGGGGTTTTTTTATCTGAAGTATTTCAGCCATATTCAAAAAGTTTAAGTAAAGAACTAGAACAGTAATATGTAGTACAGTAGTATATTTATTATTTTACAGATCACAACAAGTTCTATTATTCTTTCATAGGCAAAACATAATACAGTAATTGCCCCAAATCCTCATATGTTGTTTATGGAATGCTGCTTTTTTTCCAGGAAATTCTGAACTAGATCAAATTATTAGAATCTGCAATTATCTTTCAAATATGATTGGGAGCTATAAGTGTGTTGGTTTTTCAGGAGGATCTACACTATATTGAATCCTGAGGAGAGACATATGTGTCTATCAAGTACAGATGAAGATTCTGCATCTGCAAATTTGTTTAAAATGGATTTTAATTACATTGGAGAAATTTAAATATACTGATAGCAGGTTTTTGTGATGTGCCATTTCTTACAGTAGAAAAGGGAGGCCAGGCAAAAATACAGGAGACTTCTAAAGCTGTTATGCAGTCCCTTTTTTTTTCCCTAGCTGTGTGAGTCTTCCTTTTAAATTGTTAATGGTATAAATGAAAGAAAAATGCACCAACTGTAATACTAGCCAAATGATTCCACTGTCCTAAATTTCTACTGTCATTTAGCTGTTTGAAGTCTCTGTTGGTATTGGGTTTTTTTTTTCATGTGTAAATCATTTACAGAAAAAATATTTTATATTAAGACAGGATTCTTGTTCTGGCACATCCTAAATATAACACTCAAATCACTATTTCATCTTCCTCATTTCTTTCATTCTTTTCACTTATCTGATTGTGTAGTTCTTTGCTCAGCTGTCATCCGATACATGGATTTTGGCAGTGTCATTTCTGATCTCTGCTGACAGTGCTTGAATTTCTCTCCTTCTGAATTTCTTATTTCAGGATAGTTGCTTGTGCCCAGAAGAAAATGATCTCTGGAGCAGAAATCTCATACTGGATTTGCTTTGCCGTGGCATTGTGAGACCAGCAAAAAGAGGGGGAGGAGAAAACATTTAGTGCTAATGAAATGAAAGCAGTAAGAGGAAGATGACTCAATAAGTCAGAAAATATACTTGCTCACGTCATTAAACTCTTTATCTCTCTTTGGCAGAATTGTTTTCAAAAATGAAGAAAAAGGCAAACAGAAAAAAAGGGACAGGGAAAAAAGAGGAAAATAGTGAAAAAAAATAGTAATTTGCCCAGTAATCTCCCATAGTAGGTTACTGGGCAAATTACCTCTAGTAAATTATTACCACAAAGAAGTTGTTCCAGATCTGAGGATGGCCTTAGCAAGCTGAGCAGTGTGAACATATTGGGCATTATTGGTAGGGTTTACTTTTTTCTCCTCTGAAGGGAGGCATCGTTCTTTCTTCCCTCAGTGGCATGTGATTTTATCCGTTTACTGAGAACCACTTTGGAGAACCAGGCACACTGAAAGGCAAGCTAATTTTTGACTCATGCTGTGATGTGGTTGACCTTTTGAGTATTGTTTGTAGTGGAGTTTGCTCCTATGCAGGCCTTTTGGCCTTTGAAACCTGTGGGGATGTGGGGAGGTGCCTAACAACTGCAGGAGGGGTAATATTTCTCAAGCATCCAGCCATCCTTGCAGCTGACATTAGCCTAGTTGGGACTTTCTCCTGCTATATTTCTATATAGTTGGCAGGAATGAACAGCGATGTGTGTTTGAGACAGGAGTTGGAAATTATTTGCCTAATTCTGTTCAACATGTAACTTTTTTGAAAAAGCCCTTTTCATGCCAATTTGTACAATACACTGTTGGTTTAAACTAGTCTCATCAAAGCAAATATACCTTCACAGTTGGAGCCTGATACTGGATCTTCCCTAAACTCCTGCTTTCTGTAGTTTTTATGAAGTTACGAAAACATCAATTTATAGGTCAAAGATGGCAGGAAAAACAAGAAAATGCAGAGCTCTCAAACTTGGCAGGAGGCAAGAAAGGTTAAATGATACAGGCTGCTCTCCTGTAATAGCTATAAAGTAAATTGACAAATGTTTCTGAATAAGCAGCCACTGGTCACTTGGTTCAGCTGTGAGATAGGGTGGTTTCACCTGACATGAAGATTGCTTTGGCTGCTTCTGTGCGAGGACCCCACTGCTAGGGGCTGACGTGGCTCCTTGAGTGCATTTCTCTTGTCTTTCAAATGATTTCTACATCTAGAGAAACAACATTTTCTGGGAAGGAAGGAAGGAAGAGCAAGGAGTAATAAATATTCCAGTTGTCTGGTAGAAGATGTGCCTGTGGTCATACACTGGTACATCAGACAGAAAAATTGTAATGCTCTGCCTTCTGTCTGTTTGAATAGTGAAAACAGGCAAATGAGAAATAAGCATAAATAAACCATTGCAACCTAATACTCCACCCACAATATGTAATCAAACTGAAAACCTATGATGGCAAGGCTTCACAAGTTCAGCAGTTTGTGTCTGACCAGATAGGGGTGTAAGTGTGTTGAAACTAGTATTTATTTCCAAATCTCTGTGCTTAAGCTACAGATCTTTCAAGATGAGTGGTTTTCTTTTTCTGCACGATACGTATTTGTTCTGCAGTGGGACAGATAGCAGCAAGAGAAGATATGCACCAACTTCTCTGCAATACTCAGCCTTTTGAATTTGTGGCACTGTGGTTCACAGAGCTAGTAACGGGAAACATGGACAAATGAATTTGAAACAATTTAAAGAGAAAATAATATGTGCATCGGAACTATAAAGTTCATTTTCCATGTGCTAGCAGAGCTGCATAGGAATATTAATACCTATATCTATCTCTATCTTTATCTCACTTGTGCTATAAAAACTCAGCTGTCTGTAGCACTTTCTTGGATTATCACTGCTGTTTTTTGTTTGTTGGTCTTTGGTTAGTCACAAGACTCTTCAAATCATACTCAGAGTACTGTCTCAAGAATGCATTTTTGCTATTACCAAAATACTCCTAAACAACAGAAATAATTCTGTTCCACTTCACATTCAAAATAGCTCTACTTCTACTCATTAAAGACATACATAGATTCTGCACTGTCCTGGGACTAAAAAAATTGCTATAAGATACAAAAGCAATATTTAATTAAAGCAATTCAAAACAGTCAAATTGTTGAAATATTTCCAGAGGCAGAAAGTCTCAAGGGCAAGGCTTACAAGGAGTGGCTGAGGCCATTGGGTTTGTTTGGCTTGACAGAGAAAACCGAGAGACGACCCCCTCGCAGTCTACAGCTTCCAAGGGGGGAAGGGGGGGAGAGGAAGATACTTATCTCCTCTCTGTGGTGACCAAAGATAAAACACAAGGAAATGGAATAAAAATGCATCAGTGGAAGTTTAAAATTAATTTTAGGAAAAGGTTCACTGAGAGGGATGTTGGTCCATGGAACAAGTTCCCCAGGGAAGCGGTCATGGCACCAACCTTGTAAAAAGGTCTTCAAGGAGCATCTGGATGATGTTCTTAGCCACATGATTTAGTTTGAGGTAGTTCTACAAGGAGCAGGGTGTCAGATTTGATGATGCTTACTGGTTCCTTCCAGTTTGAGGTATTCTACGATTCTATGGTTCTATTTGTGGCAACTTCCACAGCATATTTTGGAAGGGGGAAACACCAGACCACACCAAATGCCTTGTTATATCCCTGGTTTCCATTCACTTTCTCTTCTGTTCTGATTCACTAAAATGTGCACTCCTTCTAATGCTGAATATTTCTACTAATAATTAAGTTATTCACTGACGCTTACTTGATAGATGTTTTTCTGTTACTCCCTTTTCAAGCTCTTTTTAGGTAGTTGGCCAAGGAAAGTATGGTGTACATATGGCATTAGTCAACCCTAGATCAATTTTCATGCAGCCCATGCCAACTATGCTATTTCTACAAGGCACATGGGCTTGGACAGATATGAAACACACCACTTTGTTTAGATGTAACCTGATAATTCATGTTTAACATCATGACCGAAATGTAAGACTCTGGTTTAAGAATGGTAAGTCCCAATATAGTGCTCCCACCGACACTCTCCATAGCAGGAAGTTCTAAAGCCAAAGATCACAGGAACAGTATACTGGAAACAGCAATGACATAAGAGAACAAACAATAACGGCGACAATATTAATTAAAAATTGTACAAAGAGAGGGTGATTTACATGCAAAGTGCTCACCAAGCCTGGAACAATGAGAAGCAATGGTGGCCGGATTTTCCTAACCCACCACACTTTTTTTCTCAACTGCAAGCCATGCACTTTAAGGTCTTTAAATCTATATAAGGCTTTCTCTTCATTCTTTGACCCATTTTTATTGACCTCTCTGATTTTTCTCCAGTTTTTCAGTATATCTTTTTTAAAAACAAGAACGTCAAAAATCCCTACAGGACTCCAAGCCTATCTTAATGCCATATAAGAAGTGAAAAGCTTTCTGCTGCTTCCATTTCCTGTACCTATTAATACAGCAAAGGACTACATTGGCTTTTTTAGTCACAACATTACAAAGGAGTTTCCCCTCCCTATTCTGAATTCTTTTTATTATACCTGTAGCCTTACACTTAGTCATACCAAAAAAACTTTGAATTTCAAATAGGCCACCACGAAAAAAGAAGTCATGTTGCTCTGTCTTCATGTCCACATAGCCATGCATAGAAGACTGCAAAACATTTGTTTTGCTCTTTCTTGCATCCTAATTACTGGCATGCCCCGATTACCCTTCTATTACTAGAGATATTATTTTCAATGGTCCTATTGACCAGACTATTTTAGATGAAAGTTGCAAAGGTGCACATTTTTACACTTGCATGTTGACATAGAAATAAACATTGAAAAAAGCCTGAATGCTTCTCAGCATTTTTAGTTCTCTCAACCTTCATTGGGCAGTAAGTCATATCCCATATCTCTTCTCTGAGTGTTGCAACTGTTTAACTTTTCGTTGGAAACTGAGACTCTCCAGAACATTATATGAAACATAGTTACTAGTTGAAAGCTTTAGAGGGACTTAAAAGACCTCCAGACTTAAATGCAAGTTTACACTTAATGAACAATCTAGCACATGATTTTTTTCACTAAGTCTGATGAGCTACGGAAGGTAGTAGCAAATGTATTCCACGTCATGCAAGCTCTCTATACCCCTTTTGAAAACGTATGTTATTCCAGCTTCAATAGCCAATAACATTTAAATTCATTGCTATCTGAGTTTTTCCTTCTTTCACTATGAGTTTTATCTCTGAAGAATACTGCTCCTTATAGACAGATTTCAAATTCTTATTCTCCTGGACATATTTCTTATGTTCTGTCATCATTAAAGTATCATGTTAGTCATATAATGGGTGATTTTTCTCATTTAAATGGGTTGATTTTCCTCGATTCTAGTTCTTTTTCATTTTTGATTGATTGTTTTGCTGACAACTACGGTCAAGTTCACTGGCCTTGCTTGTGTATAAGAGGGTAGGGAGCAAGGGGATGGGTTAGCATACAGCTTTCCTTAACCATGGAAGCTCACTCTACTGTGGAATTTATTATATAGACACAGCACAGTACTCCTCCTCCAGAAAAGCATTATATGTAAGCAATGAAACATTGTATAACAATGCCATTTTCCTAGAAAACTCTCATTCTCCTTCCCAGGGGTAACATAAATTATTCTTAATGATTTATTTTTATCAAATCATATGTCTTTTATAGATTATCTAAAGGAAGTTTGTGTACAGCCGGTTTACACGTTCTTTACAACTTTGTGATGAAAAAGTTTAAATGCTTCATTTTAGGAGACTGTGGTCAATTATTGTCAGTTACTCATTTTCCATTGTGTCTTTTGGTATTTTGAGACCTTAATTAATAATGTTAAACTGTATTTATTTTGTGGTTTTCTGTGACACTACCACACTAAGAACAAGTTAATGGTTTTAAATAAATTGAAAACTACTTGACCAAAAGGCACATTTGTTAAAGTTACTGACAAGTTTACTTTTGACTTTGTTCTAGACTGGAGCAAAAATCTACACCTAAGTATGGGGGGGCAGGGGGGGAAGGAAGCTGAAAACACAATATTCTCAGCTAAATATCCCACAGGAATATTGATCTAGTTCAGGAGTCTGTAAACAAAGGTATTGGCCACAGTAGTATCAATACTGTGTTGGGTGCCCAATAACCAGCTACGGATAGATTTAGTTGAAAAACCTCTCAGTGTCACAATGGATACTCGGTTTGAGGTCAACACACTGAAGAGATTCAAGAAGTTCAATAAGAACTGAAAAGTTCAATAAGACCCCATCACCTGATCTCCCCATAAATGATTAATGAACAGTCAACTGAGTAAGCCAAAACTTTGCTACCTGGAGGATAGGTTTTTGAACAGATAAATGTGGATGGCGAGCAAATTTTTCAAGGGTTATCTTTGACAAAATAGTTTATCTAAGTATTTTATCTAAATCTGCCATAACCTGCACTTCTTTGCTACTGGAATTTGCCTTATAAGGTTCCTCAAGAGGTAGGCTCTCACTTGTTTTACTTATAGTCGCGGTATAATTAAGCTTTCATGTTTCTTTTGAGTTTATGAATACTTCTTTATATATGAGTAGTTACATATTAAATAAGTATTCTCAAACTTGGAGTTATGTGTATTCTCTTCACGTGTTTTGCCAGTTGAGAATCTATCCCAGCACAGATAAATCCTGCTGTATCCTTCCAATAAGCAGAAAGAATTTATCACAGTGAAAGTTTTTCTGCTGCACCTCTAATAAAATCAAAAGAAGTAACACAGTTTTGAGAGAAGAGCCATCTATGTAAAGCATGATATATGGGAGAATCGATGGGACATTAACATACAAATACATGATTGTATGTTTACTTGCTGATTCATTATCCACCATTTTGGAGGGAAAAAAACCCATAAAAAACCAGTTTAATTTATAGCATTATTTGATTAAAATAATCCATGATAGTGCTCAGAGTTTTCAGATTCCAGATGAACTCCATGTGAGCTCTCCATGCACACACATACATTCCTAAGAACAATACATATTTATATGATGAAACAACAATCTTTGGATTTGCATGTAGCAAAGAAAAATGATCTGTCTGCTGATTTTATACCCTCTCCTTACTATCAAAATTCCTGACTAGAACCATTTTGGTAACTGATTACCAACCTGAAGAACTCAAAGAGGAGGTAGAAAGAAATCTTATTATCGTTTTCAGATAAAAGTTAGGTAATCTGTGGTAAAAATAAATTCTGACACAAGGCACAGAATGCAGAGCAATTTATGAAGTTATTAAAAAGAAAATATGAAATACTCATCTCCTAATGAAAAATTAATCTCACAGTCACTTAGATCAAGTACTATTTTCAGCATACTGACAAATGCAGCATTTTTAAAGAGATAAAAAAAAAGTTAAAAGAAATCGAGAATACATGGGTTATTTACTAACTATACATAAAGCTAGGTCACAGAATATGCAGGAATATGTTAAATGAAAGCATCAGTCTGAAGGACTTTATTTCTGCTCCATTTTCATCTCATGCTCTTAACTTAATTGGTGGGCTTTGCTTATCTTTTGTTAGATGGTTGTTGTGGTGGGATTTTCTCTACCTGTCATTCCTTTGTTATATAAAATATCTAGCATATTTCACTAGGACAATATTTGAAAGGCAAAATAGCTGAGCAATGACAACTTCTTCTATTGTGCACTACAGTGTAGCTGAAACCTGTAAGCTTTCTTCATAGCTATGCAAATTGTACTTATTTTTCACCGATTAAAATATTATTTGATTTTCTGAGATGTTACATTATCAATGATGATGAAAACATGACAAAAAGAATGAAAATATAGTCTGTTATCAAAAAGATGTCAATATTGGAACAGAAACAGAACAAGACTCCATTATATTTCTTTACTTCAAGGGGGTGTTCAACCACATGCCCACTATAAAGATTTAAAGAAAGCTTACAGGCTTTCTTCTTGAAAATGCTTCCAATTTCTTGGGGGGGGGAAGGTGGGGGCAGTGAAAGTCTGATCTCATAGAGACAAAAAGACTGCAGAAACATATATATAATAGGATTAGCTTGGAACATGGATAAAAGTGGTTTTTACATTGCGTCTTTCCTTGATGAATAGCCCTGACACTAATGGCATTTAATAGTGACAATAGAGTAACAGGTCGTATAACTTTTGTACAAGCCGTTTGAATTGATTTGCAGAGACTTTTCACAAAAATTTTAGTTTTTTTCCAATGTGATTACAGTAATGACCAGGGCACTTGTGCTTGTACAAGGAAGGGAAGGGCAGTAGAAATCTTTGAGTGGTTTGTTTTATGAAAAGGACTTACTGGTATCAGACATTAATATTAACAAAGAAAAGTAATGCTTGGCACTGAATTCTGCTCACAGAAACAGTGTTTAAAATTCTTTTTTAAAAGTTAGTGAAGTTATTTCCATTTCACAAATCCAAGAAAAGAGACAAAAACTAAGCAAATGATTTGACCAAAATGCCCAAAGAAGTCCACAGGACTACTGAAAGGCACTGGCATTTTCAAGGACTATTACCTTAGCGTTTCTCCACACGGGTTTTGGGACAGAGACAAGTAAAAATTATGCCTTCAGGTATTAGATCCCTAGGACATCTCCAGTAACAGTTTTTATTTTGAAAAATATAATAATGCCCACTCTTTTGAAACTTTTTCTCATCAATCATATTTAACTTGTACCTGAGAGTAAGCACTGAAACCATCTAGCTGAGTTGGTAAGAGCAGTCCAGACAGAAGGAGAAAGGGAGCACTAAAACTCAATCTGAGAACAGACATCACCCCCGAGTGAAAGTACCTCTTCTTGGGCTTGTGCAAGGACCATGCCAAAACTGGTTGTCTGCCTGCTAAAACCAGATCAGCAGCCAGTTAAACTTCTCACTGTTTCATGGGTTCTCCTTTATGGAGCCGTTGTTTCAGAATGAATAGCATTCCCTCTGAAAGTTGTCTGGTCATTGATTAACGCTTTCTTTGCCTCCAATGAAAGCACAAAAAGACAGGACACAAGCTTTGAAAGAAAATATCTTCAGGTGCTGGCTAGCAGCCTGTAAGGGAAGTAATTATAGGACATGCAAAGAACAGTTAATCTGTGACAGAGAGAGAGAGAGAGATGGTTTTGTTCATTTCTAAACATGCAGTTATACCTCTTTTCCATAACCTGAAGTTACTGAAAGTTACTGAACTGGAAGCCAGGGCCTGAAATAATCAGCCTCTGCCCTCCCAGCAGGAGTTCAGGAGGGTGAGTCAAAGGCAGGCAGGTGCCAGTGCTCTTTTGCCCTTTTAATTTTCAGCCCTGCCACTGAGCTCAGTGAGGCCCCACCTCATCTCTTCCCCTTGACATCAACTTTCAGAAAATTTGTGCATGCATGCTTTCCTTGCCAAACAAAGTTAAAAAGCATAGCTTCATCAATCCACAAAGAAAGCGTGTTCTTTTTTAATTTTAAAACCCTTCCTGACCTGTGGGAGGTTCATCCCCTATTGTGGCTGCCGCCAATCATGAAGACTCCACCTCAGAGGCGGAGGACTCCTCCTTCGAGGGGACGTCTGAGGGCGGCACCTCAGTCTAGGACCTGCCCCACCTTCTGGAAAGTTCTTCTGTGTTCGGTACCCCATTGGTTGAAGTTCGTTGTACCCTCCCCCCAGTTAATTTTATTGGATCCTGGAACCCTGTACCCTCCCCTTTGTCCCTCTCCCATTGGTTGTTACCCTTCCCTCCGCCCAGTTCTCGCCTCCCTTAAAACCCCCTGCACACTCTCAGATCCTCGGAGTTCTCCCTCCGACCTCTCCTGCCCGGGATCGTCGTCCCTCGACTTCAATAAAGGAGAGCCTGGGGAGACCCCCTCTCGCAGCCCTTCGCCTCCCAGCCTCTCTTTGCCACCGCGTCCTGCAGGTATCTCTCCTGGGGCCGCTCCACCTCAGTGCGAGAGATCCGCACCTGCCCTCAGAGAAGGTCTTTTGTGGCCGTCACCTCTCGGGCTTCTGGAGCGTGTGCCTGTGGCAGAGGGCAAACCTGTGTGGGCCAGGGAGGTGCCGACTACACTGACCAATGTGGTTTCAATCCCAAACATACAGCTTGTAGCATTCCCAGTAGCATTGGATTACTTTCAGCATTTGGAAGTGAAATACGCCTAGGAGGTCTAAGGGCAGCCTGTGAGCTCTGATACCCAGACTTCAAGCTTTAGAAATTTTGATGGCCATTACCTCAGTAGTCAAGGACCAGTTTATTGCAAGTGACCACTAAATTTGTAGCTTTCAGTCCTCAGTGAGTAAATTATGAATTTTTACACTTGGCAGGATGTTTTGGAATATTTCCATTTACTTTTATCTATTCTGAAATACCAATTTAACATAATGTCTAAAAAGATAAGTGAGTGCATTGCCTTCTTTAATATACCCAGGTGTTAGCCTCCACATTTGACTTCAATTTGTGCTAAAAACCAAATTGACCTAGAAGGATATATTAGGATTTCTAAAGAAATATATACTAAATTACTTCAGGGAACTGAATTTGTAGCTCAGCTCGAACAGTAATTTTCTCTGTTGGCAGTGGCATAAAGAGACACCCGCTTCCCTTGTAACATGTGCTCTTCTGGATGACCTTTGGCAAGTTTTGCTGGATCATGTGAGTGCTGCAAAAGACAGTGACAGCCATAAATAAGCAAACAAATCCCTGAAGGGATTTTATTTTAAAAATTTATTTCTGCAGATTAACAGAGTTGGAGATACTGATACACATATTGAAGTGTTCCTTGCGAATTGTACATCAGTGCCCTGATTATTTACATGCAGGAATCAATCAGAAATTCAATTACTTTGTTGTGAATGAAAACAGGAAATACACCAAGTATGTCTTAGTCAACCTGTGAGATATTTTTGGTGATCACTTCATTTTGCAGCAATTTCACAAGCTTGTCTGCATTAGTGTTTGTATGGCTTCCAGACTACAGCAAAACATCAGCCTGCACTTTTGCTGAACATTTCTTGAAATTTCTTGATCATCTGTAGTGGTTCCAGACCCAGAAGCAGCTAACAATCTAAATGACAAGTACTAATGGAAACCTCAAGAGCCATTTTGACCTTGCAATGGTTGTTACTTTAATAAGTGATAAATACCGTTCTAACTAATGCTCTCTTTTCTGGATGATGTTATATTTTTATTTTAAAAGCCTGCTTGCATGAGTTAAAAATAAAGTGAAGGAAAATCATACTCAGAGTTTAATTTTGACTGAATTTAGCAACTTTGTTCTGGAACAGATGAAATTATTTGAAATGACACTTCACAAAATCCCATGTCAAACTCTTAACATTTGTAACTCTTTGTATGAATAGATACAAATTTGGCTTGTAATTCTGTTACAGAAACACCTTCACTGGGTTTACAAATGTTTGCAAATCATATTATGACAGCTGGTCCTGATGTTCATTTGGATTAGAGATTCATATGGAGAATACAGAAAATTGTAGTTCCTTTGGAAGACTAGCACAGGCTCAATATTGCTCAGATATGTTACAGGGCTGAGAAAACCTCATCCCTCTCTGTTTACCCATTGTAAGCAACACAGCAGGATTTCTCTGTAGCTTTTGAAAGCATATAATGACAGGACAAGAGGGAAGGGCATTAAAGTGGAAAAAGGTAGATTTATGTTATATATTAGGAAGAAATTCATTACTGTGAGGGTGCTGAGGCACTAGAACAGGTTGTCTGGAGAAGTTGTGGATGCTCCATCCGTGGAAGTGTTCAAGGACAGGCTGGACTCGGTTTTGAACAACCTGGGCTGGTGGAAGGTGTCCCTGGCCATGTCAGGGGAGTTGGGATGCAGTGCTCTTTAAGATTCCTTCCAGCCCAGACCATTCTAGGATCATAGGATTTATACTAATAACCATCTGCAGTTGCAGACTTGACACTGAGGAGATACAGTACAGGGCCTCAGCTACAGAGCAGGTGTGCTACAGTCATAGCCAACACACTGGTGTTTGTTCCTGTCCTTCCCTAAATGGCTTCTATATGTGAAAATTTTTATCTGCACAGTAGGATATCAATAACTCTCACTTGATCACAGTAAGTTACAAAGTAAATAACAAAGCCATTTAACATCTATCATGTCCTCTCTGATCTCTCACTTTCTCAGAAGTCATTTTAATCTCAAATTATATCAATGAAAGTCAAGTCTTTCTCTGCCAAGGGGACACATGTGTTCCCATTGTGGTGGTTTTAACTCAGTTGGATGAGTTTTTTCAGATACAACTTAGAGAAACACATTACAATAATTTAATTGCCTCAGAGAGAAGTAAAACTTAGAAGGTGTAATGGTCATTCCTACATCAGAAAAAAAATCTATGATTCCAAGGAGTACTTACTTTTAAAACCTTTCTAAGTGCAATAAACCATTCCAGGTCCCAAGCTTCTAAAATAAGTTAACTGTCAGATTACTGTGATTCGTGCTTCCTATTCCCATCATTACCAGGAGACAGAAGAAATCTTAAAGAAAGAGAATGGTTTAGTGGAATATCAGGCAGTGTTTTCTGTGTTGTACAGCTTCACTGTGAAACACGATTCCAAGCAAATCGGTAAGGTGATTTATTTTATAATTTGATTGAAGCACAAAGGCTTCAAATGCATTTTAATTGGGATGCAAGTGAAATAACGTATCCTTTTCTCTCCTAATCTCTGTGGCCAACATTATATTCTAGTCTTCAGAGTGTGTATGTATTACCTAAAATTGTGGGTCACCTACTACATCTCCTGTACTAGGCAAAGAGCTTCCTGTGAAGCTTTCTCAAAGAGGGTTTCAGATCAGATGCTAGTGAGGAGACCAAGAAAAGCAGTTTCTTTTTTAATAACTCAAGAAAATCAACATATAAGGGAACTGGGACCCCTGTGACATCTCTTTGCTAATTAACCCCAAATCTTCCCCAACCCCACAGTTTGGTGCAGGGATATCAAAGGCCAGAGCAATTGAGATTTGTGCCTGTTTTGCAAGGGACAATGACCAACTCTTGGCTTGCACAAGAAAATTCATAGGTAGAATATCCCAAATACCTTATTTCTCCCTATAAAACTCTGTCATTTGGAAGTCTAATTCTGCTGTGATTTGTGAAAGTGTAAGAACTTTGAGCCAGTGTCCACATAATCTGCTTATTCAATAGTGTGAAGCACAGAATCAGCACTCACTGAACAAGAGTAGTAACTGCACCAGATCAGTTTGGACTTTTTCTACACATACGGTAGATCAAAGGACTTTATTGTATGTTTTGTTGCTTTTTAAAAAATTTTAGCTGCAGAGCAATCTTTGTTGATTTAGTGTACATGGAAAAATATTTTCCAGTAACTTCTTGAACTACCTAATTCTGTTTTATTTCAACATTGTATGAGAGAGTACAATAGGAACAACAATGCTGTGTTTATAAAACAAGATAAAATTCTTAAGATACATTCCCTAAAAGAATATCATCCTTATGCTTGAAAAAACTGAATAAACCACATGTTAGTCTATTTACAGGTGCACACTACTTTGTTTCTGAACGTGTTATGGACATTTTAGCATGCTTTAACTTGAGAGACATAGAGAATTGAGAATTTTGAATTTAAAGTGAGTTGCAGTCTCCAGATGCTTCTGAAATATCCTTTATACCTAGAATCCTTGTGGAAGACTCTTATTTACATAGGTGTTATCATATGAATATGTGTATGTACTGCCACAGAAGAGAAAAAGTGAATCTAATACTAGCAAAAATCAATGAAAGGGGGTTTTTTTGACATCTGACTTGCTGTTTGTAAATCAGTATTAAGAAGTGTGTGAGGAAAAAGTAAAAAGCAACCATAGGTTTAGAGAGATTTTTCTGACGGGGTTTGTAAGTAGACTTTCGTTCTTGATAAGTTTACAATGTGATGCATTCAAAATTTCAAATTTATTTTGTTACACGTAGCCATGGTGTTAAGGGATATTCTTACTGCGACATGAAAGAGTAATGGCTTGTGAAAATGAAGATCTGATAAAAATGGTAGCTTCATTTTTGAAATAGTTTCAAACCTGGGTTTTTCTTTGCTATATCTATACATCAATATTCCCGCTAAATAAAAGGGCCTATGTCTGTAATACTTTGTGGTTTCCTCAGTTCCAGCTATCTCTGAAAATACTGGGGCACTTTTCACTTGCTAAAAAACATGCATACAGAAATAACCGAAGGAAGGAAATCAGAGTTAACATAGATTTCATCTATGGCAGCCAAAAAATACAGGAGGATCAAATATGTACAGGAAAATTATGAGTAGGAGGAAGAGAGGGAGACAGGGCATGAAATACTTCCGTTTTCATATGCTGCTACAAAAGGTAAACAAGCAAGCAACTGTGCTCTTGTATCTGTAGAGAGATGTGTTACAGCTGGAGCACTCATCATCAGAATGTTTGTATGCTGAATGGTTTTGCCTCTGTGCATGTGAAGTGTCATTATGCAGTGGAGGTATTGAAGATGTAGGATATTAATTCAGGCACCCAGAGAGAAAAAAAGACATTAGAAATTCTATTAACTGACTAATGACTTTAATTTTGATTTTGAAGAGAAATAATGGCTACTGACAAACACTGTGAAGAAAAGCTGTACCGAGCCCTGATCCTGCACAGGAAAAACACCCAACATATTTCTGAAACAAAGATAATTTGAGACTCCTGACCCCCCCTTTCACCCTAAGGAAGGTCACTGAGAGCAGAACCAAACTGTATCTTGCTTGCTTGCTGCCCCATTCCAATAACAATTTCTGCTTTTGTATTTCCAAATGGTCCTGGAGGATTAAGACATATTACTAGAAAATAAGAGCTGTCTGTTCAAGTACTAAAAGACTGGCAAGGGTCCCTGTAATCTTAATTAGATAGTTTGACCGGATCAGATGCATCTCTATCCATCTAGCTTGTATTTGTTTTTCAAGAAGATGCCTAAGGAAGAGGGCAAGGACAGGTGGAACCTACCAGAGTGCTTCACACTGACATACTCCTGTATTGTAAAGATTAAGGTAGTCAGGGTAAGTCACTGGTTCTGCTTGGAGCTGAATTCAGCACATATGTTATATAAGACTTGAGCTGCCTGAGGGTCTGAGGAGCTCAGGCTGCCCTCCACAGGAAAACGAATCTTGGGCACCACCCTGGTCACAGTGAAACAATTAGCACAGACCGCATGCTGATCTGCCACAGATACTTCCTCTCCAAAACTGACCTACTAATTTACTTTAAAATGCTCACAAGGTCAGGCAATCTTTCAAAGAGTTGTTTGAAGTGTCCTCTTGAAAAAAGAAATAAAAAGACATTACGCTGACTTAGGTAGTCTATCCGCTTCTCTTAAAGGAAGACTGCAAATGTCACATGTATTACCTATGCTGATCTAACACATTCAGATTTTTGAGGAGTGGGATTTCAGATTTTGTTTGTGTCTCCAGAATTTCCTGGTGAATAACTGCAATAGTTGCATGCTGTATGCAGTTCACCCTGAGCAACTCCGGGCCCTTTGTGCCAGCTCTGTTATACCCAGGGCTGAGATGCTGAATTCATCTCAGTACCAAAGAGTGCTGACCCTGGGCAGGCATCCCTAACCAGTTTTTAAATAATCAGATTGGCAAGCAACATTTCTCGTATCCCTGCTTACCAGCCAGCCTACAGCCGCTTTCCAGAGTGATTGCTTCCACCAACTACACCACATATTTGGGACAGTCCAAAGACCTGAAGATGGGAATTAGTTGGACAACTTGGCAACATCCATATCTCACAGGGGTTCATTTTAAAGGGATAGGGGGGTAATATGCCTTTATAATTTTCTTAGGTTAATCTTGAGAGAAACAAATCCTGCCAAAACCTAACCCCTTCCACACACACTTCATAATCCAGCCCTATCCCCCAGCTGAACAAGGCACGAAGCAGAGACAGGAGACAGTCAGTTGTGGAGTTTAAACATCCTGCTTCGGTCTTCCCCCAAACCTGTGCATGATTTGGCTCCAGATGATCCTTATAACTCTGTGAGGCCTGATGAGATTAATCCAAGGTTAAAGAGCTGGGTGATACCATCATGAGAGCTCTCCAGTGAATTCTCAAAGTTTTGGGGAATCTAGAGGGGTCCCAGTCAACTGAAAGTTGGGAAATGTTGTGATAATTTTCAAGAAGGGCGAGAAGGATGACCTTGGTAACAGCCATATCTTTTAAATCACAGGAGTTCAGGAAAGTGGCCTAACTCAGGGCATATTTTCCACTAATCAGACATCTCTCTTTACTTTACTGGCATGTAACTTTAGCTAATGATCATTACAAAATAAGTTTCACAACTGTAATATTTTACATCTTTTGAATGTGTACAAAGTCCATAGAATACATGAATCTTTGAATATACTTGAAGAATTAAGATTTTGATCAAGTGAACACCATGGGAACTGAGGCACTTACCATTCTTTTGGAAATACATCTTTTTTGTTTGGACTGCATGGAGTTCATGCACTAAACTCTGGGATGCACCAACACTGGGATTTCAAACATCAGATACAGCTCTTAGCAGCTCATTATCTATGGGATGACATTAGAAATTAGGTGGGGAACCGCTGGCATAAAATAGAATTTAACAGCTTACTAACGCCTTGATGAGGGCTTTAAGGTTGTCAGGGGCATTTGAAAAATGGCAGTGGCAAACACGAATATTTTGCACTTTCTAACTGTAGCTAAGATGCTTTGCTGGATTGAGATGCAGTTTAACGTAGCAGAGAATGGGCATAACAGGAAAGTCCATTAAAAAAAATAAAGCTGATTTCTTTCAGGACATAGCTGACATTTCCTGATCATCAGAACAAATTAGAGTGGTTTCTGGTTTGTTGTCATGGAGCTAGCCAGAGGGCTAGAGCTATGGTTCATAGCCCTTACCGGCAGTCCCACAAGTGTGAAACATGCCTCATATGTGCAAGGTGAATTCTGTTTTCACCAAGAGTATTAGGTGTTTAGGGGATGAATAGATATTTTCAGACATTATATTATTACTTTTTTGCCACGGATTAGAGAGCTGCAAAGATAAGAGCAACCAGTAAACTGTCTCCAAGTGTTCAAATATGAGTTAGGAATAGCTGTGTTTACCAGGGCTAAGGAAAGGATTGTATTGGGGGACACTCAGTGCCTGATGTACCAAGGCTGCAGATACTCCTGCTACAAGAATACCACGGTACAGTATGTGGCATGCTTAGAAGCAAATGGCTTAATAGATTTTGCTGAGTGTAACAAGGGGAAATTAACCAGCAGCCTGGATGACCCTTACATCCCTGGAGATCTAGTGCTTAGCCATCTGACTGAACAACAGAAAGCTGAAAATGGTGGTCTCCCTGGCAACAAACATAAATGTGAGTTTGCCTGAAAACCTACCTCTAGGTTCGCGGCTGAAGCGTGTCACTACCTATGTGGAACGTTTTATTTTCATGTATTTGACATTCAATGCTGCTTTTTAATAAGCAGCATCCTCATAAGTGATGGCAGATGATCAAGGCTCATAATTCTGCAATAAGCTGAAGTAATAAGAGATCTACCATAAATTCTAGTGACAGAATTGAAGTTTTAGTAAGTATTCAAGGCCAGGTGGCATGGAGGTCTGGTCTAGCAGAATGTGTCCCTGCCTATCATGGCAGGGGAGTTGTGATGAGGTGATCTTTAAGGTCCAGACCATTCTATGATTCTGTGATTCTTTGAACTTCTTCCTTCATTGATAAGACATAAATACAGACAAAATTATATATCATTAAAGTCAATGGAAAGCTCAAACCTTTACTCAAACACAAAGTTAGCATTACATTTTGTTTTATTTCTTGAAGATCTCTGTGCTTCTAGGAGTTCTGTTTCTTTTCTTATCCAAAGGACATAATTGTCCTTCAGCTTCCTGTCTGAAGCTGTGTTTCCTCTGACTTTTGTGAATGCTACCGTGGCGTAATGATAAATAAGAGCAACTGAAGCAGCTGGTGTATTGTTAACTTACAATCTGTACTTTGCCTCCTATCCTAGCTTAATCTATCCTATGACCTTTTTTAACTAGCAAGCTTCAAGCAGCTACAGTTTAAAAAATAGCAGTGAAGTGATTTGTACTACCTCTCAGGATTCTGGCTCTCAGAAGTCATCCTGGAAGGTTCCTATTTTAACACATTGCAGTTGCTGCTGCAATATCTCCTTCTTCCAGACACCCACATGCGTCTAAACTATCTGACAAGGTGTTGAGAGACATTCAACTAGTTTAACCACTGCCACATTGAATTAAGATGTTAATTTCCACCATCTCTTGTTGTTACTCTCCACAGTCTATTGTTCTTCTAGTTTGGTCTGGAAAAAAGCACTGCAGGCAGAAAGCTTTGACAAGTATTTAGTAAGAGGTTGTCTTTGTTCTGCTCCCTCTATATCTTCAGAGACTTCTCTGTTTCTTGCAACTTTTTTTTTTCCCCAGTGCCCTGGCCACATGGCCAGAGATGACTGCACTGTACAAACAGCGTGAGGTACACAGCAAAAAGAAGGCATTCATATTTTAAAGACATCAAAAATGTTCCCAGTGACAGTTCTGAGAATGAGGTGTGCTGTACAGCAGCATCCTTCCATCGGTGCTGGCTGCAGTGAGTTTGCATAAACTAAGGTACAGAAACTAAGCATGGTGAAAAAAATTAAACATAATCAAGTGTTTGCAGGCATTTAGGGTGACCCATTTCCAGAACAGCAGAATATAAGAACTCTATGAGACGGGCAGATTGTAAGATATTATATATTAATAGAAGGGCATTCAAATACACTTGGCTCTCACATAACCTGCGTACAACATAAATATATGATAGATGAAAGCTATTCAATAATTGCAAGTAATTACCACAATTACCTTCCCTGCAGACTGCAACTGCCTGCTCGAGGAAATATTTGCAAATTGATTCAGCCTATTTTTAAAAAAAAATTGATTTTTCCTTCTTTTTCTTCATTTTTTGTTTTCTATAGGAAAATGTCTTTCTACTTATCTCTTTCCCTTTGAGTTTATTTGATAAGTTTGTCAATGCAAGTGCACACAGCTGTAGTTGAAGAGCATCTGAGAGGCATGTCTGTGCCAATGCATGAAAAGGGGAATTAAATACATTCTGAAAAGGCAAAGTCATTGAAACTGCCAAAGCTTTGACTATACAAGCTTTGATTTTCAGCTCATAGTAGCAGACTAAACTGACAGGATCAGAGCACATCTCAAGTTTGCTTTTACGGGGGGAGAGCAGGGAGGAGGAGGGATCAGCAATGTGGATTGGAGCTAAATGGCAAGTTTTTAAGAATAAAATGCACATCTACCACCAAATTATTTTAAAAATGGATTTTAAGTGCCTTTCAAATCATCTAGAATAGCAAAAGGTCTTCTAAAGGTTACATCATACTTACAGCTGAAAATTTCTATTGCCACCTTCAATGCAGATTTCTTTCTACAATTGTGTGTAGTTTGGTGTGTGTAGAGGGTCCGGAGCGGATCC